>CAXIVR010000003.1:155570100-156170100 GCA_964035755.1 Teleogryllus oceanicus | reverse complement strand
GGGATCACAGAATTTTGAAAATGTTCTCACAATTCACTTTTCCCCATAGCACGTCAACGCAGTTTTAACTGTTTTGTAGGTAAAATAAAATAAATAAATAAATATCACATCACGCGAATCTAACACTTGTAGTATTCAACTAACACTAGGCGATTTATTTTCGAAATAAAAAATGACTTAGTATATCTCAAGTCCCAAACGATCAACTGCAAAAAACTGTTCCAAAGATATGAAGCTACCTACGACAACTACAAGTAAAATTCCTGTCGACAATGAAACATTTTCAGACGCAGAAAGACAGAAACACGCGGAGAGAAAGAGGGTAGAAAGAAACAGTGAGAGTGATAGAAAACAGAGAAGACAGACAGACAGACAGACAGACAGACAGACAGATAGACAGGCAGATAGGCAGGCAGGAAAGCCCACAGTCGCAAAAATATACGCTCAGAGTGACAATGATAGGAAAACGGAGACCAACACCCGATACAAATAGATCTAAGAACATTTACAGAAATAGACAGATAGGACTAAATAGTTAAGAGGTAGATAGACCGACATAGTCGCATGGGCACAGACTGTCAGAACCTTAACTAAATAGTTAAGAGGTAGAAAGACCGACATAGTCACATGGGCACAGACTGTCAGAACCTTCCAGAAACAAATATTTTCAGACGACATACGTATATTTCAGCATATTCTTGATTGATTCCAAACTCTTCAACGTATGGACCCTACCTGTGTGTATCAGTGATACAAAAGAGATGATTATAATATATGAAAAATTGAACAATGGTGTAATGGAGGCGGAATAAACGATAACTCGAAATAAACCTACCCTAAGCCCCCTATCCCCACCAAAACACCGCACGGATCGTCCAGGATTTGACCACCGGTAACTAGAGAACGTTGGCACCCTGGCCGCCACTTTAAGTGGAGGACGATATTTGTTTCATCTCCAATGGGATATTTAAACGGTCTTATAGAAACATAAGCAATGTTTATGTAGTCTGAACAAGGGAAGGTTCACAATCACGTTGAATGAACGGGCTCTATAAGTGAGACAAATCTTAGTTTGTCTGATTTTACCAACAACTGACGATTCAACGATTGAATGAAGAACTTGCCAGAAGATGGAGAAAATTCGATAGGTTTGTGTATCCTGTAACCTATGTTACAGGATTTGTAGTCTCTTCATGTTTATTGCATAGTGAGAAAATCAAATATTGAATTACTTCCAAATATCCAGAAATTCGTTTGTCGTTCGTTGTGACGATTGTAGTGGAATAGTTACATCTGTTTTGTTGTTGTTGCTTCACAACATATTAAACACAAAGAGACAGGAAACACCTTGTCGCAATGTCTATCAAAGGAAAGTGACTTCGGCGTGAAAGGCGGACAGGTAAAATCCTCTCCCCTCTAGCACTGTCCATAATTTCGATTGATTCATTAATTGATTAGTGATTCTAGGCACGCCATTAGTCCCGTAAGTGTTGTGTTTCTTTATCACGGGAGGTGGCGGTGATCCTCTCCAGCTGCAAGGTGGGAACCGGCACCAACCTACCATCGGTTAGCGGGCTTTTCCGAACCAGGTATCTCTCACTAGCGGGACACCGACTCTGCCGGGACACGCTCTAAGCTTCCGACCGGTCTCCCAGCATGAGGGGTATGGTAGGGTATATAATTGTCAGCGTTTGTAAGGGGGTGATGATATTACAAGGAAGAGGAAAAAACTAACGAGCGTGGTTCGTGGCTCGTTTATTAGGGTACTGACCCGGCATTCGCCTGGTGTTGATCGGAGAAACCACGAAAAATTTCTGATTAGAGCAGTCAGACGCTAGAATTCCCCTCCAAAACATCGGTTGGATTCGACTTAGCACTTTTGCTGTGCAGTGACATCAGTTGATGCCCTGAGCCACCTCTCTCGGTCATAATTTCTAAAACGCGACAACATACAGTTCAATTACTATACTTGGATTTTTCTATCGTGGCATCTGTTGGTAGCATCTCCCAAGATGGAAATCGGCGCGACCTTTTGCGTCATTCTCAGTCCTGCCGCTAGAGTCGCTTGATGTGTAGCACTGCTTGATACGGTCGCGATCATGGGACATCTTGCGAAAGGACCAAGAAAGGCGCAAAAAGTCGTGCCAAATTCCATCTTGGAGGCACTACCTACAGATGCCACATTAAATAAAGCGAGCTGTGCGTCTGCACACGCAGAAGCATTGGTGGTGGCCGGAACGGGGGCGGGGCGTGGCAGCAGGCGCGTGGAAACGCGGCAGCGGAACTCGATCGATAGGCGCTCGCGGGTAATTGGCGGCAGTAGCGGTGGCCACCTGTTGCCGCCGCCGCCGCCGCCGCCGCCGCCGCCGCCGCCGCCGCCGCCGCCGCCGCCGCCGCCACGCCCCTGCCGCGCCCCCTGACCTCCGCCCGCCGAAAGAGCTGGCTCCCCGCCACGCGGCGCCGCGCCACACCCCTCGATCACCTTGTGCAGGTGCCGCGCCACCTCGTTTGCATACTTTCTTAATGTTGTGTCTAGTATATAGCGTGTCACACGTCATTGCACTCATTATGGGTGTGATACAGCAAACACGTAAGGAACGCTAGAGTGCAATAAATAGGGAATATAAGTTCATAAAATCTGTGAGTAATTGGATTTCCCAATGAGACGAAGAAACCAATCAATGATACGTTAATATCGTGACGATAACATGCCAAAGAAACACACGACGAATGCCAATTACATCAATGAAACAAATGTTAATTCGAAATTCAAGTTTTAATGAATTCCAAGTGTTTTGTGTAATTAAGAACAAGAAAGAATTATTTCAGATATACTACATAGTAACTAATTCTGTAAAACATTCCACTTTGTAAAAAGATATCTAAATTGAAATCTTTGAAAACATCGACAATATTACGTAATTATTTACAAAAAATAAGCTTACATATTGCTCGTACGTTTCGCGACGAAATAGTTAAAAAGAATAAAAAGATAAAAACCATTTATTTATTTAATGTCAAAAAATAAAACCTCTGCTCCCTATGAGGAGATATGTGCACGTTTCCTTGATTTCTGGGATCCTTATCCTAACTCCTTACCTTATCCTTACCTGAACTAACATATTAAGTTCAACTATGAATTAGTTCGCAACGAGGGTATTTAGCCATAGTTGATAAGAAAATAATTTCTCACGTACTATAAAACTATTTTCAAATGTAAATGAACTACTGCTTTTGTGTATTATTCCTAATTGCGCTCTACGTAAAGGAATCGCCCAACTGCCGCGATAAAATCGAGAACTATTATATGAATAAATTCCCCACTGAACACATGAAAACGTTCACAGATCGTGAAGCTAATTTATGTCCAGAAGCAAAAGAAGCAAGATCATTGTACCAGAAGTTGAGGTTCAATACTGGTTACTCAATTTATTTATTTTATTTATTTATTTTTATTTATTCAGTTATTTTACGTCAAAAAACAGTTAAAAACTGCGTATGACGTGCTATGGGGAAAAGTGAATTGTGTGCACATTTTTAAAATTCTGTGATCCCTACACTTAGTCATATACTACTTAAATTTTGAATTTTTGAAAAGGAGAAAAAAACTCCCATGTAAAATCTATTTTAAAAATAAATAAGCAATAATTTTGAATTTTGAAAGGGAGAAAAAAAACAAAAACTCCCATGTAAAAAATCTATTTTCAAGGATAAATAAGCAATAAATTTTGGCTCCTATTACTTCCTGCCGCGACAGAAGAATTTTGAAAGAAAAAGAAAAAAAAAAGTAACAAATTATTACTAAATAGTAAACAAGAAGCCATCTCAGCATTTGCTCAATGGATCAGGGAAACTGGACGAAAAACCTGATCGAGATGGGGGTCATTGACCCGGAAGCTGTAGTACAATAGTTGTTACAGGTTGTTTATACTCATTTACACCGTTCAAATGGTAAATAATGCATTATGTATCATTGTTAAAATTAATGTTACTTTTCTTGTGATGCTCAGTATAGACTCTAATTGTATAGAAAAAGTTATGCAGCAGAAACGATTTCACTTGGGATTTAAACTTTTCTATTGAATTTAATCGTTTAATGTCATCTGACAAAGTGTTGTAAAATAATGTACATGTATTAATGTACAATTATTAATTATTCAAAATACATTTCTCATGTGCAGCATTTAAAGTGAAGAAGAAAAATCGTTCATAAGAATATGATTAAACCAATATTTCTGAAACCGTGTATAATGTAGAAGACAATTACAAGTAACTGAAAGTTGGCAAATAAAAATTCCTTCCAATATAATTCCTCCTTTCAGTTCAATTCAATTCTTTCTTCAACCAAAATATAATGTTTTGTCGTTGACATTTTCACGAAGACCCAGAAAATGGAAGACGTATCGTTGGTGGATGAACGATGACGTCACCACAAAAATTCCAAAACTTTTGTGAATAACTCTACACTCCTCCACGCAGCAAAAACGAATGATATGACGACAATGGGTCGATAGTGATGCCATCACCTCGAGGATGAGGTATTTTAAGATCCCTGTTGTCATCGTAAGCCAACACCGAAGAAAACCTGCCACGCCCACTGCAGGGTAAGATTTCTTTCTTTCTCAAGTTTCCCCTCTATCAAGAATTCAATTTGCGGTTGTCTTGGCTGCACAGTTTGAAAATGAGTAAACAAGAATTAAATAAACAAATCCTCTCCAGGAAGCACACAGTTTGAATTCTTCAGTCTTCTAGCAATACATCGAAAAATAAGATTTAGATTTTTAGATATTTATTTAGTCACAATAAGTAAAAAAAAGTATGTGACGTATAGGAGAGAAAATCGTCTGCGTACGCATTTATAGAGTCCATGTCAATGAAGCCAAAAACTACTACTTCTGATAACAAATAAACTATTCTAATAATTAGATAATTTATTGATTCTGCTACAAGTGTGCTTTTAAATACGCGATTACTGTGGATTACTTAAAAAATAATAAAAACACCCATTAATCGATGTATGTATGTAAATCAAGATATTTAATTGATTGATTCGATAACATTTTGCCCGGCGCATGCATTTAATTCCTTGAAGGTAACTGCAAACTGTTTAACGAAAATTAATTGTATTATTCGTAAAAAGTGTGGTCCTACAACAGCACATGTTTTTTCGCATTATTTCTAACTCTCGCAATTTTCAATTTCAGTTTAGCGAAAATGAAACATGTTCTTTCAGGCGTTCTTTATTCTATCCGTGGAAACAAAGAAACTATTGAGCGATTTTTGAGAACCTGTTAATATTAAGCAGAAATTACATAGAAACTGCTCGAGATAACATCAGTTACTTAACCTTAACCTTAACCTTAACCTTAACCTTAACCCAGATCTGATTTTTAGAACAGAATTTGTTTAAGACAAAAATCTCTATTTTCAATATTGTAGTTTGGTAATGTTATTCTTTTGCAATTTCGGAAAAACAAGAGAATTTTCCGGAAGTCTAGCACCAAATTTTGTACCGACCATTGTTACATACGAGGAGAAATTCTAACCAAAAAAAATGTGGGGCTGTTTTTGAGAAAATAATTGTTTTAATAATTTAAAATAATTACTAGTTTATACATGAATATAATATTATTAATGTGTTATAATAATAAATTATAATATAGTATTTCTAATATAATATATATAATTTTTATATTTAATTAATACAATTACTAATATATACATATATATGTATATATATATACATATATGTATATATATATACATATATATGTGTGTATATATATATATATATATATATATAAATCAAAAAAGTGAAAATAACTCATTTTCGAAAAATTGTACTTCACATTATTTCAGTATCTGACTTTTAAAAACTGATTTTAATAAGGCGAAAATCTCTATCTTCAATATTCTAGCTGTAGACACCGAATAAAGAATTTGAAATTTTGCAATTACCACAAAATAAGGAGTTTCGATGAATTTACGCTATTCGAGGACAATGCTAATAAAAAAGTTTGGAGCAATTTTGTGAAAGTTTTGAAAATGCTTTTGAGGTTTCATGAAAAAATATCCAAAAATCAAAATGTTCATTTGGAATTCATAGGACTTTGAGTTTCTTTAAATCGATTGGGGAATATCGATTTTGGAAAAAGACGAGTAAGTAGTTTTGGCGCAAGCGTTTACTAGAGATAGATAGCCGGACGGATAGACACACATTTCGCCATGTTTTTTGCCGAAAAATCAATTATCTCATGGTCCCCCAAATATAGATTCTGATTATACATATTAGTGGAAGTAATTTACTACATGACGGGGAAAAGCTTACCTACTTTTTCATTACCAGGACCCAGAAATAGGAGTTTTTTGTCGAAAAATGGCCGATTGCCTGCGCAGGTTTACAATTCTTTCTCTTCTTACAAAGTAACCCACGCCGTCTTTGTAAACGTATTTCACTCTATTCTAGCAAGACATATAAAGAAAAAATTGATATCCGAATATTGATATTCAAAATTTTAAAATATCCCATGAGTTTCACCTAAAGTACTCTCAAAGTTGAAGCTTTTTTTTTTAAATCAGAGGGACTTGAGAGGAGGCATATGGATGGGGGGATATTTATTTTGAGAAAAATCCTACAAATAGTTTAGGCGCTAGTATTGTTCATAGATGTACGAACAAGGAAGCAGATAGACCGACAGATAGACGTACGTTAAATAAACACTTTCGATATCAAGTGCCCCCAAAATATATTTTCACTAAAATCTCGAATTCTATTTTCCGTAGCTTTATATAACTTTCCCTACACTGCTACCCTACGTTCTGTTTCGTATATACGTAGTACATTTACGATTAAAAGATTAGATTTAGAAGTTCTTGAGTTAAAACGGGATAGGGGCTACTTCGTGAATTACGTAAATATTACTTTTTTTAGTAGCCACTACCTATTTGTTTATTTTTAAACACTCTTACAAGTGCCTTTGAATTTTGCATTAGCGTATTGTAATTAATGAGAAAGGATCCGAAGAACAGTTTGGCTATGGTTATTCCTTTCTACTTGTTTGAAGAATTGTCGCAAAACTATTACTAAACTAACTTCTTCAATGCCAGTAACATCATATCCAAAACTCAATTCGTCATCAAACGGAACGTCTCAACAACCCTATCCCTTCACAGACTAACGGAACATATAGGTAATATCTTTCATAGCAAAAACGTCAAAATACTTGCACTCCTTCACATTTCCAAAATTTACAAAAAATAACTCACTATTGCTTATCTTATCACTCAGTAAGCTGATTTGAGACTAATAAAAAATAATAATGTATCTGTAAGTTTTTACTACAGTTTCCTGAAAAAAATAATATATTCAGAAAAGCTACTGTCATTTATGCAACAACTTGTATTTAAATCTTAGAATGTAGGGATACGGACTGTACTTGAGCAGGCCAATATAAAATTAATGCAGTATATTGAAAGCAGCAATAAAATTAATTTAATTTCAATGCTGTGATTTTCTTAACACATTTCTACAACAAGTTTAAAACACATCTGTTTTCAATAAAATAGATTAAGTAATTAAATGAAGTCGTAGGCTTCCGCAGCCAGAGTCAATTTTACATTCCGCACTGTCCGACCTCCACGCCGGGCCGTCTGGCCGCGGACCGCGGCGCGCCGTCCGACTCCGGATCTGCCCGCGCCGTCCGACTCCGGATCTGCCCGCGCCGTCCGACTCCGGATCTGCCCGCGCCGTCCGACTGCGGACCGCTTCCTGCCGTCCGCTCGTGTGCCACGCCGCCATCCCGCGGTTGACAGGCAACCCTCTAGCTACGGTTGTCGTTTGTTATAAATAAACAAGGCATTACGAGCCCTGATGAAGATCACGACATGATGATCGAAACGTCGGCACCAGATAACTTAACGCGGCGTCACCCGGACAGCCAAGAATGTAAGATTAAGTAATTAATTAAACTCCATTCTTGCATTATTCAGTATTCCGCATTTTAATTATATTTGATGAACTGAAAGCAATAAATTTTATTTCTACCTGCATGCAGATGATTAAACAAACTACTTCACTAATCTCCAATCGTGGATCGTAATGCATCGATTTATGATGCAGCACATAACGTTCTCTTCCTGAATATGTTAGCTGTGTACGCTTCTAACATTCGCAAGGTTTTCTAAAGAGCCTCAACAAGCACAGATAAACTTGCACAGAAGTCGAAGAGGTCAGAAAACCAAAATCTCAAATGTACTACATTCTCCTTCTTCATATGATCAATTTTAGATTATTGCATTTTTGTGATGAATTCGTTTATTTGTTTGGCCCTTTGGAATAAACCAATTTGAATTTGCTTATTCCAAAGCTATAGTACAATAACAATTATAGTTTGACTGGTCACTTTTTTATCCTAAATCTAGGGGTAACCCTGTAAGACTAAAGGGACGAAATTAAACTCTGGCATTCCATTTTTTATTAAAAGAATGTAAACACAATATTTAAATAAGTTAAAAACGAAATAATGTGTGAGTAGTTTCTTGTATGTTTAATATTTACTTTATTGTAAATGTTCCCCATCAACTTCCTTTCTGAAACACACTAATTTAAAAAAAAATCTTTCTTTGACAAACAATTCTAAACATACATTCTCTGCTCGAAATATTGGACTCATTAATGTGTTAAATGTGAGAAGACATTTATTACTGTTGAATGAATTATCTTGGCAATATTCACACATCCCTCTCCTAATTCCAAACTTACTTCAATTACTGAACTGTGTGCTGTGAAATCTATCAAATTGTATCACCAGTTGTCTCTATTACATCAAAAAAGGTGTAAATTCCAAGAAGACTCGGGTCGTTCTTAATCTTTTTATGGAACGTTCTATACGAACAATCATTTTTCAGTATATCCTAAAACAATAAGTAAAATTATGCGCAAAAACAAGCTTATATATATATATATATATATATATATATATATATATATATATATATATATATATATTTTGTGACCGTACTTACCTCGGTTTCCCGAATTAGGGATTCTGGTTGACCACGCAAGTACTTACTACATATTAAAAGTTTGAATGTAAGATCGAAATGATAAGGATAAGGGATCATTCTAGGGGGAGCGCCTTTATTAAGAGGATGTTGGCTTTGAATTTGATACATTTCTTGTTCAATTTACGACGCACCAAGTTACATATTACAATTATTCGTTTATTCATAAAAAATGAATATGAATAACAACTAGACGAATCTTAATTAGTATATAATCGCATGCTGTTAATGTGATAAACATTATTACCAAATAAACTGTTTGAATTATATAATCATCCGGGAGCTTCCACACTCTTATGTAATAATAGTATACCAACATTCTACATCCTACATTTTCACATTCACAATTATTATTACCTAACATTAGTCAATTAAAATCTATCCCTTCCTCAGTACACGGTTGTGATTGTTCATCATTATGTCCTTCCTCCCCCACTGTACACTCCCCCCACTGTACACTGTACACTTCAAACTTACGATTACAATGATTCAGCCCGACTTTCACGAATATTACGAGCTTCGTAACTTATCTGAGGGTCCCATAGTCCTGTCGTGGGAAATGTAGCCGCCTCTTCTTATGTCCTTGACGAGGTTGAGCCACCCGCCCGCTGACTGCGTGCTGACCACGTGGTCGCCGTGCCGTGCCCTGCGTTCTTGTTGCGGTGTGCTTGCTCGAAACCGTTGACTTCCCTTTACCATAATAGTTTATAGCCCACGTACATTGCTGCACCACGTGCTTTCACATCACTTAACAGTTTGATGCTTATTGATGTTCGGAACGCACCGACTTTTAGTATTATACATTAGTCCGATGCTCTGCGTGCTCGTTTACTCGCATATTAACACTTCCACGCACTTTCACCCCTCGATGTATTCCGATTTCCTTTCCTCGCCTCACATACGCCACAGTGTGCGAGCCCAGTGCGCGCCATTCATCATGTCTACCTGCACTGTTCTGAATCCTGCCTCTTCTCTCACCAGCCGTGATTCGTTCGAAATCGTTCCTCTGAAAGATCGATCTGCGGTCTTTTCACACGCGCCAACTTTGGATTGGTTCTCTCTGTTCTTTTCCTATTTAATGACCGAATGACCGTTAGGTTATTATATATATATATATATATATATATATATATATATATATATATATATATATAGTGACATTCCCAAAATGACGGACATTTTATTTAGGCAAATAAAGGACAAAATGTTGTAGAGATTGTAAAAGACGTGGGTTTCTATGGTGCAGATACGCAGATGACATCGTAACAACGCGAGTTCATCCTGAGACGTGGGTTTCTATAGAGTTGTAGGCTTCCGCGGCCGGAGTCATTGAATTCTTGACTGTCCGGGATTAGCCGCGTCATTGTCAATGGAGCTGACGTGTCTGCCATCTTGATACGCAGAGGGTACACCATAGCAAAGTGAAAAAACAATAGAGAGAAAAACACAGCGAGCTTTGAAGGGTGGATCAGATTGGGAATTAGGGCATTACGACACGTGTCGTGGTGGTGAGCGGATCGCTAGTGTGGTTTTTCTTAAGGTTAATTATCAAATACGGACTTGTGATATTTCGTGAGAGTGAACATTGAACTTGAACTTAGAATATTTCCGCATAAGGTGTAAAACTGGAACTTGTAAAATTTACGTGTTTTACCATTGCAAACTCGGACTTTATTTTCATGAGTAAACTCGTTACTCGGTAATATTTTCATGAGTGAATTGGAAAGTGAACTTAGAATATTTTCGCGGTGGAGTTACAAGATTTGACTTAGAAATTTTACCAGTGAATTGTGAATTGCCAGGATATGTGATAGAAAATAATATTAAACGGATATTATTCAGACCTGGGAAAGTAATCAGTTTGAAATAGGTGCCCCCTGAGGCGCAAGATAAAGAGTATAGGCAGTGTTTGTGAAGTGGTTGGAGAAGTTTCGACTTGGTCGCTGATCATTGTGGACTTCGATAAGAAGGAAGATTGTATTATTCTACGTGGTGACAACGAGCGATTTGCGCGAGAAGAAGCAAGAGAGGATAAAAGGTTCTATAACGCTGTTATTGCAATAACGAGAAAAATGGTCATGACCTAACAATAACTTGTAATAATCAATGGTAGACTGATAACTTTTCGACCGGGAGCGATAGCTCAGTGCATCAACTGATGTCACTGCAGCGTCTCTGACCAGGAGGCCCTAGGTTCGAGTTCTGACGGCGGCAGGGTTTTCGATACTAGCTTTTCCGCTAAGTCGAATTCAGTCGCTGTCTTGAGGAGAATTCTAGCGGCCGGCAGCTCTGATCGGTAGTTTTCCATAGTTTCTCCGATCAACACCAGGCGAATGCCGGAGCAGTACCCCAACAAACGGGCCACGGCCCGTTCGCGATCTGTCCTTCCTCTTCCTTGTCCTATCTTCTCCCCTTACACACACACATACACACACACACACACACACACTAACATGCACACATATTCCGGAAGACCGGTCGGGAGCTGAGAGCTGTCCCGGCTGGGGCGGTGCCCCGCTGGTGGGAGAGTCCTGGTTAGAGGGAAACCACATAGCCGACGGTAGGTTGGCGCCGGACCTCGCCATCCAGCGGGGGAAGATCACCGCCATCTCCGGTGAAAAACATGTACTACACTAACGGGACTAATGACCAAAGCAGTTGACGTGCCCGGAAACACGAGAAAATCAATCAATCAATCAAAAACTGATAACTTTAGGCATTCATAATAAATTATAATTCCTAGTTTGAAAGAAAGCTGATTTTTATTTGCCATTACGTGCAATCCTTGAGCAGACATTTAGAATTATTTTCAGATTCCTCGCCACTCCGTATGGATGGCAGATTGAGTAATTGGTTGCGAAGACAGTAAAAGATAATCAAGAGAGTAATAGTAATGTGTGTGTGTGTATGTATGTATGTATGTATGTATGTGTGTGTGTTATATATATATATATATATATATATATATATATATATATATATATATATCCATTTTCTTTCATAAATATACATTTGAGAAAATGCGGAAAATTAATATATAAAACAATTTATCTTTAAATGATCAAATGAAGTGAAATAAAAAAACTAATTGTTTAGCACACAAAACCCGCAATACGTTTGCTCTTACTTACTGTCTTAACAGTTTAAAATGCACATATTTCCACACCTGTGGACAATATTTGATCTCTGAAGACAAAAACTACTTTTAAAATTCCATAAAGTTTCAGAAAATGCCATAGTATGCCCCATTCGGACGATAAATGTGCCCTCTAGATGCGTTCCTTCGAAACACTTTATCTCCTAAATTATTCGCTCTACAAGGCTGAGATACATTCACCTGTTTTTACGTACTTTACTCTTCTTTTTCTTTCTTTGGATTTATTAATTATTCAGTCCAAACTACTTATAAAACAGCGTGACTACATACATCGCGTTTTTGTGGAAAATGGCGTGTTTTAAGTTTTTGGAGAAAAAATTGCCGAATTTCTGGAAAACGAAGCTTCTGATGGAAAAATTATTTTTGACAGTGTATTTGCTATTAAATTTTGTGTTAGGGGATTGATTTTTAGACGAAGCCGGCTCATTTCGAAAATTGTGATGTTCAACATGTTGGGGGTCGTTGAATTTTTACATTTTTAATAACATAAAGGAATTCGTTTAATCAGTAACTTGTCAAAAGTCGTCTGTGACTGCAATGGATGTTTTGATGATTCGAATTTATCACGTTGTTAATTTTTTGTGGCAGTGGCAAAACCTATTCCGTCCAATTTTTCGGAGAACGTATTCAAGATTCAGGTTCAGTTTTGAGATGCCGCGATGAGAATATGATGTAAATTTCACGAAGCTTATTTATGTTATTATACCATTCCAAATATTTTCTGACACTCAATTTATTCTTTCAAAATTAGCATAGATTACCTGGGTCCAGTGGATTGCGAAATAGAATCTCTCTAGAAACTCTAGCAGAGTTCGCGGGTTAAACCTCGATTGGTGGCAGTGGACTTTGAAAGTGCTGAAAATCGTAGTGTACCACGTGACGCTAATTGTGTGAAGCTCTGCAGGTATCCACAAAATTAAGTTCTACTAGGATATTAATCCGCTCACACAAAGATTCTCGGTCTATCGCGAGACAGCTTTCACATGGTGCGAAAAGCGAGTTACGGGGAAAGAGAGAATGAATCCAAGCATCATCAGGAGAGGCTTCTTCAAGGCTCTACTGCTGGAGTATAGTGATGGAGTGAAACGTCAAAGCAAGTCCGGAACGACAACCGAATGTTTATCATATAACGTCCCTTGTAACATACTCTAACGCAAGATAAATTAACTTAAACTATGCTTACGCATATCAAGGACACTATGACCACCGTTCAGGGCAGATGCAGCCGTACTATTTGCTTCTCGGACACGAAGCAATACTTCAATTTCAGTGCTCGTAAGATAAGTTCATAGACGGGAATGCCGCCAGCGTGCGTGTAAATGGACACTACTCTCAAAGCGTCTTCTGAGACTTCCAGGCAAGCAGTATTTCTACTTTGTTTTTATATTACTGACTAGCTGAAGAACCCCGCGTTGCCGGGGTATTTATCATAATTATTTTGTATTAAACAGAATGAGGAATTCCATGTATTCCCGCCCTATAGTGGAGCTCACTTCTATCTATTTTATTGTATATCCCCTCCGCCCTGCTCCGCTTTCCTCTGCGTTGCTCTAATCTGGAAATACCCGGTCTTCCGTACTCACTATTTTTTTCTGTTACTGGGGTTCCAGCCTCCTAAACTTCATTCACTTTATATCTGAAAATAATAAACAAATCTGATTAAAATATAAAACACATATATTCACGTATATTCTTTTTGTGAAATTTTATATATTATACCAATACTTTCAATCAATTCCCACATTATACTTCATCTTTTTCGTATTTTTCTCACGTATTTATAAATAAAAGTTTGAAATTGAACTTGCCGCGGCAATCGATGTGTAAAAATTATTAAAGTAATTTTAGTTGAATTCGAGTACGTGTTTTAGGATCCTTGATAATTAGTGGCTGACGGAAAGAAGCCTTTAACCACTTACACAATTATAATGTATCACAAAATACGAGATCACAGTGGATCCTGGCATGTCAAAACTTTTTTCTATGATCTAAAATACCCTCTTTTGTCCTGTTTTCAACAATATTGAAAACCAGCGTTGTCACACATTCGATTCCTCCAAATACCCATTTACCAATACTGTTTCATTTAACTATACTGCCGTTTTACTATAAATTATATTCCTCCCGAACTTTCATCATTTTAAACAATCCTTCAACATCGAAATGTACGCTTTCACTCTTCATTATAATAAAACATTTCTCTACAAACACACATCCATCCATCAGTTTTAGCATATCACATAAATCATTCATAATATGTTTTCGCTCGCATTGACATTCGCTCAACTTGAAAATATATAATAATTAGGCTTAACTTACTAAAACTAAACATGTGGGCATTCAAATCATTTTACAATATTAACCGTATCCATCAGCAAATTATCTCTTTCAAACATTTCGTCTCTTGTACACTTAATACATTCACACCTACACGCAATTAAAATCAATATCCAAGTTATAAATAGAGCGGAGAAAAACTCAGAATTATTGTGGATTAGACAAATGATAGTGAAAATATACAGTTTTGTAAATACGCAATTCTGTATATTGATGAACTCAGCCTCAGAGGATCTCGGCCGTCATTCACTGGTGGCACGCAGCTAAGCTATTGACATTGATGCACTCTGAAATCTGTGATGTAAGCCAGGCAAAAAATGTCAAGAATAGTAATTATTTTGTAAATATAGTAAGGTTTGTGGTTATAAACCATAGCCTACAGTACTCCAGACCTTTAAAGGAAACTAGCACAAAAGTTTCACCAGTATTGTTTCAGTAGATTCGGAGAATATCGCGCTGTAAGTCAACGCACTTCTATCTTCCTACATTAGTATAGATATAGATTTCTGGATTATGTACGCCGGAGAATGTCTCGAGGAATCGCGATTTCATTATGGCGTGGCAGGCCGCCGGCAATGGGTAAATGAGGGGAGGGAGTGAGGAGAGAAGAGGTAAGGGCGTGTTTACTTGAGATGCATGGGATCGCCATGCTCAGAATCCATCTCGTTGCGCAGGTCTGCTCTAATGTGAAATAGACACAGCCCAAATTTTGTTGCAGCCAATGCCAATATCAAAGCAAAAGCCATAGATTCTAAACACAATTGCGTGAACCTGACCCTGTGTTCCGAGGTGTACGCGTACGCCGGCCCATCGCCACTCGAAAGCCTTTCAATGAGGTCCGCGGCGGCGCATCGGAGGAAGAAAGCCGCTTAGCAACAGGGGCGGGGCTGGGGGGTGGGGGTGGGCGCTGAGACAAAGTGGCGAGCGGAAAGGCAGCGGGCCCCGCCTCCTCCCAGCCAGGAAATCGATGGCGCCCATTGGCCCGCGGTGTCCGCTTGCTGCACAAACGGCCGTTGCTATGGACATACGCGACGCGTGACGCAGGGGCACGCCCGCCCAGAGAGCGAGCGGGCGGGGCGGGGCGGGGCGTGGCGGGGCAGGGCCGGGGCGGGGCGGGGAGGATCGGGGAGCGGGGCGCGGGGCGGGTCACGTAGGGGGCGCGGCAAGAACCCCTCCACCCAAAAATACGCGACAGCAGATATTAAATTGATTTCCGTTTAATAGAATTTGACCTTAGGTATTGATACTGAACGAAACTTCTATTTTTATTCCCAGATATGCAAGAATACAACGATGTATGTGTATCACAATCGATTAAACATCCCCGACAAGCAATCACTCTGTCCTCTCCTCCCTTCCTCACTTCCGTCCCGATAACTTTGCTTGGATCTTCCCGGAGCGTCGATTAATATCAGTGCCACTTTGATGCATTGTGGGTTGCATTGACATTCCATTAAAGGTTCGTAAAAAGTACATTCTGTGCAACATTTTGAATTGAAAACCACCAGAGATTTTTCTGCAACACAAAAGTATAGGTTAATGAAGGCTGGGTGGGAAATAAGCTTCGCGCACTTTCTGCGGTCCTCTGCTACGAGCTTATTAGAGGAAACCACATACATACCCAATCAGAATAGACGTTCTCTGGAATTATCATATACGCTGTGGAAGAACTCTGCATAACTGTTTAGCTCTTTCGTCCTATCGACAGGACGCGAACAGAGGACGTCACGAATACAATCGAGGACTGGTAGAACAGAGCAAGTATCTTCGATAACAATGTATTTGGCTATGTGAACAAATGTTAGGAAGTGAAGAAAACATGAATTTGTCCAACCAGCCTTTATCAATTAAGTTGCAACTTCATTGTGCTAATGCAGCATTATGACCATCGTGGCATTTTCAATATTTCGGGATTGCTTCACATTATTAATCAACATGGAGTGGTTGAAAATTTGACGCATAAAACGTTCTCAATAACTAAACTATTCATTAGTAGTTCAAATTCTTACAAAAATGTTCCTCTTCAGAAATATGTTCCAATAAAACTATATATATTAATTTATATTAAAACACTAGATTATCTGAAAGAATATCTTAATGAGGATGATGATCAGACATGAAATTAATATTTAAAGCAATCAAACCAGCTGTTCCCAGTGAAATGTTAGCTACCAATTTTCTAATACCATAGTTTGTGGCTTGAGACCTGGAGTATTCGATATCTCAAAGGATAGAATCAAAATGTTCGATTTCACGCTTCTGGCTCATAAATATATCAGTAAATAATAAATCCCCTGACAAGTCTCTTCCTAATCAAATTTTATACTCGCTCTGGGAACGATGCTAGAAACAGAAAAATTGATACGGGTGAATCATTTCCTAGTGGTGAATAGAGGAGTCAAATGTAGGTGATAACGCTGGGACTTAGAACTAATTCATTTCCAGCTTTGCATTTAATGTTGGGAATGAGTCGACTATATCCAAGAGCTCGATCGTTTGGAACAATAGTATTGTAACAAAAATACTCATGATTATCCCAGACGAACAAACGCCCAAGGGCCCAATAGGATTTACCAGATTTCTTCTTTTCTGGTGCTGCAGCACGCTCCGGCCACGCCCCATAAATACTTGTCGAATGTTTTCTAGAGCAGGAGAGGTGATCATCCCAACGCATGGCCCTAGTAATGGGAATGGGAACCGGGAGCTCCCAGGTTCGAGTCCCGAGGTGGCAGGATTTTCGACACTAGCTACATAGCCAGGTCGAGTTCAATCAGTCTGAAGGAGAATTCTAGTGGCTGGCTGCTCTAATCGGTAGTTTTCCGTGGTTTCTCCGATCAACACAAGGCTAATGGCCTAAACACAACGGACTACGGACGGCACGCTTTGTCCAATCCCCACCCCTGACTTATACACACACTACTCAAACACACTACACCCGTACATGCCGGGATATCGGCGGGAGCTTAGAGCATTACTGGCTGGGACGGTACCTCGCTGTTAGGAGATATTCGGTTGGGGTAAATCCCGTAAGCCGACAGGTAGGTCGGCGCCGGATCTCAACATTCAGCAGAGGAAGATCACTGCCACTTCCAGAGGGAAAGCATGCACTACACTTACGGGGCTACTGATTTTAGTAATTGACGCGCCCTGAATCACTAATCAATTGATAAACATCAGGAAGGGGAATGCAAGGATCTCACGCGGGCTATGGCCCATGCTCTAGGGTGATGCTCAGGCATTTGGCTGCGGCGATCCAGGAAACTATGGAATACTAATGAATTTGTTGGCCTACTAATGAATCCCAGCAGGCGTCACAACCTCACCGATATTACACTCTTTAAGTAAATATTTTATACCTAGTGGGATCGACCTCACGATGTCCTAACAGCTCCATTTAAAATATCTTCGAATTTCTTATGATTTTTTTTTCAGATTGAACACGTATGGCGTTGCCTGCGCACTCGCCGCAATTGAGATTGGTTTTGGCCTATTTGCTTTCATATATATTTTTGATGTTTTACTGAGATATCTTTACTGTATTCCAAAAATGTTGTAGTAGGGGTTTTTATTAAGGATTTTTATTGTATAAAAAACACAAATATTTTATAGCATACGTGGTACAACAATAAAACGCCTGAGAAAAAACAGGCAGGTAGAGATACATGACTCAAATTGTATAAAACCGTGTCTGTTGGAACATTTCTTTACGGATGCAAGACGTGGACCTTCATAGAGAAAGAAGTGATTTTAATTCAGAAGTCTAATATGATGTTCTGGAGACAAGTAAAGGTCTGCCCTATTTGTGACAAAATTAAAGTTAAGTAACCAGAGAAGAATTAGAAGTACTCCCATTGATCATTAAACTAAAAGAATACAGGGTCTGATGATTCCAAAACCTAATTAAAATGGTTAGTGACCGCATCTCAAAACAAATACATCACTATAGTCTCCGTGTTAAAACAGAAGCCGGCCGCCCAAAATTACATAGCAAGCTGAACCCTGAACAGGAGATTTTTCTAACCTCTGAAAAGTAGGAGGGGAAGAAGACATTTTATTTCTCCAAAGACATTTCGCAAATTCGTGTTGTTTCGTGCAGATAAGGCGCATCAGGTGATCCCCGCGAGACCTTGGGCGCTAAAAATAACCTCGGAGAGGGGGGGGGCGCAGCTTTTCCCGTCCGCTTTCGGAGAAAGGCCACGAGCCACGCTCTCGCAACGAGGCGATCGGGTTCCTTTCGCCACACGCACGCCCACGCGCGCCAAATTAGTTTGTGTTTTGTCGCGCGACAAAACAAAGAAGCAGCGGGATAAGAACGGAAAGGTGGCTTCTCGGGATAAAGAAATTGATTTCAGCTTTGCTAGGACGGTGCACAAAAATCCGATCAGCCAATGAAAGAATTGTGAAAAGAACCGTTTCACGTCTCTTTTTAGCATTTAACTCAGTAGATGTACTTGCCTTACAAATTGAAAAAATTATTTCAAATAGGTTAAATTTATTACGCTTTTAAATAAAATTTAAATATTTCTGTAATGGTAAATCTATTTATCGGTAATACGGAAGGGTAGTCGTTATAAAAGCTTGCTTCACTCTATTTTTGAGTCAGAAACTTAAAGAAACAAATTCTGACTGTTTTTTTTTTTTAGAAAATATAAAAAAATTTTTAAAATACAAATTATTAAATATCTACTTTTGAAAAACATATTTTGCAAAGGCAAATCTTACAGTATATTCATTTTTGTAGTTGGTGGAGGAGGTCGAAATTTTTTTATCTTTTGCATTATTCGAAAATTCTGTCTTTTGTCAATGTTATAACAAGATCATTGCTCTATTCAACGAAAAATGTAAAGAAAATAATTGACATTTTTAGAACATAAGTTAAGGCTTCACACAGACCGGGGAATTTTTTTTTCAAATTTAAGGGACTGTGACATCAATCAAATAAATTAAGGAAGGTCGATACCACTATTCCCATTAAAAGCTTTCTGAAAACCAGTTTTTATTCTCTATTATTATCTTGCTTATTTTAATCTGAAATTCACCACGAACCTTTTTCCTTCCTTCTTTTATACAGAGCCCCTCACAACTATTTATCTTGCTTACCCTTATTCATTGTTACACTGAAGTATTTGCCATCTTCATTTGTTGAATAATCACGCGTAATTTTTATTCTTCATTTTTCTTGATCTGCAAATATTGCCATACAATGGCCTAACAAAAATATTAAATATCAAGAGTCATCCAAGAAGGAACCTCTAATTAACATTTTACAATTTTATTCAGTTTTTTTTATTTTTCAACAGAGTATTTTGGATCTTTAATATATATATTTACAACAGAAATTTTGTAGAAAAAATATTTACAAAGTTTGGATGATGTAGAAGATCTTTACTGTGAGGAATTTTAATTCTAGGAGAGCGATTTGGAGACTAAATGTTTTAGTATAAAAACAGGAAAGTAGGGAGGCATACAATCTTATTGATAATTTTGAAAACCAGTTTTAAGGAATTTATAGAAGTTATTGAATTTGAATTGGATCATTTTGAATAATCCATGGCGCTTTTAATGCACAACGTAATAATTTATTTTGAATTACATGAAGTATACGAAACGTAGTTTTTGCAATATATCCTAGAACTCAATTTCAATGACTCCGTGTAGCCTTACGTTTTTTTGTTTTGTTTCTTTTTCGTATTGCCGAGTTACATTACAATTATATTACTTGTGTTTCTCGTTTTCTTAATACTCCAAATAGTATTTATGATGATATTTAGCACAAAACAAAACCTTTCTGATGTACTGAACGAAAGTAAGGGTGAAAACAGAACTTGTCTTTCAATGATCTTTCCTGAAATATTCGGGGTCGAACGGCTTAGTTCGTTACGTGACCAAATAATTAACGACACACAGCTTATAATCATTCACTAAACCCACCCTACAACTGAAAGTGTGCTAATATTCCAAGGCTCAACTCGCTGCAAAAACTCTTGGTACTTATCTTCGCCTTTCGCACGTTCCCAGCGTTAGAGATTGGGCGCTGAAGTCGTTTGGTGTCGAGGACAGCTGCCGACGGTGGCTCCGAGCTACTCTGTGAACCAGAAAGGTCAATGCCTTTGACGAGATCACGAGTGCAATTGAGATGTTACGGCGGAAATAGAGGAGGAATAAATTTACAATTGATAAACAAAGGAAATATGACTGATAAAAATGTTACATTGATGAGTACCTTACACAGATTAAAGTGAAGTTCCTTCTTCCAATAATACGTCTATGTAATATTTTAACCTCTATTCTCCAGTAAAATAGAGAGATTTCAACAAGAGATTTTAAAACATTTGTGTGCGTACATTTCTTAGTATGCGAACAATAACGGAAGTCGTCCGCTCCCTTAATTGTTTCTCATTGCACCTCCTCTTTAGCGGTTTATGCAGCGTACACTTCTTCTTAGGAAAACCAAAGCAACGATTTACAGAATATTTTGAGTCCTACTACACTCGAATTCACATAACGAACAGTTACATTGGACGCACTCTACAAAAATCAAATTGAAAAGTGCCATCCGTCATCACTCAACTGTAAAGCAGCTCATGCAAATGACAACTTTTCACTTTTCCTGCATATTCAGGAACAACGTATTCTGCGTTCTAGAGGAATGTTATGAAATATAGACCTTTATACGTGACAAATGATTTTACATTGCTTCTAGATTCCTTTAATCCTTGACTATAATTTCGGCTCATATTGCGGTACGTCACTCCGAAAAATAAAAATTTAAAATATATTTAAACTTTCTGAACAGCGAAATTTATTTAGAGTCCTTCTAATCCAAATTGTACATTTACTCCCGATATAAAAACTGTGATTGTGTTTCAGATGATTCTATTTTATTTCCGGCTCCGGGAAATGTGGAGCAGCACGAACTACAAATCCACATATCCCCAGGGTCGTTCGCGGGAAAGTGCCAGTACTAGGCGCGAGTGCAAGAGGGTGCATATTTCGCCCTAACGAGAGGAAGTGGAGCCCGAAGGAGGTCGCGCCGAGCGCCAGTCACGCAAACAGCGAAGAGGCGAAGCTCCGAATCCAGGCCGAGGGGGCTCTGCTGCTGGAGCGCTCCCTTCATGCGGCACAGACAGGCGACCACGCCCCCTCCCTGCCCCGCCCGCTCCCGCGCCCTCGTTCGTGGACCCGCCCATGAAGCAGGTCCGCCTCCACACGCGCCCCGCGCCCTCTGGTACCCTAACCGCTCCACCTGCCGCACCCGTCCACGTCCATACATTCCCCTGTTCCGCCTCCACCCCGCGAGCGCGCGCAAGTCTTCCCGAATCCACACTTATAAAGCCATACATTTCTCGGCCCCAACTCTTCCCCCAACTCGCTCCACCACGATCCCTTTATTGCCCTTTAACCGGTCGCCCCTCCCAGCCCAACAACCCAGCTGTGCCCTCGCCCCACCCGCCGCTTCGCCACACCTCACCTCCGACCTCGCCCGCCCCCGCCCGGCGCGCCCCACTTGCGCCGCAGCGGAGCCAGGCCGAGCGGCGCACGTCGAAACGCATTGTGGGAGCGCCCGGCCAATTACCCGGGCTTCTAACCGTGATTACGAGCAGCCGCCACCCGACGCTTGGCCTACTCCGCGTTCACAGCACCCGCGCTGCCTTGCTCTGCCTCACCCCGCCCGCCTCACTCGCTTCAGAGGCGCTCAGACGAGTCTACACAGCCCTGCCCTTCCGCAAGGAACCCGACGCCGTGCTGCCCCCCCCATCAGCCTTACATCCACACCTTCTCCCACCGTCCCACTCTCGAGTTCCTGCTGCCTCCGCCCCCACCCCACTGGATGCTGAGCTCGTGACACCCCCGTGGTCAACCCCCTCGTACACCCCCTCGTACACCCTCGTCACCCGTACACCCTCGTACACCCTCGTCACACCCTCGTACACCCTCGTACACCCTCGTACACCCTCGTACACCCCTCGTACACCCCCCTCGTACACCCTCTCGTACACCCTCGTACACCCCTCGTACACCCCTCGTACACCCCTCGTACCCCTCGTACACCCCTCGTACACCCCTCGTACACCCCTCGTACACCCCTCGTACACCCCTCGTACACCCCTCGTACACCCCCTCGTACACCCTCGCCTCCCTCCATATCCTCCACGTTCTCGTCGCCACCTTCGTTTTCCTCACCAATCTCGAGACCGCCGCTGCTACCGCCACCTGTACTACACCCCCTCACGGCCCCAGAGCCGTTTCCCGCACCGCCCCCGATCCTCTATCTCTCCGCGTCCTCCGCTCTGACTTGGCAGATGCACTCGCCTCACGCACCCCGCCGCCACCTCTGCCCCCTCGCCCCCTCGGCCCCCGGCGCCATGGGTCGTGAGGCGCGCAATTGGAGCGACAGAACAGCGCGCCCGGGCTTGCCTCTCTAGGGAGTGGTGGAGAATTAAGCAGCAAGATGCACGCTCACCCACCATACCCATTTCTACCGATTGTCGTAAGTTAATTACTCGAATTATAATATGTAGTCACATTAAGCAGAAGAAACGAAAACAGAATATTAATGGCCTGTAAAAATAATTTAAAAAATTCATTTAATTTTGACAAATTGCTTTCAAAACATTTGTTTTCTTCGTTTTATAATTTATGAATGAGCATTAAATCTGTAGCAGAGAGTTTTATTGTAGAAAATTCATTTTCGGAGAGATGAACCCACGTGAATATTCCCTTTCATAACAAAAGCAATTCAGGATCGACAGCATACCATACACCAAGAGCAATGCTTCGCGCGTTCATGGCAGTTTGTCTCAGGAGGCTTACAAATATTATTCTTCGGAGAGATTATTTTCATATTTTGAATGATTGATAAGAAAAAAGTGGACGTTGATCAGCCACGCGCAAAACAGATAGGAAAAGGAGAAGCATAACTACCTTCCCGTTATCAGACCGTGTGAGGGTGTGAGTGTGCGAGGGTGAGGGTGCGAGTTCCTCCTTTTTTCTTGGTTCAGGCCAGTGGGCGATTATTTGGACAGATTCTAAGTCGGTTAGGTTTCGCCGACAGTTAAGCAGAGCCTCATCGCTCCACGATTTGTTATATTCCTTCAGCCAGAGGGAATGGAGGGCCATCTAATACAGGTTCGAAGTGTCAGTTTACTCACTGCACTTTCAGAGAATGAGAGAATCTGTATTGATTGTGGGTGCTTTAAATTCTGAGATTGTTAGTTTTGTAAATGTTCTGTATCTCAGGATAGCTGTGTTCCTTGCCCGCTGGAACTTGAGATCTGGCACCGACCTACACGTCGGCTTGCGAGTGTTTTCTCTCCAGATCCATCCTGCCCCAGGGGGGGATCCGCCTCAGATGGAACAAGCTCTATGCTCCCAATTTGTGTAGTGAAGTCCATGAACGTGTTTTATGGGTGCAAAAGGGGGAAGGAGACAGGACGACGAAAGAGGCTGCATGCGATCCGCCATCATTCTCCAACATCTTCCTTGTATTTATTGAAAAAAAACACGTAGAACTGCCGATTATAGTGTCCGGCCACTGCAATACCTCCTGACAATTAGATTCAGCTACCAAAAATATGACACACTCCAGGTTCAAACCCTAGAATCTCTCAATAACGATGCTGCAGAGGATGTGCTGTTGCCGCTGAGCAATCCCAATTAGTGAGTGCTGTTGGAGGGTCGAGATATTTTTCACAATGATTTAGTTTGACCCACTATAGTCGCTAAAAAGAGTATTGTATGAATTGATATAAATCACGTTGAAAAATATACGAATATTACAATTAATTCTCAGATAGAAAATTAAAACTGAAGGTATGTATGTTTATAGTAAGCAGCCAATAGTAAGTGAATATTCAACAGCCCCCGCAATTCTCTTTTACCCCGATTTCAATAAAACTCGTAACAGACCGACTTTTAATCAAATAATAAGTAGGGTGAAGGGAGTCCTTAACTAAACCTGTATATTTAAGAACTTTTACCTCATGATCACATAATTAATGTAAAGAAAATTTCTTAAAAGAAAAGACACTTCTCTCGAATTTTAGCATGACAAATGAATTCTTTGCATGGAAACATTCTTCGGCTGGCAGTACGCGTCCGCCACAGAAGTTAGCGAACGCGTTTGTGTAATGCAAATCATTCCTTCACACTTCTCATCGCCTACGTCCCCTATAGGATTTGTGATAAATGGGTGTCAAAATAATCGCCTACATGACTGAACCGAGAATACCTATGTTTTGTAATTACTGTTACCATCTTTTGTAATTCTAGGCGTTAGTGGAGTTCCCTCGCTGAGTTCACATACCATACCACACTTGAGATAAGCAAGTTCATACTCCTCATTAGCATTTCGTTCCGTGACAGAATCTTCGCGTAAGACACCAAATGCAGTAATGAATGAATTAAAACATAAAATCTGACATTTCTTTCAGTTTAAACTCCAGAGTCGAGTTCTGCTTACAACTTCGTAATACCAGCTGTGCAATAAGTTTTACTTGATATCAGAACTCGTGAAATATCATTATTTTTTTTATCCAGTCATGTGTATAAGCGCGCTCACAAGAGACAAATGAGGATTTTTCCCTATGAGCAAGTGAATTGGAGAGCTGCTAAATAGAAATAGTATGCAAATACATCACATGCCCTCTCAGAGTGTTCGCCTCTGCCCAGGATTCATGTCTGCCTGATGAATTAACTGTTGTGCATCAGTAGGTAAGTAGGTCATGGGTCGAGGGCACTAGGGCACGGGGGGAGGGAGCAAAGCGACGGACCGGCAGGTCGAGCCTCCGCGGAATACGTTCAGAGGCAGCGTCGCATTCGGTATTCGGCACAGGCGCCGCCCCACGCCCGGCGGCCACACCACTCACTGCGACATTAACACTCGCATTTTAATAGTGGTTTATGCAATTCGTATATAATGTGAAGCTTTATTGTATGAGTACATGTTTTGAAAACGAGCGACGTTAGGAATGAGTTATGAAATTTGTACGAATCCAATAAAGCAACATTATAAACGAGTTGCATACGCTATTTTTTTGTATAACAGCAATATAAATTATATGAGAACCAAACTTAATTTTGCCAAACAACGTTCTTGTGGCGTCTCGAATATTGACATCTGTGTAAGGAAACGGTGGTCAGCTGTTCCTTTTCCCTGTATCTCCCCCCGATTCTTTCGCTGCGATTGGCTGAATATGTAATGACGCAATCATCCGTGCCGTAAAATCTAATAAGTCGTCATTGTGCTGTAAAATGCCTGATTATGAACGATTTGTTGCAAGAGAAAAGGTCTTTTATGATGCTGGAATACAAAAGTAATTTTATAGCTGACTCATACTTACTACATCACACCATTTCCGATTTTTTTTTAATTTATTAATTTTTGAAGAAATTGCATAGCTCAGTAAAAATAACTATACATATGTATTTACAGACTTATATGCTAACCTTAAATACTAACATACTAAAATCTTACATACTAACAAGGGGGAGGAAATCCCTTTTTTGGTCCTCAGTCTGGATCTAAATCTGCAAATGTTTTTAGAAATATGTGATATGGATATTTGTTTTTTATTCGTGTTTGGTAATTGGGGTTTTTGGCTAGTTTGAATGGTGATAGGGTTGGGTTTTGAGGTAGGTTATGATAAAAGTTGGTGGCCAGATATGTCATGTATTGTTCAATGGGTTCCAAATTAAATTGTTGTGAAGTTGGTTGTTGGTTATATACCATGGGGCATGAGCAACTATTCTTAAGAATTTATTTTGCAGGACTTGTAGTTTATGGATGTTAGTTTTAGCAGAATTGATCCAAATTGGGCTGGCGTACAACATTAATGGTCTTAAAATTGTCTTGTAAATTGCTATGGCTGATTTATATTGTATTGGGCTGTTGCTGTAAATTAGCGGTCGTAGTTGTGCCAGTTTTATTTTAGCTTGAGTCACTTTGGCATTTATTGTTTCCCCAAGTTAGTTTGGTATCAAGATATAAGCCTAAATATTTTACAGGTTTATTGGGGGGGGGGTACCATTCTATTGATTTGCTATTTAGATTAAGACGAAATGGGGAGAGGGAGTAATAAACTAAATATTTTTGCAGCGGTTTTGTTAGGATTTAGTTCGATTTTAAGTTCAGCAGCCCAGCTGTCTATGATATTTAAATAAAGTTGTAAGGGGGTTCTTAACTCAGTGAGGGTTTACCGGAGGCAAATATGGCTGTGTCGTCAACAAATTGAGCGATAGTGATTTTATTAAGTGTGGGAAGGTCAGCGACATAGACGTTGAATAGGGTGGGTGATAACGGAGAGCCTTGGGGAAGTCCAGCGTTTATTGATCTTGGGTTCGATAAATGGTTGTTAACATTGACTGAAAAAGTTCTATTGCTTAAGAAATTTGTTATTATTGATTTTAAGTATTGTGGAGTGCCTATTTGGATTAGTTTATATAAAAGAGCTTGGTGCCAAGTTCGGTCGAAAGCTTGTTTAATATCAATAAATAGAGCTATGGAGTGGTGTTTATTTTTAAAGCGGAATAAATGTACTCTGAAATTCTTAATAGCTGGGGTTGCGTTGAGATTCTTTCTGTAAATCCAAATTGCACCTTGGGGATAGCATTGGTTGAATATAGGTGGTTTTTCAGTGTTCGCAATATGATTTTCTCGAATATTTTGGAAAGAGTTGTTAATAGCTGATTGGGCGATAACTCTCGGGGTTTGATGGGAATTTGTTTGGCTTTGCTATGGGGATGATGATTGCATGTTTCCATTTATGGGGGAAATATCCGATTCTGAAACAAGAATTGAATATGTTATTTAAGTACGGAATTGCCGTTGGTGGTAGTTTTTTTAATGCCAAATTGTTTATTTGGTCGTGACCTGGGGCTTTTTGTTAGCAAGATTCTTTATGATTTTAGAAATTTCAATTGAAGATGAGAAATTTATTCTCTGATGCGGACCGAAGAAGTTGTGGCTTGTGAATTTGATGGCTTGAGTGCTGGAAGTGAATTTTGTGGCTTGTAGAATATTATTATGTTGCGGGTGGGCATTCGTGTTCTCACAGAATGTGATTTCGAAATGCGTGGCGAGCACTTCTGTCTTCTGAAGTCAGGATAAGGCCTTGCCTGTCGTTGTTTTTAAAGGAGGGACCGTGTTTTTTTTTCTTGAGAACTTTTTTAGTGAATTGCCATAATGTGTTATTACTGGTGTTGAGTGATTGAATGAGTTTATGACATTGTTCGCTGTTATGATTTCTGATAAGTCGTTTGACCACGTTGGAGATTAGGTTGAGTTCTCTCTTTAATTCTCGTGTTCTTAGCTGAGCCCAGAGTCTTTTAGTCTTATTCTTTACCGATATTGCGTTTAAAATGCCTGGGGATAATTTATTGTAGGGTTTGTGGGATGTATTCGGAGTGTTAGTCAACTGAGAATTTTGAATGGTTGTGTTGATGGGGTCAGTTAGAAAATTCACGGATTGATCTATTTCAAGGGGAGTATTTAGTATTTTTATTTTGGGTATTGTACTTTTTATTGTTTCGGTGAACTTCCTCCAGTTAATTTTTAATGAGTTCGGTTTAGATACAGGAGCATGTTGAGGTGACATTTGCTGCGAAGTAAGTAAGACGGATATGGTCAGAATCAAGTTCGAATATTACCGATAAATGAAAGTTAAGGTTTGTGTTGGTTAGACCAATGTCGAGAATGTCTGGTTTGCGCGAACGGTCTTGTGGGTAGTAAGTAGGTTCACTCGGGGAGAGAATTTTAATATTGGCATTGTTTACTAATTGGCCTAGAGTTTTACCATCTTGGTTGTTGGATTGGCATCCCCTGTTACTGTGTTTGGCATTGAGGTCACCTAATAGCACAACTTTATCATTGAGGTTAAATAGATTTTGGAGGTTTGTATTTATTATTTTTGTTGAGGGAGGTTTGTATGCTGCTATGATCTTCAAAGAGTTATTATTTATTATTATTGAGGCTGCTATAGTTTCTAAGCCTGGTGTGTCCGGGAGAGTTTCCTGGTTATGCGCATGAATAGATTTTATTGCGATGAGTACACCGCCGCCTTTCGTTTCAGTTCTGTCAGTTCTATATACATTTTAATTGGGAATATATAATTAATTTTTTCTGCTAAAGTGCGTTTCGGTAATACAAGCTCCATCTACGTTGTAGTGATGAAGGAAATGTACGAATTATGTTTTTTTGTTGGTGATTGAGTTTGCATTCCAATTTAGGATGGTTACATTGTTTTGTGATTGATTTGCCATTGTTGGTTAGATATTCGGCCACAGAGTTCTTAATAGTACTAATTATAGATGGGATTAGAGAGTTGATGAAGTTAATAATGCAGATGGTGATGGAGTTAATTATAGTGGTGATTATTGGTGATTATATTGGATATTATTGCTGTGGGCCTGGGATTGGAATTTTGGGTGTTTTGTGATGTGCTAGGAGGTGGATTGTTCGTGTTTGAAACATGGGTGAAGTTTTGAATAGGCTGGGATTGCGGCAGTGGCGGGAAATGGGCTCTTGACTGATTTTGGAGGGGAGGAGTAGCATTGGAGTTCGGTGGATTTTAATTATTTTTATTTTTAGAGGTCCTTTTCCTATCTAAGATCTCATTGTAGTAGGCGCAGTTCGTGTTTCTTATGTCGGCCTTGGGATTCCCGTTGCAGTTCGCACACACCGGAGATTCGTTCTTCTTAGGGCGAGCACAGAGTAATGGTTCCCGGTACAGAATGCACACGTGATGGAGTGGTTACAATTGTTTTTGGTGTGACCATGGTCTAGGCATCTTTGGCATTGAAGGGGGCCTTTATGCTTTTTGCGTCTTTCAGTTCTTACACGATGATTGCAAATTTTCTGTATGGTTAAAATAGTTTCTATGGGTTCAGAACCGTTGAATTCTGCAGCGACTACTGGAATTGGAAGGCCATCTTTTTGAAGTCTGGTGACTCTGATTATTGAAGTGAAGCGTTGCTGTAGGTCATTCAAAATTTCCGGTTCTGTTATTGATTGTTCAATGTTTTTGAATACAACAGAAATTTTTTTGTTCGATGAATCTTTGAATGAATGGAATTTACTATGGGTATGTATGAGATAATTGATTATTTTACGGAAGTCTGTAGGGTTATTGGCATTGATCTTAACTTTGTTATTTTTCACGTCTGTGATGAAGTTGTTTGTGACGTTAGATTTAAGTTCGATTATAAGTTCGCGTACACTGGTTAATGTCCGCCACAAAGATTGGAGGAATTTTGGCTGGTTGCGAAGAGTGATCGTCCGTATTTACATTTAAATATTCGAACTGATTATCTTCAGGGTTGGGATTCAGATTAGCGAGTTCTCCGAATCTGTTCCCGACGGGGACATTGTATTCTAGAGCACTGGATAGATTAAAGTTATCGTTAGCATTACTCGAGACTACACTTTTCTTTTTTGTTTCGATGGGGATTTCACTAACACTGACTGACCTCTTTTTGGTGTTGATGACTGATGATGAAGCTTGCGACATCGTGCTGACGTCTGTTGAGGCGGCCTCCTGGCTGCCAACAATGCGTTGCTGGTCGGTAAGTGGAGGTGCGGTTGTTCCACTTAGCATGTGGAGTTGATGTGGCGGGGGTTGAGGTAACTGCTGTTCTAGTTGATGTTGTGGTAGATGATCTGGAATATGTTGCAGTGATGTTTCACGGACGTCGCCTTCTGGGTAAGCGACCTCCATTTCGCCCTCGGTCGGGTAGACCTGGGCGAGGGCATCTGCGATACACTGGCGTATGCCAGCGTTGTCTGATGAAAATGTTGCACTAATTGCTGGAAATATTAGCGCACACAGTTAGAAGTGCTGATGAACACTATTATTGTAGCACTTTATCTTACACTGGCACACAGAACACAGGTACGAGACGAGGCGCAGCGCTGAGCGCGGAGCTCCGTACTGTGCGACTGCTCGCAGCGGAATGCGACCATTTCCGATAGATAATTTTATTTGTAATAAGGCATATTAAATGTTTTAGATAAAAGAAATGTATCTTTTATGCGGTTGAAAATTACAACAATCACCTCTCGGTGGTCAGTCCAACAAAGACATAGTTGAAAGGCTTTAGGTTACCAGCAGTAAGCGAAGCGTTGTAGACGTTCTGTGGCAGAATCTAGAATCTATCACGGGATTCTTGTCTAAGAAATATTACATTCATCATAAGAACTCGGCACATTGGTGATTGTATAAATATCTGTGACCTATATATTACGAAAGAACGTAATGTACTAAATAAAATGTATAAGATGTCTTCATTTTATACTTTTCATAGCCAGTAAATTTTGACGTGTTAATTATGAAATACAAAAGCCAAACTTGATTTTATATTTTTGTTATTTAAAGCCAAATTTAATATTATAAATCAACATGAAATTCAGCGAAACAAATGCGTAAAGAAATCCGTAGTACATGAAAGTACGATACAGGACATTGTCGCAAGAACCTCGTGAATTCAAACAGGTTTATAAATTACTTATAAATTAAAAGGTTATTCATTGTACAGCAAGAATTTAAGGAACTTTTACCATATTGTGGCGGCACTTTCGAATCGACGGAATTATTGAAATGTGATTATGACATTTTGAGAAACAACGGTCACTGAATGCAGCCTTTGTAAGACGCCACTCGTCCGGGGGACTTCCCTTCTCGGCGACCCGCGGAAAATTTACGACAGGCAGCTGCCTGCCTGGCCCTCGGCGCGATCCTCGCCACCCCGGCGCCGGGGGGCTTCCGATAAACAAACCCCCTGACCTGCGCTCGTCCCAGAGAGAGGGTGCCTCTTAGCCGATGTTTATCATTAGAAATAACTTCAAAATTACAAACTCTGACAGATTCCTCACACGTGCACGCACCCAGCGTGAGAGAGACAGAACATTTTAATCTAGTGGAAATTTCCAGAGATCCTCGCATGGTGATTGGGCGAGAGAAATTTAGAACGTAGTATACTTTGACCAATTAGAATTATAGGAACATGGGAGAGGAGCGTTTTTCTTAAGAAGGGTAACTCGGGGAGGGGGAGGCGAGCTCTGCGGCGCTGCGCGAAGACGCGAAGAGGAAGATTGGAAAAAGACGTCAAAGCGTTAGGACGTATTGTGGTAGAAAAGAGCACCACGGGTCGCGAAGTGGACCGGTGTTCTGGGAATGGGGCTGACCGCCGAGGCGATTGCTGTGCGTAAGATTGCTTAAGGGACAGTAGCAGATCTTATCCAACCGCGGTGAACAACTGTGAGCGTTCACGAACATTAATCCGACGCAATCGCGAAGCGTTACACATTTGTGTATCGGGGCCAGTCACCCACATGTGTTTGCGGCCCTCTGCTTCTGTCTGGGCCGGGCCAATATGTCACGCGAAGTATCTCGTGAATGAGCGGAGGAGACGGTCGACTCAAGACGGCGGGGCTACCGTTGACCTGCCCAGGAAACTTCGCCCCCATCAGCTGTCTCCAGACGCCCTAGAGAGGGGCCATTGACCTGCAAGCCTGCCCAGGAAACGTCGCCCCCATCAGCTGTCTCCAGACGCCCTAGAGAGGGGCCATTGACCTGCCTGCCGACCCTTCCAGCAGCCTGCGAGAGATCAACTCGCAATCACTAAATTGTGTATGCCCTAGACCCACGCGATTGGGTATATAACCAAGAGATTGCTCTTCAAGCAGACTTGTAACATTTTTTAAATTTTTCTTTTATTTGCGTTAATGTCAGCGAGGCCGCGCATGGCCCAAATTATGTTTAATTTTAAGAATTTAACAAGTTGAGCTCAACGGGTAGGGTGATAGTAATTTCTTCACCCAGTTTCTTTCTTTTGTCATGTAACTTCCCTGGTTTTGGACCAGAAATAAACCTATCGTTAAATTCTGAATTATTTTTGCAACATCCTTCCTCCTCCACGCATTCTCAATTTATAGAACTTGAAAAGCCCAACCGATCGAGCGCTGCCGGTGACAATATTAATCTTTAAACAGATTAAAGAAAAATATTGTAAAAAATGTAAATGACATAAAAATGGCATTATTTAAAGATGTAAAATAATTTGATCATTTATGCGAGAGCGCCGGCCGACCAGGCGAGTATAAGTACTGTGTGGGAGACGTGTTGTGATCCTACCCCCTATCCTTTGGTATGCTGAGAAACCTTGCCAATCCTACTCGTTCGGTCTGCTATTTATACTCGTCCATCCCTACTTATGCTGGGCCAACAAGTGAGAAATTTCATATAAGTAAATGTACCAGTAGTGGCCAATGCTCCAATAGTGGCCACTTGAGAGATAAAATGTTGAAAATAAGAAAAGTAGGGGCAATACAGTAGTTTCGTTGAATGGATAATGTAGCTTATGCTATCTAACGCCGATTTGAAGAACTACGAATGACAGGAGCCATGTTAGAACAAAAGAAGAAGAGGTTGATCTTGACATTGTCTACACATGTGCTGAAGTGACGAGGTTAGCTACTGTTTTGGTTAAGGATGTTGGTAAGTTTGCCAACTTGTCACGGATTTCCATATCGATAGAAACCAAGTTTTAATTGTTTTATGACACACAGAAGTCATTGTATTCTTGATGTAATAATTGTTTTGATGATAATAGAACGCACGTGGTTGGTTAGAGCAGGTGTCCACTATATAAACACAAATTCAGTAATTGTTAAAAAAGTGAACACAGCAGGTGTCCACTATATAAACACAAATTCAGTAATTGTTAAAAAGTGGACACCAAGTGTCCACTACTAGCACTCGGTGTTAATTTCTAATTTTGAAATGTTTCTTTACAAATTAATTTCCTTTCTTTCGTTATGCATCCTGTTTAACGTTCGTAACATTTTGATCACTAGAACCAATGGTGGACACCGGGTGTCCATTAACTGGGCACAGTCTGTCCACAATTGAAGCAAACTGTATCAGTTCAGAAGATATTAATTTTTTTAGCTTTAATTGATGTTAAGTTTTGATTTCAATTAGGCAATGGAAAAGAATCAGAAAGCCAAGTGGTGGAAGTATGGAAAGGAGAATATGGATAGAGCAGCAGAAGAGGTTTCGCGTGGTGTCCCTCTGTTGACTGCAGCAAGAAATAATGGAGTCCCGCGATCAAGCCTGCGAAGGTATATTAAGGGAGGTGGTGAGAAATTCAAGAAAATGGGACGTTCACCAATCTTAACAAAAGAGGAAGAGGAAACATTGGTATTGTGGATAGTTTCTGTAGCTCAAGCTGGCTTTCCTGTGAGTAAGGAAAACCTTTTGGACAGTGTTAAAAAACTATTAAAAGACATGGGGAGGGAAAATAATTTTTCGGACTCTAGACCTGGACGTTCGTGGTTCGAAAGTTTCTTGAAGAGAAATCCTAATATTGCGACAAGAGTTGCGCAAAATTTAACAGTCACTAGAGCATCAGTTACTGCACAGTGTCTCCGAAATTGGTTTTCAGAGGTAAATGATTATCTGAAAGAAAACAATTTGGAGAGAATACTAGAAGAACCAAGAAGAGTATTTAATGCTGACGAGACTGCATTTTTTTTAACCCCATTTCCATTAATTTTAGTAGTTTTTATGCCGTGTCCACTATTGGGTCAAGCACTGTCCACCATTCGTTCCATCCATTTTCTTAGGTGTCCACTATACAAGCATTTTGGTACTTCACAGGAATAACAAAAAATAATACTAAAAATGTTCGTTTCATCTGCAAGCAGTAAAAAATTAGAAAAGGAAGGGTTGGTGTAGAAAGAAATATATGCATCAGTAAAAAGGAATGAAGTAGAAACTCTTGATTTGAGAAACAACGAAAAAAAATCCTTAATGTGTCCACCATTGGTACATTTACCTTAATATGTTATGTTACGTTCAAATCTTGTGTTACAATCTTTGCGGGAATGCATGGATGTCGACATTGATACCTTTTCCACCAATGAATATGTTATGGAAAATTCCATGTAACAAAGTAAGACACTGGCCTCTAATAGGCAACTCGTATTTAACAACGGATAATATTCGCTGATTGTGTCAGAACGCGACCTGTCAAGCACCAATTCATAAAAGGTTGACTATCAATAAAGGAAAATATTTCATGTTCAACTTCGAAACATGAAATTCATCACATGTTCATTGGTAAAAAGGAATCATCGCCGACATCCCTGCATGCCCCCGAAGATTGTAACATTTATTCTGAGACACTGTGTATTGAATATAAACGATTTATATAAATGATTTTGTAAATTATTGACAAACAATTACAAATATTTTAAATTGTATTATCATTGAAACAGAGCGTTTACTTCTTTTGTTTTCTAAAATAAGACAAGCAAACCGTCAGTAAACAGGAATTAATCCCAGAGTTGAAATAGTAAACGAAAATATTTTACTTTGAAAATAAATCTATAATTTAGTGATTTTTATTAATAAATTCAAACATGGACGAAATTTTACAACTATATATTTCTAAGTACGCTTACGTCATACACTCTTCTAATTTCTATAAGAAATCATACTGGTTAAAATATATTTTCTAAACCATATTTACACGTACTGAGGTGCCTCAATTCACGAGAAAGCGGTATGTATCTAATTTACATTGTGATAGCATTACTCTACTACTAGCATAAAAGTCTGAAGCAGTGATATTTCAGTGTATTGGACTTCATGTAATTTCCGGGAGTCAATTAAAACGTCATCTATCAAGGTTTTGGTTACACGACGACAATTGCCAGAGTTTGATGACGTAATGTTAGTTTCCTCCCAACGCAGGGAGTTCTAAAGCCACGCTGTGGAGGGTGAACCGTGATTATCGCATTGAAGAATGTTTTATTCTCCTACGTTTTAACAATCGGAGCTTTCTACTGACGTTCAGAGGAGAGCTTTTTTCATAAAAAACATTTCACTACAAATTTACCTCATGAAATGGTAGCACGATAATTATTTTGGTAATAAATCCAACAGAGATTTCCTTCAGCATTAACAGACGCATACCACTGTCACTGTAATACCCAGAGAACACCAAGGGTCCCCGCCCATTGGGCCCAACGATTGACCCAAGAACAAATTGCAATATAATTGAAGGAAAATTGTATATATTTAAGAACTAATGATGCATATATTAATCAATATATTACATTCATTTTCTGCAAGTTCTGTTAAAACATTTTCAGTTTAGAGCTATGCAAAGGACAAATTTTTAAATATATTTTTAGGGTAATATGTTAGGGCAAAGAGCATTTATATTTTTAATTTTCTGTTCTTGGAAATCTTTCTTCATAAATGCAAATGGCCACAAAACGTTTGAAGATCAAGTTCAACATTTACTATGTTGCATCGCACAACTGTTCTCTACATCTTCATATAATTTAATGCGTTTTGGGGCAGATTTGTGTAGGAGAGAACTCTGAGTTTGCTTTACCCATCATCTTCACCAAACAATTAATCCAAGCTGAATATGGCGAGAAGAACGAGAATACAAATATGATGGAATCCACGACTTTGACTTTTTGTTGTGAAAAAACTACACACGTAGCAAACTCTGTTCGGGTTATTTCTACACTTTCGAGGTATTACGATGGTAATATTAATAACACATGGACATAAAGAAAATAAATACTCGCTCTTCCGCAAACAACAAGAACACTATATTACACATCATCATACACATATCACACATCTATATTAATATTGTATATACATACGAGTTTCCAGAAAGCTCCATTGACTATATGTGACTCTCCAGCGAAAAGAGACGCACAGATACATCAATATCTTATGTGTTTTGAGATACGCTAGTCAAAACATTTCTCACAAAGCTCATTTCATCCCTAGCAACAGTGGTCCCTAAAGGAACGGCTTTGCCGTGGGTAATTTGCCACCATATGAAAATTGTCCTATCTCGAAAACTATTTAGATAGATAGAAATTTATTCTACAATTGGGCAGATGATGCCCGGTGGCATAATGCAAAATAACAATTACAAATAACATAATAATATATAAAAAATATAAACAAACAAATTGACTTTGTCATTTCCTATATATGCAGATGGCATTTAAATTCCTATACTAAACATTAAAATGCATATACACTAACATATAAATGAATAAACTTACATATTACACAAATATACATACATACAAACATATACGCATGTATACATAGACGAAGGAACCCTCACATCACTTCAAATGAAATCACTTCACTTCACTTCACTTCACTTCACTTCACTTCACTGCACTGCACTGCATATAACTTTATCTAAATATTAATTGTTCATTACTTTTACTGTAGACTACGCATAATCGCACCTTTCACTTCACTTCACTTCACTTCACTATACGTTTTCACCCTATTGACTAATTTCCTATATTTTTTTCTAAAACCTCGCGCTGAGCAAGGAAAGGGCTCAAAAACTGCCGCAGGCAAATCGTTCCAATCTACTATAGTTCTGTTTACAAAGGCGAATTTCCCTACGTCCGTTCTTTGTATTCTTGTTCTAATTTTATATTTGTGATCAAATCTATTTAAATAATCTGGTTTATCTATTTCCTGCCATGCGGAGCAACCAACGTAAGATTTATACAGTGCGCAAAGTCGTACCCTCTTCCTCCGGCGTTCTAATGATTCCCAATGCGCAGGTGTGTTCTTCCGAAATGTATATTTTGCCGCTCTGTTTTGTATCCTCTCTAAGCTCTTTTTAAGTCCTATTCTATACGGATCCCAACAACTAGCTCCGTATTCCATTACCGGCCTAACAAGGAGGTATACGCGATTTCCTTTGCTTTCGTATTACATTTTTTAAGATTTCTCATGACGAAATGCAAAGACCTCCAAGCTTTACCCACTACATAGTTCGTTTGTTTCTCCCATCCCAATTTACAATCCAGGAGAATGCCAAGGTATTTACTGCTCGAGACTCTCGGAACTACGTCATTATCTAGCTGATAAGGTATTGTATGAAAAGCTCTGGCCCTACAAAATGTGATCGCTTTACTTTTCTTCCCATTTATAGTCATTTGATTAGCTATTGCCCAATCGTAAATTTTATTTAAATCATCCTGTAGTTGAAACATATCGTGCTGATCTGCAATTTCCCTATATAATATACAGTCGTCGGCGAAGAGTCGAATTTTTGACGTTATATTTCGCGATAAATCATTTACAAAGATAAGAAACAGCAGTGGGCCTATGACACTGCCCTGAGGAACCCCGGAAGTAATGTTACCCTTTTCCGATAAGTGCTGTCCAATTCGGACTTTTTGATTTCTATCGCGAAGAAATTCATTTATCCATGCTATTACCCGCCTGCCAATTTTAGCATCAATAAGTTTGAATATCAAATTTGTGTTTGAGAAAATCTAAACTTATATAGGGAATCAGTGGGTGACACTTAGAATATAACACTCATCTTCTTCTCTAATTGTTTTTCATTGTTGCCTAGGTAAGTCCTTATTTTAGGGGATAATTCGCTTCTTCGCAATATTAAAATAATCTGATCACAAAAATGATACGCGCTAGAGAAAGTGAAAGAACGTATTTGGAATCAGGGCGTTATACATAGTAAATTTCATTTGTAATTTCATTTCTGATGATTTTTCATTGTTGACCGGTGTACTATAAGTCCTCAACTATGAAACAGAAACTGCGCACATAAACAAATGTTGATGAAACTACGTTGGAGTCCATTGTTGTTCCTCCATTGGTATGCAACTGAAGCAAACGTCACCTTAATGTTGATCTGCTTCTTTAAGAATTTTTCTCTCTTGTGGGAAGAATAAATAAATATTCGAGATATAATATATTGATATATTGTATCAAGCAACTGAAGTCGTACATAAATCAACTATAGGTAATACCGATAGACGTTTCCTCTCTTCGGTACTATTCAGCTTGTTATATTAATATGTTCCCCAGCTACACGTCGCCGTAACATTGACCGTAATCGTGCCTTCACCCTAGTCGTTATGGATGGACGTGTCGCCACATTAACAAATATGATCTTGAAATCTTTCCATATAATATGTCATTTATGTAAAATTTGTATCACAGAAAACAGTTCATTAATAAACACCCACAATTCCACTTTTAGAAAAACAACTACGCCGCATCCAAACTGTGTGTGAGCATCAAATATTAATATTTTTTCCAGTTACTATACATACCATCAGAATGTTACAAAAACTGTTTATATATTTGCTATTCAAGAAATCAAAGCGTCGTGTAGCGTCGTGTCGCTAAAACAGCGTGGGCACGTGGCGCGTGGTGTGCACCGGATGCGTAGACAAAGGCAGAAGCTATGACGCACGGGGTTTTTCCGACAGGGTTAGGGCGGACGCAGTGGTGGTGGTGGGCAGCGTCGCGAGGGCTATTTAAGGATCGTGAGAACAATAGCTCGTTCTTCTTTGTGATACTGGCCGCGGCAGCGTAGGTCGTCCGTGAGAGGTGCGAGCGTGCACGCGGCGAAGAAGCCGGCAGTTATTGTCGTGACTAGTGAGACATGTAGTCGGTCTCAGGGCTGGCGGTACTACGCACGGCGAAACATTAGGTAGTATGTCGCGGTGTGGTAGCTGTTGTAAATATCTCTCCTAGCAGTGGGTTCTATTTAGTTAGTTAATTGTATACAGTGCATTGGTTATTTGTGACTATAATCTAAATTGTGAGTAAACCTGCTGTTATTACAGCCTACTCTCGTCTGTGTACTGATTATACCCGTATGACGCCTCAGTATTATAAATCACCGAATCATAAATCAACAGCATTCTGCTGTTTTTCCTTTCCTAGCAATTATGCAAATGACTCATTACACATTACACATTACAACACTATAGTTGCTATACAACTAAATAGTTTAATACAGATATCGTGTTAGGGGCGTTACAGAGGCAGTTCGTTCCATTAGGGAGAGCGCAGGGGCCGGTAATGTGTTTTGTTTGACCACTATACGTGACAGTTGAGCAGAATCGTGAATGCGCAGAGACATACGACACTACGTGAAATGGCAATACTATACAAGGCAGTACGAACCTCAGAGGCGACTTTCAAACGTCAGTATAGTGCAATTTGATTTGAATAGGATATCACAGCAGGTAGCCACTAAGAGTACCGCATAGGACAGCATTGAATCAGCGGCAGCGCCGCCTTAGGATTCATGAGCACTTGGATTGGACTTTTGATCAATGATGATATGACGCTGTATATATTGGATTCTTACGATTGGATTCGTACGATTGGTGGTGCTCGAGTATGACGCAGATTCCATTAGGTCATTTATATTGTCCAGAAGGAAATCTACAAGGCATTGCCAGGCATTCTCTAATGGATCTTTGTGATGTGACTAAGCGAGGCGGGGGGGGGAGTGTCTGAGTCGCCACTTAATCGTAGAGCGAGCGTAGCGGGGCGAGTCGGGGAGTGGTGACGGGACGTAATGGAGTGAGAGGGGCAGGGGATGAAGCTGAGTGCCGGTGGCAATGCTGACGAGGCGCGGGGGAAGTTGGAGGAAGGGGAGGGGGGGCTATATAATGCGGTTTGAGGGCGGGGAGATGTCAAGGAGGGGATTGGTTGGATGGTTGATGGTAATTCCGGGCACGTCAACTATCGAAGGCATTAGTCCCGTAAATGTACTGCATTTTTAGCTGCAGGTGGCTGTGATATTCCCCCACTAGATAGCGAGATCCGGCCTACCATTGGCTAGCGGGCTTTCCCTCAACCAGGTACCTCCCACCAGCAGGGGACCGCCCCAGCCGGGGCAAGCTCTAAGTCCCCCACCGGTCTTCCGGCAGTTTGGTGAAGAAACGGTTGCATGCGGTTCTTGGCCCGTCTTTAGGGTACTGCTCCTGCATTCGCCTGGAGTGGTGTTGATCAGAGAAACCACAGAAAACTACCGATCACAGCAGCCGGCTTCTAGAATTCTCCTCCAGACAGCGACTGAATTCGATCTAGCTGACGAAAATCTTGCCAGTCTCTGGACTCGAACCTAGAACCTCCCGGTCAAAGTCACTGCAGTGACATCATCTGATGCTCTGAGCCACCGCTCCCGGTCCGTGGAGAGGGCGGAGCAGGGGTGGGGGCGAGAGGCGGGGGCGCCTGCGGTTCGTTGGCCACAGAGACTACCTGAGCAGGAAGAGCTCATTTCCTCCGCTCTTATTCTTGGTCGCAGAGGGCGAAGGGAGGAAACGGGCGTCATTGCTGCACTTTATGGCCGCGCCCTTTTCCTTCTCTCGCGCCTGCAGCCACCCGAATGACGACGAAGCTGCGGCATCGGCACGCGAGTTAAATAATGTCGATGGCTAGTCGACAAGTTCTTCAGACAGGTTCGATGAAATCAAACTCAGAGAGTAAGAATAAACTGAGTTTTATTCTGAAATTAACATATACAAATTGATACAAACTGATACAAATTTCTAGTATGAAGTCTAAACTGGTAGTGAACATCTTACCATATTTTCATAATAATAAATACACTTCGTCCCCTCCACTTTCCAGATAGAGGATGGAGAGGGGGTAGGCGTCTGGCGTCGCTAGATGAAGCAACCGCGCTATGGGTGGCCCTTATCAGGGGCGCCGGACGCAGCGCGCGAGGAAGTTCTTGGTGACAACAAGGGAGGCAGCGTTTATGATATTTTTATGTGAAGGTCAGAGGGGCACATGTAATCTACTACGCCCTATCTGGGTGAGGGATGAGAGCTGTGTTTTGAAATATCTTTTATAGGGGTCACAGAGGACGCTCCTTCCTTTGAGCTAATTGAAGGCGTAAGCCCTATCTTCCGAAGTACATGAAGTACTGCGTACTCCCTGTACGTTGGGATATAACACGCGCAAGGCCTTTGCGTTCCAATACTACGCAAGGCACAAGGAAGCTTCCGCCCTCTGGTTGAGGCGTGGATTTCAAAGACAAGCTGTAACGTGTCTCGTAACGGAAGTGATTCAAGCTGTTGGCATCGACCTCCAACAAAAGTACGCACTGGACTTTAATGAAGGTGGGGCACTTCCCACAGGAATTAATATTGTAAAAATTACGCTATTTCCGAAAATATGTATTTCGCTGAATATAGAAAGATGACGCGGGCTTCCATAGCCTGAAAGAGAAAAGGCCTTTCACAGGCACCTCGGAAGAGCGAGGATGAAAAGAGGCTCCGACCCGTCTCCATGCCGGCGCCAGTCCGTCTACATGTTGCTCTCGTGTCAGGAGTTTACGGCGACAGACAGCGGTGGAAGGCTCTCTCACCAGAAATGGGTCACGCCCCCGCGATCAGTCCGTTCCGCTCCGCCTCCTTTCGACTCGCGCCCGCACGAAGCCCCGCCCCCACCAGCCCACCCTCCAACCCGACTCCCACCCCCACACCCGACCATCCCCCCCGTTCCCCTACCAGACATCCACTCGGAACCGACTCCCACCCAAATGCCTGCTGCCCCCGACTCGCCCCCGATGCCCTCCCTCGCTCCCCCCCCCCCCTGCCCCCCCCTTCCCCCCTCCTGTTCGCTTCCACCGCCCCGACCAGTCCTCCCTCCGTTACTAGTCCCACCCCACACGTCTCCTGCCCCCGCCTCGTCCTCAATCTATCTCAGCCCCCTCCTGCGTCTGCCCTGAGGGGGCCCCGCCCAACAGTCTCGCCCCAGCCGCCCCGCAAACGATGAAATGTCCGTGTGGCTCTGATGTTTCTTCAGTCCATGCTAATGCTCAAAATACTTGACCATTTACTATTGCAGAATATAGACAAAATTAACCCATTTTGTTTCAGAAGTGCTTTAAAGTAGGTCGGGTATTACCGCTTCTAGTTTAAAAAAATCTAATTGTGATCATTTTTTAAAGAGAGAAATTTTTAGAGAGACGATTGAAAATACTTGTGGATTTGAAGCAAAGGATTTTTGGTATCGCCTATGTATCAACCGTGATACGCTGTAAGATTAGTGCTTCACCTTTAATTCCGATGTCATATTAAAGAGTATATAAAGGCCGGAACTCTAAGGCATCAAACATACTCTGGAACCAAATCACACAAAATTATTTTCTAAAAAGAATATAAGAATTCTGTCAGTACGTGTAGTACGAAAATAGGCGGAAAATAGTACAAACATTTTTTAGTCAAAATCGACACGTTCATTATTTTAGATCTTTCCTGAGTGTCTGGACACCTAATAAAACTATACATACCTCCCATATGGCCATAGAGTTCACATAATTCTTTCAAAATTTGCGTGCATTGGAAATCAGTAAGACTAGTGATCTGCAGTGGTAAAACTGCTGCTGAACAAAAACACACAAAATAATTTTCCAAAATGTAGCACGCACACGGCTCCAGTTCAACAAGTAAATTTTTGACGCATACCACTACTAAATTAAATATTTTAACAAAAACAAACTTCATAAATGCGGTAATAACTAGGTATTTTATTTGCACAATACAAAAGTTCTTTACATACTAAACAAGTCTGAAGTTAAATACCGCAACATGTGAGTTGCAAATATTCAATAGTCGCGGGATCTTCTTCGGATCCTTGCTGTCTCTTGAAGTCAGTTGCTTCGTAAACAGAGATGAACTGACAAATTGAAAATGAACAAATGAAAATGAACTTGACAAAATGAAATTCAGTCGGGAAGCACAGTTTGAGAACAACTGAAACAAAAGTATCCTTTTTTACTTTTAATTATAATATAATTATATAATTTAATTAATATAAGATGAATTCTCAGTGTATCTCATACTATCAGTTCTCATACTAAATGTATGAGCAATATGAGAAAAGGCTGAAGAACAAAATTGTTCAGTCAAAATCAAATTGTTTCATTGCTTTTAATCGTTTTCCGACATTGCATAGTTTTCTTTTAATTTCTAATCACATTGGAAATTAGTATTATACATTCGTTGTATAATACTAATTTCGTCGTGCATAGTTTTTCGTCTTTTCCGGAGTTTCTGAGAATTTGCAGAAAGTATTGACACCTCTCACAGGCCGGAGGTTGTACATTTTCCTATCACTTTCTGCGTGCATTGTAAATTAGTGATATCGATTTTATTTTGACTTTTTTGACTTCTCGTGTATCGAACACAAACATGGACACCTCTCTTACGGCAAGATGGATTGGAATTTAGTATTATAGACGATTTTATATTTTCTCTTATTTATGGGTGACTCTCAAAATCATACACAAGCATAGTTTCTTTCAGGGTACCTATCAAAAGTGTACATCATGTTTCAGGGTATCTATCAAAACTTAAGACACCTATCACAGAGCCTAATGCTCCATAGTTTCCTTTCAGCGACTGCTTGCAATGGAAATTAATAATTGAGATGATATTGGTTTTTTGCAGAGTTCCTGAGTATTTAACAAATCTATAGATACCTTTCTCATAGTATATTCCTATATATATATATATATATATATATATATATATATATATATATATATATATATATTGAGATATACCAAAATTTTCCTCTCTCTACATTTATATCTGCTAAAGATCTTAGCGTCCGGCTTGCTGGGTCAATGGGTCACGATATATTATAATCCTTATTACCTCTATAATGGATTATAGGATCCGCCGACTATACAGCGCAGCTGGGAATCTGAAATAGAATGATTCTATTCCTAGTTCATTTCTGTTTGGATTGACTAAATGAAAAATCACTTTCTTTTCTAAAGAACAAAATTCAACAAAGTTTATTTCTACGGTTTTTATCAAACTATTTAATGAATTTAAGATTTTTAGGCCTTTGATCAAGATCTCTTTCAATTTACAATTTATACCGCGGTTAACTTATCTTTTCTTCGTTGATGCCCCTCGTAGACTTCTCAGTCGAAATATCTTGCGAGCTTGCCGTAGTCCAAAGTTCCACGAAATCCTCTTCTGCCCTATCCAAGCTGGTCTCAAACTATCAAAATTATCAGTCCCGATTACGTCCTATGACATAGTCCCGAACTCGATTACCACTCCCGACAAAGTTCCAATTTATACTTCAATATTGCTTCCACATGAAAATATCTACGATCAGTTCAGAAGCGCGTTTCCGAGCAGAATGAAATCTTTCTGCATGATTCATCCCTCGAAGACTTCGTATTAAAACTACCTTCATTTTTTTCATAACATTTGACCGTCCTTCTCTCACCCAGCCAATCCATACGTTCGTTATATTTTGGTGTAGCTGACCTTTTGATCGTCTTTTGAACTTCTTCGCCCAATCCCAAATTTTCTACTTTCGGCATCCAGAAAACTCTTAATGCATTTAGAAAACAAAACTCATTGTTTATTCACGGTCGTTGCTAAGCTCTAGTCTCGGTATTTCGTAATGCATGTTCCACCATATTGTCTACAAATAAATGTTAGTTTATTTTAACGCGACATATCGGTATGTCACAATATATATATATAATATATAGGAATCTTCCATATAATAAATATCTTCCATATATATATATATATATATATATATATATATATATATATATATATATATGGAAGATACTTGTTTGCGTTTTCGATTCAAAAATGTATCCTTTGACATATAAAGATTTAATAGTTAAACGTTTGCAGCTTCAGTAAGTTTAAGTATAAAATTAACGATGTGTGAACGAATGAATGAAACGTAAAATACTGAACAAGAAGTTCGTGGGGCAAAGAACAATGTTTTTTGATAGCGTTCAATACTTAAAATGGGTTTGAATATCGTTTCCTCTAGACCGTTAGACTAAGACACACATACCGACATTCTTGTGGATTTCAACATAACCAGCATTTTTTAACACCATTGCAGTAAAATAGAACAAAAATAGAAGTCCGCGTTTTCACCGCATTCAAACCTATTACTCGTTTCTTTGGTATGTTGCAACACATTAGCTGGAAGATCACAAAAAGCTCTGTCAGAACCAAGAATAGAGTTCGTTAAGCCAAAGCAGTATTCGATGTACATCAACCAAGGAACCCGGTAGTGGGACACACAATACAACAAACGGATCGTAAATATCCCGGCCGGCTCATTGGGCAGGTCACGCACTACGCGGCGACAGCGACTCCAAATTCCTTTCAACTTTTTCTCCACTGTCGTGGACGCGACCTCTGGCCCCGCCCCCTCCACCCCCTCCTCACCGCCGCCTTCCCCTCCCGTTCTCCGCCGCCGGCTGCAGCCGCTCCCTGACAGATCACGCGCGGCGCACTGTGAGCTAGATTGCCAGAGGAGTGGACGCCAGCGACATTTCAAACATTAATTTCAAATCTCTTTAAAAATTGAAAGTTTGCACACACATTTTATGGATTGTAGATTTCCAATCTTAGCGTAGATATAAAGTAATGTCAAAATTGAATGGAGATCGCATAATTACGGACCACAAAAATGAATAAAACCACACAAAATTGAATTTAAATATTCATCACCTTGTGTTTCCATTCTCATCCACAACAAATCTCTAAATAAGTTTTTATATAATTTTTCCTATTTCTTTCAAAATGATAACGAGATCTGCGATGCATATATGAACAAGAACAGTAGAAATCAGCTTCAATATGGGATGATCATATCAACACGTCAAACGTATGGGGACAAACAATAAAGTAGGCTAAATTTACATTTTTCTTGCAATGTAGACCATAGCCCAACAAGTCGGCGCCAAATAACTCATGTTGAGTAACTAGCAACGAGGGACTTGTGTTGGAAGTTCCGAGAGAGACATTTCACAGCGCCCAAGTGGGACTTCATGGCCAACGACTGCTATATGTTCCAACGTTCGAGTAAATGGAATATTATTTTTTTATCCCATTACCCACACACAGTTTTCTCTAATTTGTAAATGTAGTAAATAAGTTAAATATTTTTTTTTAAATTATATATCAACCCATACAGTATGATGGTTATGTTTGTTTGATTTTTGTATTTTTTAAGATTTATCCAAGAGGCAGTGAAGTCTCCAGATGAAACGATTGCAACATTGTTTTATGTTTTGACATAATGAAATCGTTTAAAACTCAAATAATTCTGCACACGTAGCGGTGGTAACATAAACAAACTAGAGGGAATGTGCGGTAAAACGAAACTTTCCCTCTGAATGTCATTATTAAACACTTACTCATATTTTTAATGTGCATGAAATTATTTGAAAATCTAAAGCTCAGGAAAAAATTTCATAGAAAAAGATATCTCTGACTTAAATAATAAAATGATACGTCAGGTTCAAAAATAAATGTGAACTGTCGCAATTTAAAGAGTTTTTAATGAAACTCAGCACTATATCATAATTTATATATGAACTGTCTTCTATTCGAGCAAAAACAAAACCAGAAAAAGCAGTCATTTTCCAGAAAATGTTGAACGTGTCTCAGGAGGTTCATGTAAATAACTCCCCCTCCCACAATTAAAATATTTTCATAATCTCCTAAACAGCACAACTATATCTTACTACTGATGTATTTATCAAGTTTCACCTCAAAAGCTCTTAATCCGAGTTATGCGAGAAACATTCTTAAATACATCCATCTACCCCCTCCCAACAGGGGAAAATCAAGGACTGCACAGGAGGTCGTGGCTTCTGGTAGAGACTTGCAAACGACCACCCGGACCCCGCACTTGGCGAACTCACGTCGTTAGTCGAGTTAGTAAGTAGTTGGTGGCTTGCCACCGACCATTGGGCGGGCGTGCCTCACACCCACTGATAAAAGACGGGGAGCATGAACCTCCCTGTCGGGATTGCCTAGGTTCTCGCGGTTCTCACATCAATAGCTTAAATATAGAGGCAGCGAGAAGGCTGGTAGGGGGCCCAGATCAAGACCCAGAAGGCTCGGGGCCCCCAACGGGGTTTACAAGGTTCTCGTGGTACTCACGTCGATACCTTCTAGGTGGAGGCAGTGAGGAGACTGGTTGGGCACTCGACTTCGTCGTGGCAGTGGCCCGAGATGTGCCATAGAGAAGGGACTTGTCCCGGTGCATGTGAGTAGCGCATTGATTTGAGTCCGGCACCGGCCTGGAAACCCAATAGCTCTGAGCTGACAGGGCAGCCCTACGCAGGCATTAAATGGGGACGTTTCCGAGAGGAATAATTGCGTTCCGGCGGGTTCCGGATACCACGGCGCAAAGCGCGCGTGCCTTTGCGGGAGGTGAGAGTAAAAGCAAGAAGCCTAGGTGCCCATCCTGGGGACTTATCCTCCTGTCAAAAGAAATGTGTGGGGTAGTAGCCCACGCAGGGTCCATTCATCCATCCATTCACTCACCCATCCTTCCATCCATCCATCCTTCCATCCATCCATCCTTCTGGCCTTCCTAACATCCGTCCATCCGTCCTTCCATTCGTCCATCCATCCGTCCATACATCCTTCCATCCGTCCATCCATTCATCCTTCCATCCATCCTTCCATCCGTCCATCCATTCGTTCTTCCATCCATCCTTCCATCCATCCTTCCATCCGTCCAGCCATCCTTCCATCCGTCTCCATCCATCCATCCTTCTGTCCGTCCATCCATCCATCCATCCGTCCGTCCATCCATCCTTCCGTCCGTCCATTCATCCATCCGTCCGACCGTCCTTTTATCTCCATCCATCCTTCCATCCATCCTTCCGTCCGTCCATCCATCCGTCCTCCTCCATTCTCCATCCTTCCATCCGTCCTTTCCATCCGTCCATCCATCCTTCCATCCGTCCTTTCATCCGTCCTTCCATCCGTCCTTCCGACCGTCCGTCCTTCCGTCCGTCCGTCCGTCCTTCCGTCCGTCCGTCCTTCCGTCTGTCCTTCCGTCCCTCCGTCCATTCGTTCATCCATCCATCCATCCAACCACATCATTTTGTTTTCCGGAACAACTTGTATCTTCTCGCCATCTGCACCAATCATAACCATCTTTGAAATTGAACTATCTTAATTCTGACTGTGTCAATTATATCTCAAAATAATCTTAAACTCTGATTTCACGAACGAAAATTCGAGATTGCAATGTTGACCTGATTCCAGTACGTTTCTTCTCTCTAATTTAATATAGGCAGGAAAAGTAAAAATAAACGTAAAGAAATATAAAACATTAAGGAAAGTGAGAAAGATAGCGAGAAAGATATGAAAACAATTAAGACTATCCGATCACTGAAAATAATGAAGAAGATGATTAGAAAGTAAGAGGTGTCCGTGATGTAAGTGAAACACGATAAAGAAGTTCTGAGGTTTACTACGGAGAAAATGACGATATCGGTTGGAGGGTAGTAGTAGAAGGGATAGGGCAATTATTATTGTTTTTTTTCAGTCGACATTACAAAAATTAAGCAGTATAAGATTAAACAGAAAATAGTTGCCCCGACCAGTACTTAAATATTGATATTTGCATCTTGCATTTTTTTCTGTTTCATGGCTTGTTCCTAAATTCCTAATCGATAAGTTATTATTTGTTTTAGTAAATGAAAGAAAAACATATTGCGAAGAAATAAAATTGAAACGAAAATTTATATGTAAGAATAGTTTTTAATGAATTAAATTCATAGTTGGCAAAATAATGAATTGAAAATTGATTTAATGGGTAAACAATGATTTCGTATGTTTTTTATAAATAGCGGCCTGCACGCGAATACTCTTCTGAATTTGGCCTGCACGCGATTTTTTGTTGAGAAATAGGCTTTATGAGAGTGAAGAGAATGAGATCAGGAGAAAGAGACAAAGTAACAGTAGACCCAACCCCTTAAGGGAGAGTGGTATGTAAAAATATCAAGAACTTTCTTATCCAGCACATGGGGACGACCCGTTGTGCAATGGTCAGACCGCAGTAGTGATCATATGGAATAAATTATTTTGGAAGTAAAAAATTACCAGCTTGTTCGGCTCAATGAGATTATCAAAAATCTCATATGACTTGTAACTAAGAAAGTCTTAGTTGCAGCGCAGTAGTTTGAGGACAAACTCACTTCTTCAATAGCGTTCAAGAAGCATGTGTTTACGTTGATGTGAAAGAGAAAAACAATCTGTATTTTCTTCGAATATCTGTATCTGCGAAGCCGAAAGTGTAAACAAACTGCTTATTGATAGAGAAAAACTATGTGGTCGACCAGTGTTCAAGCGATCAGACCTCATTAACTTCCGCCACTACCTCAGGAGTTCAAATCCCCGTCCATCGGTGTGGTATTTGTGGTGAACAAAGCCAACACTCGGCGGGTTTTTCGGAGTTCATCCGTCTCATTTGCCTCTTCATCCAGCATTGTAACATTTTATTTTTTTTAGTTTATTAAGTCTTAACAACCCCTCAACAGTTAAGGTGTGTGAAATATCCTAGCGGTATTATTGACTGCGTAAAGAATAGCGATTATGTTGAAGAGATTAGTGATTATGAAGAAATGGTCGAATGAGTGGGAGGGGAAATTGGAAAACCCCGACAAACCCTGTCAAGGTTTCGTTTATTGATTGATTGTTAGTGATTCGGGCGCGTCAACTACTATGATCATTATTCCCATAAGTTTAGTGCGTGTTTTTCTCGGGAGGTGGCGACGGTCCTTCCCCGCCGGATGGCGAGATCCGGCGCCGACCTACCGTCTGCTAACGGGGTTTCCCCAACCAGATATCTCCCACCAATGGGGCACCGCCCCAGCCAGGACAAGTTCTAAGTTCCCGACCGGTCGCATGGCATGTGTGGTAGTTTAGTGCATGTTAGTGTAAGGGTGTGTGTAAGAGGTGAGGATAGGACAAGGAAGAGGAAGGAAAGAACGCGCGGAGTCCGTGACCCGTTTGTTAGGGTACTGCTCCGGCATTCACCTACTATTAATCGGAGAAACCACGGAAAACTACCGATCAGAACAGCCGGCCTCTAGAATTCCTCTCCAGACAGCAACTGAATTCGACCTAGCTGAAAAGCCAGTGTCGAAAATCCTGCCGCCGTCGGCACACTGACTCTAGGATCTCCCGGTCAGAGGCGCTGCAGTGACATCAGTTGATGCACTGAGCCACCCTCTCGGTCGAGGTTTCATTCTGTTACTCCATTATTCATACGATACCATTAATAATCCCCAATCATTCAAGATCATCCGAGTCTCCAGGTATTGGCTATACAGCAGCTCAGGAACTGGAATCATAAAGATACGTAGCTATAGGCCGAAAGAAGAAGAAACGCAAAAGTGAGCAGAAATCGGTAGATGTAGAGCGGAGAGCGCCCGCCGATTGCGCCACGCCGACCTACTAGGACAGCAGCGCGCGCAGCGCACGGGCGCTTGTGCAAGGCGCAGGAGGTGCGTTCGCCTCTCCCCGTCAAGATGGATGCGGGGACACGCCCCCTGACACTCCCCGCTCGCCACCTGCAAGCACCGGTGGGGAACGGGCTGGGCTTGGGCCACTAGCGGACCAAGGGAATTTCTATTCGTATAAAAGAAAGAATACGGCGTGTATATTTTAGGGGCAGTTAAATGAAACGGAGCACTCTGCGTAAATCGGATGACGCCACGTCTAGATCAGGATTGATGAACTGATAAGTAGTGGTGACTCGTGGAATTGCAGTGACAACTCCCTCTCGTACAGGTATCGTTCGTTGATGGAAGTAAGAGATGCGTTCGTTGATGTATGTCAAGTGAGAGATACGTGTGTTCGTTCAGCATCAGCAAAGGAGGCAGGAAAAGAAGAAGACCGAGATGTGTAATTTTTTACTTTTGAAGGACCTGTTGAAACAGTAAGAGGAGGATAAATTCATTGCCGCACCCCTCCGGTTTACAGCGAACACACCATGTCACGTTCGCGTGCACTGCAGTAACTGTTTCCGAGCGGATCCGAGAGGGATTTCTGTCCCTTATTATCACTGGGATGGATTTCTTGGTGTTTCTATTTTCAATGGGATGCCAAACGGTAGAGAGAGCAAAGACCAAGAAAGGCAAGTGGTAGAGTTATGATCTCTACACCGACAAAAATTCCAATTAATTCACCCCAGTTCCGACAAAATAATATTGAGTATCTTCTTCTTTTATAGGGGTTATCTTTTCATTGAATTTCTCGAGTATGAATAACAATCAATGCAGAGCGTAATGAAGAAATGTTACAGAAACTGATAGTTACAATTGAATCAAAACGCACAGTTATGCTATATCAACCCTTTCTTGTTAACATCATTAACATTAAATATACCAAAATTAGATATAATACGTAGTTGGCAAATCATATCTAATCAAATCTAAATAAAAAGGATGTACCTACATTACCAGTTTAAGAAATGATTTATATGTACACTTGATACAAAATACCTAATTTTGTTTTGATGATTCTTTAACCTGTAGGCCTTCACCGTATGATACGTTTTCATACTTGACACTTACTTGTAATACTAGGTTTCAAACAAAGTCAGCACAACACATCGTGTATCAGTGCATTGCCTTCAGGTAAATGTTGCCGTGAACAAACGCTGCCAAATGCACTTGCGTAATATGAAACACATTCTTTTATTTTGATCGATTCAGATATTACATGGTACAGTGCAGAGCCTAATTAATGTTGATGGATTCAGGAGCAGACATAAAGGAGCTGCAAGTGTTTCTTCTTAGCTCAAGTTTAAAACCTGTTATGCTGATGATTTAGTCTCAATAAGGGACAACATTAAATGTCTTCTCACCTGCTTTTCTGCTTCATTATGCGATACCTTTCTTTCACATTCTCTTACTTTCCGGGTCACTTTTTTGCAGTTTATGAACACACACGACGTATCTCTCATTGGTCACAATTCAACTTGAAACATTACGTAAGATTCCTTGTGTATTTTATTTCGGTGAAGTCAACTACCTGTTGTCTTTCATTTGACCACCAAGATCACGTAAAATGTAAGGAAGAAGGGGAAAAGGAATGTGTAAGAAGTTAAAAGGATAGAGTGTAGACGACTTAACAAGAAGATGTGAAGTAGAGTTCAGAGGAAGAAATGAAGAAAGTAACAAATAAGGGGGTGAAGAAAACGATAAAGGAGACGAAGAAAACAGTGAAGACAGCGGGGAAAAAAAAGGATGAAGAAGAAGGCTATGTAAAAGAAAATGAAAAAGGGGCAGGAAAAGAAGAAAAAATCACCTGAAAAATTAAAGAAAAACTGAAGAAGAAAAATGAAGCTGAAGGGAAAGAAAATAAAAATGAAAAAGGAAGGACAATTAATATAAAAAAAAAGGTGAAGACGCAGATCATCTATACGGTCTTTATCACACCTCCATCGACAATCACCTTTCACCATTCCCATCATCTAGTCATTAGACTATCCACTCATAGACCTTAATGACATCATCAGCCGAAAGGCCCCTAAACCCCAGTGATAGATCGTCTCCGAGGCGAGGGCGTCTATTAGATGACCAGTCGCAATGACACACTGGCGTGTGATCGCGTGCGTGGGGCCAGTCACTGGCACACGCGCCGCCTCGCGAGGTCGCAATCGCTCTTCGGTGCCCGTCCCGCAGATCGGGACTCCCCTCCCCTCCCCTTCCCCTATCCCCTCCCCCGCGTGGCATCGTATGCGAGCGCCGCCGCGGAGACGCCGGGGCCTTGCCATTGCCCGCGGCCCAGAGGAGAAAGTGGTCGCGCCGACGAGGCGGTCGGGGCGGGCGACGTCGGCGGAGATGGCCGTTCGGACGGACAATAAATTGGGTTAGGCGCCCGCGGCCCAACCCTGGCCCGCCAAGGCCACTCGCGGGCCCGCAACGGCACCCACACCACACACGGCCGCGCGCGATCGCATCAGGCCCCTACCACATGGACGAAAGCCGCTCCCATTCAATGGAACATCTATGTTATAAAATTATTACTGAATTTACATTTAGTCATCTAAGATGGCTCATGGGCAGCGAACTAGCTTCGTTTGCTGTGGTCCTTGGGTTCGATTCCCGATCGAGACAAAAATAGAGTTGTAGCTTTCTTTTAAAATCGTCCCAGTTTCTGTTGCTGTTTGACGAAGAAAACCTCAAGCTGGCGGATCTTACTACTTACGGTAAAGAGACTACGTCATGTTCGAATCACGTCGCTCTTATCTCAAAGCATGGAAATTTATTGAACTAGGCCCAGGCAAGTGGGACACCGGTAGCTATCCGACGAAGTCGGACTACCGACCCAATGACGCCAAATACATACATACATTATTTTATTTTCTATATGTAGATTTAACAACTTTTTCAGACTGTATTTGGTTTTTACTTTATAGACAAAGTGGTTTTGTGGATAGCAGTATCCACAAGAAACTATTTTCTGTCTACAAAATAAAGACCAAAAACAGCCTAACAAAGTTGTCAAACCTATATTATACGTACAGCTCGTATTCCTACAGCGAGGCAAATTATTTCTGCATTACTGTGAATTTTTCAGTGAATTCGACGCATATTCAATAGAATCAGCACTATCATTAGAGGAAAAACAAACACCATTTTTTTACAGATAAACTTTCCGTCTGGTTCAAATAAATGATAACTGGTAGTTTCTGCGTGTATTATTGCCAGGGACAATGTATTTATAAATCGTATAGAGCACTAAATGACACATTCCCTCCATTCCAGAGTTCGTTGATGTAGAAAATTCATTAACTCAGATTTTGAACAAAACTGTGTTCCCTTGACACGCTTCTTCGTTTATAAATAAATATTTTAAACGATGAATTTGACAAAAATTATTTAAATGGCGGAAGTACTAAATTTTCAGTTTTCAAACATAATTATACGAAACCAGTCTGTTGTTATCTAAGAATTTGATCTTTAATTTTATTTCTTGCTCGGCATTTCTGCCTTTCAAGGATATTAATGTAAGGTTTGTATAACATTATAGGATGAATCATCTTTTGGCCTAAGTGTCAATACACTTTCGGTTTATGTATGTTAGATTGATAGGTAAAATGAGCTTGCCAAGAATACGATTTGCATTTTGCCATATTTATAATAATGACTAGCGTCTACCCGGTGCGTTGCTGCCGCAGAAGAAATAATTGTAGAAATATCGTTTGAAATTAGAAACAGCTACCTTGTTCCTTATTCTTATTTAAGAGTTATTTTATCTTTCTTTTATCTCCCTCTGTCTCTCTTTTTCCCTCCCTGTCTCTTTTTCCCACCCTCTCTCTTTTCCCTCCCTCTCTCTTTCCCCTCCCTCTCTTTTCCCTCGTCTCCCTTATTCTCTCCTTCCCTCTTTTTCCCTCCCTCTCTCTTTCCCTCCATCTCTCTCTTTCCCCCTCTCTGCGCTCTATTTGTCTGTCCCTTTACCTCCCTTTTTCCTTCCCCCCCCTCTTTGTTTCCCTCTCTTTTCTTCCTTTCCTTTTCATCTCTTCTCACCCCCTCTCTTTTTCTTCTTTCCCTCTCTCTTTTTTCTCATTTTTACCTCTGTCCTCCCAACCTCTTCGCTCTTTCTCTCTCTTTTGTTCTCCTTCTCGTTTTCCCCTTTTCTTATCCCTCCCCCCCTTGCCGCTTGCTCCCCTTCCACCTTGCCTCATGTCACACGGTAACGCTCAGCAACAATGAGGTTCAGGCGTATTGGAAATTGCATTTAAATAACGCGAAATTTTGTCCTGCTGCACCATCTAGCTGAGTTTCAATAATTGTACTATGCATATATCCTTCCTACAAGTGCAAGCAATGAATTGACAAAGTTTAATCGCAATCGGTGAACGGTGCGGCTATGCGTACACTGCGGCTCTACCGCATCGCTGTTGGCCTCTAGCGGAATATGTTAGGAACCTGTCTCGTAGCGACAGCCGAAACACTATGATCATGGTGCATCTACCAGCATATTATTTAAATTATTTATTTTCTGTGTTTGCGTTGAATCAATCTTTAGCAAACTTTGCAAGGACACTGCGTCAAATCCTAAAGAATAGCCTGTACATTTTTCGTATCAATTCATGCACTCCTTTTTGTGAATCGATGTCGATTACATGTCGTTGAATTCACTTTTATTAGTATAAGATATAATAGTATTTTATATAATAGTAATAGTATATGTTATAATAGTAACTAATAGTATTTTTTGTGTTTTTGATTGTCTTTTTTATTTCCATAACACATAATCTATGATATTTTCACTTATATAGTAAGAAAAACAGCAATTTCAATTGTATTTTTGTCGGGTCGTTTGGATTTGTATCGAGTTGTGTCTGGCCACAATTCACAAAATTGACTTTTGGATCTTCTATTCTATACTTGGAGGGTGGAGGATTAGCTCATTCGGGTATCTCTACTCCGTCGCACAGGTAGTCAGGAACTAGTCAAATCTCGATATCTTTGTAGAATTAAATGACTATTTAATATTCTGTACATTCTAATGTCATTGATTTAAGCCTGGACACATAATAAGGTCGGAGTGCTTTTTGTCTTCTCTGTTGGAAACTTGTATTTCCACCCCTTTTCTAGAGCATCTGCTTGGAGAAGTAAACGCTTCAATCATGCAAATAACTAACCTCCCAGCACAAAAACTATTCTCCATTCTGTTTAACCTTTAGAAAAGAGTAAAAGCCACACTTTTATGGTGTTGCTGAAAAATGAACTCGCTTGCCTCTTTTCTTTAGAATCAAACAAATCTACTTTTCTTTCATTGCATCAGCTATTAACTCGCGTAATTTGGTGTTCAGAGTCCATCATTTTGTTGGAGTATTAATCGTTGTTGAAAATATGTATCCGATGATTTTGTAGTACATTCTGTGCATTTGTTTTTGTTGTTTTCTTTTCGGGGGAGACAATTTACTTCGTGAAATATAAGTTTTAAAAGTATAAAAAAAGTTTTGATTCAGAAGCATAGATTCTCGTAGAAGGTTTTTTCTATTTTTTAACTGGGTTGCAAAAAATATGTGCGACCACTTATTCGCATTTTCAAGACTCTGTTGTAGATTCGGGAGGTGATTAACATTATTTGTAAACAGTGAGTGCATTGCAATTCTCACGGCCGGTTGGCAGGCTGTGTTTCTGACGCGATTAAAGAGCCGCGCGCGATACAGGGCTGATGTTTGTACTTCAATTACGTCAATTCACACATTTGAGTTTCTCTTTGTTTCTATCCAAAAAAGTTTGTGTGTTTTTTGCCAATACTTAGAAATGAACTCGGCTCTTCGACTCGTCATAATCGTAATCTTCTGGACGTTGTATAAAAAGATAAATAATAAAAAATGTGAGTAAATAAAGCATTTTTCAGCAAAATACTACAAAAAACATTAGTTTATCTAATTGAGGAGAATATGGTGGGGTATTTCTTCTACCTGAAGTGACTCGCCCTGTACACGGCAGAGAGATTGTGCTTGGTGCAGTTTTCATACCTTTCTGTACAAAAGGTTGATGAAATGTTAATTGTGTATATTATGGTGATCTCCGTTCTCAACAATTTCTTACATTTTTTAGATAAGGATTATACATTGATTATGTTATATTTTTTATCTTCCATCTCAGGTTACATCCTGTTAATATCTTCCCTTCGCTGATTTTTTTTATTTTTTTGCATTTCTTTCTTTCTGTGACTTAAATTTTATTATTTTATCAATTTTCCTTGGAAACATTTATAATGAAGAAACTTATTTTTTTGCTGCTACATCGATAAAATTATATTCCATATTATACTTTCGAATGATTGAATATTTTCACAATATTATTTCTATTTATATAAAATTTTTTTTATTTATGGTACAATGTCTAATGTTAGTACTCAAATTAATAGCCCATTGATTTCTCGATTCGTAATGTTATGATACAATTAATAGCTGCAGTATATTATCAGAAAAGTTATGTCTGTAAATATTATGTAATATGTCAAAGGTTACTTCGACCTTCCTCGTTGGGTAATTGAACTCGTTAACCTAGAAAATGTTGAATTATTAAAAATGTAACATTGTTAGAAATAATCTGAAGGGAGTAATTTAATTCCAACATTTTAACCCTCGACATATACAACAACAAATGCGTAATTGAAGAAGTCTTCATTTTTGTTGTTTTCTTTTTTGTGGTAGTATGAGTGGAATACTAGAATAACGTGGTAATAAATCAGTACCAAATGTACCAGAGAGTGCACCATCATCACATTTTTAAACTTTATTTTAGCATTATTAATTCGATATTTTTAACAGTAAACTTACCAAACATATAAAAAAAAGGTTTTTTAAAATTCCAAAAATTTTTTAATATAATTACTTTAAGTCCTTGTTCGGTATACTCTCAAACTGCCAGCGTATTCTGAAGTCGACTATGTCTGAAGTTCTGAAGTCAACCTATTCAAAAAGGGACGGTCATAAATTGTTCTACTCAATGCGTGATCATGTGCGAAAACTGTTTTTGTTCTCAAACAATTTATAGAGAAGAAACCAGAATATAATCTGAAGACGCACTGTATTGTTTTCAGACAATGAGTTATATGTATGTCAATAATTCTGTACGGAAATCAGAGATTTGCTATCAATAGATCTGATAGAGGTATCAGCAGAATTGAATGTCCTAAGAGAAACAGATGGTTACAACCTCTTGAACCAAAAAAAAGAAACTAACAACTCTGGAAATAAATCAGTATTATCAAAATTGTGAAAGTAGTAGATAAAAGTAAGAGTCAATGGCTTAAACACATCGAGAGTATGGACGCTGTTAGATAGCCACAAATTGAATATACATCTTGAATATTACAATATCAGAACGTAACGATAGACACAGAAAAATGGGAGAGATAACTTCAGAGGTGTGGGAAGGGGAGACAAAACCTAAACCATTTTATGGATGATGAAAATGTGGGAGAAAAGAAACAAATTCTCGTGGAAAAATTCGACAATCACAAATTATCCACATTCTATTTAGAACTTTTAGCAACTCAATAATTTTCTAGCCATTGTAAAACACGTAACTATAATTTCGAATAGTACCAGTATATTTATATATGTATAGGGATACTTGGAATTGTGAAAAAAAAGCTTTATTAGCTTTACATGTATCTTTTCGAGTATCTTTCTACCACCTCATTTATCAGAATACAGTTATTTAAGTTTCCCTTAGTGACCGTGCCTTGCTGCTGTCCGCCGGTGGCCTTGCCACCACACCGCACTCAATACATCTGATTTCACAGTAGCCACGCATAGCTGCTGCTTTATCTTCATCGCAGTGGACTCAGTCTGGACAGGAGAACCGGCGGCATGCGTCACCAAAACAGGTTGACCTCCCCAGCCCAAACCGAAACCAGAGTCAATTTTGAACAAAAGCATTCCTTCTTCACACATTTGAACTCGTTGAAACCATTATGAGTTCCATTACGCGCCGAATAAACTTAACACTAAAACGTTGGCGTCAGAAGCAAAATATTTCAATACATCAAATACCCAATCAAGTATGGATAAATGACGAAATCTATACATATCTGACAGTTTAAAAAGGAAATATACTCGTGCACTCTCTGCCTCAGACTCATAAGTACTATATATGTGTATATACAAAAAAATAAATTGAGGACATCTGCGCGACATATAATAAAACCTCGGGAAGTATCACCCCACATGTTAAATAAAACGTCCATAAAAACGGTCGTTTGAGCGCTTTGCTGACGTCAGAGGGGGTGGAGGGGGCGGAGGGGTTTCAAGAGGCAGAGAGGGCATGCGGCTGCAGCGACGGCCTTCTCGCACCGCCCGACTCAGGTCATGAAACTGGCATCTGGATATAACTAATGCAAGGGCTCGCACTGCCGCAGGCCGCTGCCGACATACCTGCGGCAAGTCGTATTTGACCCTGTATATTGAACTGACGCAAATCCACTGCAGGTACTTGACCGGCTCACAGAAATATCCTCGCCGGTATATTCTGTTTTATTGTAAACATGGTGTGACAAATTATTTAATATAAAATAAATTAATGATAAATGTAATACCATTTTGTTTTATTAGAGTAAGAACATTACAAGTATTATTACAAGTTAATGAAACGTAGAATTATCCAATTAGCAATCCAAAATTGCAATTCTGGAGAAGGAATAAAATAAAAACGTAACCCTTTAGTCTTTAAAGAATAAACATATATAACACAAAAAGAACTAAATTTAGTGAATTTGAATTAACTCTCATATTTATTTACTATGATAATATAAATTAAGCGATTGCTCAGGAAGTTATTTAAACACTGGGGAGATTCTTCAAACATTTCATTTCACATGCCCCAATGACAGCTAGGTACTAGGAGAAAGGTACTATAAAAATGTTTCATGGATAAATACAATTCAATGAATAAAACTAGCATGTTGAGCAACGCACTTTTAGTCGCTAACTACACGTTACTCACAGTAAGAGTTATAAATACATGGTGAGACATTTTATTCTCAATAAGATGAGCGTGCCTTACGGTACTTTGCTCAGAAACTCTTCTGACTGTACTGCAGTTTCCAGCCAAATTCTGTTGTTCCATGACGTCCAAAAGCTTGTGGTTATGTAGAGCAGTAAGACAACTACACCGGGAGAGGTGGGTCAGGGCATCAACTGATGATACTGCAGTGCCTCTGACCGGGAGTATCTAGATTGGAGTCACGACGGTGACAGGATTTTCGACATTAGCTCTTCAGTTATGTCGATTTTAGTCGCTTTCTGAAGAATTCTAGCGGCCGGCATCTCTGATCGGTAGTTTTCCGCGGTTTCTCCAATCAACACAAGGTGAATGCCGGAGAAGTACCCTAAGAAACGGGCCGCGGACCGCGCGCTGACCTTCCTTCGTTTCCCTTGGCGTACCCTCACCCCTTACTTACACACACTTACACTAACATGAACTACACTACTACAATTGCAGGGAGACCTGTTGGGACCTTAGAGCTTGTCCTGGCTGGGGCAGTGCCCCTCCGGCGGTGGACACCTGCATACAGAGAACCTCGCACGCCGATGTATAGGTTGGCGCTGGATCTCTGCAACCAACAAGGGAAGAACACAGCCATCACCGTGTTGAAACAGGCACGACACTTACGGCAATAATGACTATAGCCGTTCACACGCCTGGAAACGCGAAATAATCAATCAATCGAAAGACTCAAGCAATGTTGCGATTACATTGCAGCACAATAAACCGAAACCGAAACTGTTAAAAACCATTTCCACAGGAGTAGTGAAAACGCAACGTCATTCTTTCAGTACATATGTTACTCTCCGCGGGCAAGCCTGGGACTATAGGCTTGTGCTGTTGTCCCAAATAGAGAATATCTGTCAGGAAATTGGAATCTCCCTCAAGGAGCCCCGGTTCCCGGTGGAACTCACATCGTTAGCGAAGGAAGGGCACAGTGAGGAGACAGGTTAGGGACTCCGAGTCTTCCGGGTGTAACAACCCGCATGACTCCAGGTGGGCGCTTGGTTTCGTCGAGGCAATGCTCGATACTTATGGGTATTGAGGAGAGATTGATTGATTGATTGATTGATTGATTTTACGTCAAAAAAACAGTTAAAAACTGCGTATGACGTGAGATTTGTTCCGAATGCAGTGAGCGGCATACACATCTCTGGCACAACCTGCAAAGTTGGTACTTCCGTGCTAGAGGCAAGGGTAGTATTCCCGTGGCTTTGCTGAAGTTCTGGGTAGTGTTGCATTTCGCAATTTCCGCGTTTCGGCATCACGCTCCGGCGTATCCGGATACCATTCCAACGGTGTTTGTAACACCAGGGGGTGTATATAAGAGTGCTCTCAGGTGTCTACCACCGGGAACGGTGACTCAGTGCATCAACTGATGTCACTGCAGTCTCTTTGATCGAGAGGTCCTAGGTTCGAGTCCTGACGGCGGCAGGATTTTCGACACTTGTTTTTCAGCTAGGTCGAATTCAGTGGCTGTCTGGAGGAGAATTCTAACTTTTTCAGAGAGCAGATATGTTATTATTCTTTAACAGATAGTTGTTATTCTAGAGAGTAGAATTGTTATTATTTTTTTAAATAATTTAGATATTCCTACAGCAAAAAACAACAGAATCTTCAAAATTACAATACAACGAAGTTCTGTAGTATCATTAAATTCAATAATTTTTAAATTATTTAATAAACAAATATTGTACTTGTTCATAGAAAACCCCTTTCAAATTCAAATTCTAAATGTAAATATTTTATTAACCCAAAAATCGAAATTTTGTTTCAAACGATTTGATAACTTTCGCAAATGTCAGGCTACTTCCCAAGTGTTGTTTCATAACATGAAGAAACATAAACAATGACACACATACTCACACTTCACTGTTTCCGACGTATGGCAAAAGGTCCCGACAGGCATTGGCGCGAATGTTCACGTACGCAGAGGCGGAAACGAACAGCTTCCGTCGCCAATGAAACACTTTCTCCTCGCGCTAGAAGCCTCTCCAAACACGCAGCGTCATCGCTTATACACTTGCCAGCAACTTTTATTTATTTATTTATTTTTATTTATTTATTTTACGTCAGAAAAACAGTTAAAAACTGCGTATGACGTGCTATGGGGAAAAGTGAATTGTGTGCACATTTTCAAAATTCTGTGATCCCTACACTTACTCATATACTACTTAAATCTTGAATTTTGAAAGGAGAAAAAAACAAAAACTCCCATGCAATAAAATCTATGTTCAAGGATAAACAAGCAATAAATTTTGAATTTTGAAATTTTGAAAGGGAGAAAAAAAAAACAAAAAAACTCCCATGTAATAAAATCTATTTTCAAAGATAAATAAGCAATAAATTTTGAATTTTGAAAGGGAGAAAAAAAAACAAAACTCCCATGTAATAAAATCTATTGTCAAAGATAAATAAGCAATAAATTTTGGCTCTTATTACTTCCTGCCGCGACAACATGGAAACGATAATTTGAATAATTGTATTTCCCACTGAATTCTAGAAGACGTGCACAGAAAATGAAGTTACATTTATGTCCAGAAGCAAAACAAGGGGCCATCTCAGCATTTGCTCAATGGATCAGGAAACTGGACGAAAACCTGATCGAGATGGGGTCATTGACCCGGAAGCTGTAGTACAATAGTTGTTACAGGTTGTTTATACTCATTTATACAGTCCAAATGGTAAATAATGCATTATGTATCATTGTTAAAATTAATGTTACTTTTCTTGTTATGCTCAGTATAGTCTCTAATTGTATAGAAACAACTTGGGCTTGAATCCATCGACGCGCTTACAACATTGTTTACTCCTTTTTAAATAAGAGTAAACAAAAAGTCAATTTTCTCAAATGATGATTCGAACACCACGTAGAGCATTGTTTACTTGAGAACCACAGGAATATTTGTGCCTTAATGTCTTCTGTTTTTTCTTTGCAACCTCAATGCATTTTAATAATATTGATTTACCTGGACGTTAGTCGATAACTGTCCCGGCCGGCTGTATAAACAATGCAGCTTCGTCATTCATTGTTTACGTATGATTTTCCAACTAATTTTATTACCTTCATACGTGAATTTTTGTTTTCCTGGTTTCAGGGATAGTGGCCCAGAAATGCAAGCTTTTTTTCCATCACTGTCTGTACGATTCCTTGTAAAGAGTTGATTTTCAATCTCCTAGTTTTCTTCTAATAAACACTATCCAATTGCAGGCCGTTTTCGATACCTATTGTTAAACATTAGCAGCGTATGTCAGAAACTTTTCGATACGTAGTTATCAATAATCAATCGATATCCATTCTCTTCTCTGGTCAACTCTATTCAGTTATTCCAAACTCTACCTATCCCTGTTAACCTACATCTCCTTCAAAACTACATCTCCACAGGTCTCAATCTTGACTTTCTCATCTTCCACATTGTTCCCCATATAACATAACAATCACTGCTATTAATTTATAAACCTTAAGTTTTACTCTCACGCTTTTTACTTCATTAGATGTTGTTAAGAAGCTGAAAGAGTTCATTCCTGTTTTTTAAATTTTTAAAAACGTACTAGTTTTATTTATGTTATATAATAGAATATTCAATTATTTAAAAATCGTTACAATATGTACAAGCATTCGACTCTCTTGCACATGAGCCTCGCTTTTCCCTTCCACCACTTGCGTCCAGAAATACCGTACTCCGTACCGCAGCCCCTCCTTACCCAAAACCGCCGTAATTAGAGCTAATTGTAGCGGAAGCCGCAGCGACCTCAGGGTGTGCTAATGGAGCCTGCGTCCTTTACCCGTGCGTAAGAGCGCGAGAGTGACCGCAGCTCTGAACCACTCCTCCCGCCCCTGTCCCCTCGTCCAGGAACGCTCCACATCGGCGCCCAACAGTGGTTCACGGACAATGGCAACGGGCTCTTTCGAACGACGTTTTCAACATATGTGGATAAAGCAATTAGTGTCTGGAAAATACATGAGCGATGTGACTACTCTGAACGGTAGTTTTCCGTGGTCCCTCCCATCAAAATCAGGCGTACGAGCCGCACGCGATCTTTCCTTTCTCATCCTTGTCCGGTCCTCTCCTCTCCCCTAACAGATGCATTTTACACTTGCATGCACTACACTACCAAACATATAGGCAGATTCAGTAGGAAGCTTTCATCTTATTCCACCTAGAATGATTTCCCGCTGATGGAGATATCTGGACCTCCTAAGACCGTAATATCGCGTGTTGGAAGATGCGGAATCTCATTTTCTACCACCTGTATTATACTCACAGGACTAGTGACCAAAATAGTTTGTTTACGGAAACACAAATACTAACTCACTCCTCCTGGAATGCACCCTCAATGCCGTCCCACAGAGAGGTTCACGTACGGCAAACGGCTCTCAGAAGACTTCTAAGTGCGCTTTTAAAGAATATAAATCAGAGTATCAGGAAAATTTAAACGAACGATCAGAAGAAAGAATATAATCCCCCTGAATTTTAATAGAAGATCCTTCTTAGAAGAATACGAACTGGACTTGCAATTAAAACCAATAAAATCTCTCTTACCGGATACTGGAAAAGAGAAGTCCGTTCAATGCAAGGGCTAGTCATTATTAGTCAAACACATGACTCATTTACAAGCTGCCAACAGGTAAGGGAGCATTAATTTCATTAAACTTAAGCAATATGATGTGATTGTCGGACAACTGGGAATAAATCTCTGAGTTATGAATGAGGGCATACACTAAGTTTCCTCCAGATTTAGTGTAACAAAAGTACCTTTTAAATAGCAGTGCAGGCAAAATTGCCAATAAAACAGTTTTAAAAAAACCATAACCCCTATTTTCGGCTTTTAAAATCTATTTTAGGCCCACAGAGGTGCTAGAGAGCCTAAAAACCCCTAGACTAGTCTACATCTTCAACTGTTGCTGCCTGACTCACTGCAACGTCGGTGGCGTTGGCGGCACCGGCCAAGACGTCCGCCGAGCGCTCTCCGCCGCCGCCGCCAACGGGCCACTTTCGCACTCGTTCGCACTCGTTCACCCACTTGCGCCCCCGCGCCGTGCCTCGCTCGCGCGCTCTAGCTTTTTCCTCCGCGCCGCTCCGCAGCCGGGCGCAGGCGCTGGCACGCGGGTGCGGGCAGCAGTTGCGACAACCCCAACGTGCCGCGCCTTTCGCGGACGGCGCCGCTGCGTTCACCGTTTATGACATTGTATGAGGAGACGGGCTGGCTATCTGTGTTATTACCTGCCAACGGCACGCCACGTTTTCCTCAACTTTCTGGAACGAGCTTTCTGCCGTGGCAGGCCTATCGTACTACGAAGAGTTCTCGAATTCAAATTTCGTTACATTATATGGGCAATTACCCGAATCCCGGTTAAGTGAGACTCTGCTACTACAGAGCCTCAGATACAACCGAGCCTCAGCTATAACAGAGCCTCAGGTATAAGCGAGCCTCAGCTATAACCGAGCCTCAGCTATAACTGAGCTTCCTATTTAATTGAGAATCCGGTTTCACAGAACATCCAACTTAACGTCCTCCCCAATTTAAAAGAGACTTCGTTTCATGAAAGATAGTCATAAAGTAACAAAATAGATCATTGAAAAACGGAATAGAAAAATTTATAAATTAGTTGCTACAGAAATTGCAAGCCGGCATGTGCACTTGACAAAACAGAATTCGTTTATCACAGGATTCGCTTCCCAAACATTGTTATTGGCGTTTATCATTATCACTCTCCGTTTTAGTTCTCTCTCAGGCACTACGGTAAACATGCTCATTTATACTGTTTTGTGGAATGTGTATTTTTACAATGTATGTTTCTTTAAAAACATTTTTAACACGATTCTTTACCGAATGGATTCCGAATTATCCTATTTCCTTCTTTATATCGGCAGTCTCGTTCCCAGTTACCTTGGATAAATATGTAATTTTTCTTCGTTTCGTCCTTTTCCGAATTTTGAGACTTGAAATGATTCACTGTGGCTAATGATCGTGCCAATTGTATTAGTAGAGAAGTTGCCGCTATAACAGACCAAGACACAGGCACCCAAGCACCTAAGCACCTAAAGCAGCATTTCCCTCACAACCCCTCAAAGCGAAGTGCTTAAGGCGATCCCGCCTTAGTGATCCGGCTACCCGAATAACCTATTTTATTAATTGCGGAGAGTATTAATTAATATCCAATAACTAATTTATTTCAATAGCTTACATATATATTTTCTTTTTAGTTCTATTATTAAAACACATCAATTACCCTTTCATAATAAAAGCACGCACGAATTGAAAACGTACTCATCCACTGAATTGTAGTATCTTGATGAGCCAGGAAACGATTTACACATCCTTTGTGTTTTGAAGCACGTCGGGGGGATAAATTGCTTCACAGCAGTTTATTGTTCTCATGGGTGTGAAGCGGTAAAGAGAAATGATAATTGTAAGTTATTCCTAATTTGTGTAGAATCGGAGAACAATCTCCGAGAAACACGCACCGGGGAATGCAGAGAAACCGCTGAATATGTTAAATGTTTCCGACGCCTGAAATCTCGCCATCTCCAAGGTTCATGGAAGACATACATGGCACACATCGCACCAGGTCTATTAGCACACGCCCTCTTTGTCTCTCGAGGAAGTCGCAAGACTAAATTCCACACGATATTTGGTATCGATACCAACAACAAACCAAACTATCAATACCACATATTACGAAAAGGCGAAGTTAAATATTTCCAACATTCACATTTTCAATAAGAAATATAAAATACTCAAATTAAAAGTTTAATAAAATGAATAATATGAAGAGCAATTTAGTAACAGACCATGTGCTTAACAATTCACGTTTCGATGATGAATTTAAATTAAACAATTAATACTCTCATAATGGGTGCTTCTCCCTTCGAACCAGTGTTTGTGAATTAATAAATTGAATATGAATAGAATCGATTAGGATCAAACATGATCAGAATCAATATCTTTTAATCGATATCGAGAATAAATTATGCTTTTTACAATGCTTCTGACTACAGTCAAGCACGTATCTATCAATATTTCGTTCCGCCTTTTTTCTTCAAACAAGTTCTTCCTAATACCCAGCTCTCTGGAATTTACAATAATTCAAAATTCTCTACGTAATATGTATTGTTGAAAATGTTTATTGTCTATCAATTACAAACAAAAATTACAAACAAATTTTGTCATCTACCTTTTTAATTGGCTTCTTCATAACAGGGTTCAGTCATGTGTATGAATGTACTCAATCACATTGTCGTTTCATAGGGGTTTCAGTGTGTAATTCGGTAAGGGTGTCATTGTTAGAAGATTTAACTTTGTGGATCAAAAAGTAAGAATTATTTTAATTACCGCTTTCGGTAGATTTTCCCCTTGGAAAATTCACGCGTTTTGGACCAGGACTAACCACCATTTTATGAGCTTTAAACGACTTCGCAGCTCCTCCCACTGCCCCCATGCTGCATTGTGTTTTACCATTTTTAGTGTTAAATAATTTAAAAAACATAAACTAATGCAGATAGGAGTTGCTAAAGAAGGGTGCGCACTCACTACCTCATTTTGACGGAACCGCCTTGAAGATTGTTTTTATGTGCATGGCTGTCCTAGGACTAACAACTCTAGTTAGAAAGAATGGTAACAGCTTAAAGTCACCGCCTCCACGTAATTAATTACGAAGGTTACCTAAAAATGGACGCTACATGGGCATCCTCCTCGTTGACCAAGGACGATGAAACAAAAGAAACTAGAGGTGCTACAGAATGGCACAGACTTTCTCGTAGAAAATTATTTCTAATTTCCTTGGTGTGGTCTGGCTTGAAAGTCTTGCTCCATTCTCTACCCAGCTGCCATCTATCGTTGCCCAGAACACATTTTTTCTAAATTTTCTCAAATTTTTGCTTTCCCAATAGTACAACTGCAATAATCCTTCAAGAATATTAAAGAAGAGTAAAATCTCGTCCTAAATAGAAAGTTTCATTGAAATATTTGAAGCCGTTTTTAAGAAAATTATGTTTAAGTGTTACTGTAAATGCAAAATGTGAAGCTCTTTTTCACAGCAATCTACTGAGTTTTCGAAAAACTGCATTTGAAGCACTTCCACTCACAAATGTAATAATGCATACAAATTGATGGGAATGTGCATATTAACGGCGTGAGTGATTTTTAAAAAAATTACATTTGTGTAATTTTTGGAAAACAAATGAATACACAAAAATTTACGTAACATTAAACAGTGCAACTAGCACTATCTATTGGGAAAGTTTGAAGAAAAAATTTGGAGCCATTTTTGAAAAAATATCCTTTGAGCGTTTCTCAAAATTCTTTTGCTCGTTTCCATAAACAACTGATGAAATTTCGAGAAACTTTATTTGATATTATTTAAAGCAATGTACTCGTTATTTAAATAATGTGAAGAAATCGCCTCTAATGTAAGTATTACCGACATGGGAGACAAGTCAAAAAATTACATTTTCGTAATTTTCGAAAAAACAAAAGAATAGAGCAATATGGCGTTTATATCGTCGTATAGGGTGTGTTTGTCACTAACCATACTAAAAATTGAAAGAAAAATTTGGAGCCTGGAGAAAATCTTGTTTTTGTTTTTTTTAAAATTGCAAATCTTGCACCGACTATTGCGCGAAAATTACTAAAATTTTAAAAAATCTACATGACCTTAAGGAAAGAACTATTTATGGACAACAAATTTCATTTGAAAAAAAATCTGTCTTCAATTTTTATAGTTGTAGGAAGACGCCGAAAAGAAATCAAACTTTTGCAATTTTCAAAAATTCAGAGTTAACCGTGAAAATGTGACCTATTCCACCTTTATAAGTGTAAATTTTTCTATCCTTACGAGAAATTTAAAGAAAAAAATTGGAGCCGTTTTTGAGAAAATATTGAAAATGTCCGGGGGGTTCATGTAAAGTACCTCCAAATTGCGAAGAATTTTCAAAATCTCAAAGCTTCAACTAGATCCAAACAGACAGAGGATTCTTCAATTTGAAAAAGATCGTACGAATGGTTTAGGCGCTAGGTGTGTTCCCAGATGGACGGATGCGCAGCATTCCATAACGTCCTCTATACTATGTATATTACTCCGTATATACGTACATATACGAGAAAGTAAAAATTAGTCACCCTAAAATAACACATACATTCAGATATCATTTGTAATGGTTGTTTCATATTATAGCATTGTATTTTTTAGCATATTAACATTTCATCCATCACTTGATTAAAATCTTAAAAAGTGAGGTTTGTACCAAACGTCTGGAGTCCGGTCGCTGAGTCTCACAAATGGTAAATTTATAATGCTATAATGAATTCTTAATATTGCGGTGATTTTAATACCTTAAACTCAAAGTTACCCAAAATATACAACATTTCTTATACGACATGTACTGGAATGATCTGATTTCAAAAAAGGGTGCATGAAATGACTTAAAGACTTAAATGAAATTATCTAAACCTAAGAAATAAATTGAACTAGAAAACAAATCTCCCTCTTTAACAATGTAGTTGAAGAAGGGTGAAGAAAGGAGGGATCTTTAGTAATCCTTGAAATCCCAAAGGTTTTAATGAAAATCTGGTCTACCCTACATTATTAAGAAAACTTTATTCTATTTCTACAAAAAAATTAAAAATCTGAAGCAGTTTTTGAGACAATCTTGCTTAAGAATTATTTTTAATTGTCACCCTTTCACTCCAAATAACGCGATAGAGATAGACCTGTTTCACAAAAATTTGGAACTCGACCTTATTTAGAGATCTATTATTGAAGAACAGATTTCATTAAGAAAATTATATATATATATATATATATATATATATATATATATATATATATATATATATATATATATATTCCAATAATGTAATTTTAGTAGGGCGTCGAAAATGTTTAAACTTTTCCAATTTTCGGGAATTCAGGGCGGTCGAAGATGGAAAATTCTTCGGGCATGAAATTCAATAAGCTTACAACACGTTCAAGATTCCTCAAACGTCGCTTGAATGCTCTGCCAGGGCCTGGTCTTATTAGGAGGCTTAACTTGTTTTGAAAATCCGCAACAGACAGGAATCAAACCCTAAGCCATTGACCATCGATGGTTCAGCTGAGACGATTGTGTTGCTGCTGCGCTGTCACAGCCTTCGGAACGCAAGTTTAATTTTTCGGGGGGCTCTTCCGGCCACCCGCTGGTCATTTCAGCAATTCATATCGTATCATACTAGTATCCTTATCATCTAACACCGGCGGAGCTGGTTCAGAGCCTCAACTGATGTCACTGTAGTGCCTCATACCGGGAGATCCTAGAGTTCGAGTCATGACGGTAGCAGGATTTTCGAGTAGGAGTTCCTTTCGTTTCGTTTCGTTTCGAGTTCGAGTCATGACGGTACCGGGAGATCCTAAGTACATAGATAGCTAGGTCGAGTTCAGCCGCCGTTTGGTGGGGAATTCTAGCGATCTTTCCTTCCTCTTCTTTGTGCAATTCCCACTCCTTACTTATACTCACACTATGTGCACTACACTATAACACATGACGGGAGGCCAGTCGGGAGCTTAGAGCTTACCCCGGCAGGGGCACCTCGATGGTGGGAGATAGCTGGATGAGGAAAACCCCGCAAACTGAATGTAGATCGGCGCCGCATCTCGCCAACCAGCCGAGAACGAAAACCTCCACCTCTTGTGATACATTACTGCACTACACTTATGGGATCAATGTCCGCAACAGTTAATGCGGAATATCTCCAGTGATCAGAAATAAGAAATGATCAATCAATCAACTCAATATCCATCCCTCTTCAGATGGGAACCTATCACGCATCGTTGGCTATTTATGCCCAGTCGCAATGGGTGTTGCTGCGTTATGTGTGTTGCGGATTGCATATGCGCTTGAAGTCCTCCTTAAATCATAATCTGATAAATTCAAAAAATTTCATCTCAAATTTCCTTGATGCATCCCTGTAGGTACGGGTTATTCCCTAACCAGCAGTAAGACGTTCACTGGGTTTTATAACCCATATTTCGTATAAACAGGGGCAATCAGAGAAAATAAGTGGCCTGGTACAGTAGATCAACGAGGGGACCTTATTTCAAACAAAACTTTCGCCCTCCCCCAAATACAAAAATAGAAAATGTATTCTATCTAAATTCCAAATTATTTTCACTCCAAGGAAAATAATTTGTAACCGTTAATTTGAATAAACTTTTACTTTCTCGCTACGTAATAGAGAAAAAGTTATGTAATTCTGTACGAAAAATGCAGATTTCGGCAGGAACACTGTTATTACAGGACCTTCGTAACGAATTTGAATGGCGAAAAAAAATTAATGACGAAAAATCGAATGTCGGCAAAACGTGTGTATATCTTTCCGTCCGTCTGTCTATCCGCTTGTGAACAACGCCAGTGGCTAAACCGTTCAGCCGATTTTCTTCAAACTTGATATTCCCCAATCGATCTGGCTGATGTGAGGACTCCTTGAATTTCAAATCGATATTTTTTTGGGGTGGTACTTTACATGAAAATCCTGGGACATATTCAAAATTTTAAAAAAATGGATCCCTCGTTTTTGATTAAATTGTGTAATTGGATAGTGTGAAGGAAATTTATGAGAACGGCACAGGACTCATATTCATGCAATACTCTGAATTTTTGAAAATTGCAAAAGTTGAAAATATTTTCGGAGTCCTCTTACTGCTAAAATATTACAGATAGAGCGTTTCCCCCTTAATAACATATGTTCCTTGAAGATAGATAGTAAAAAGCGATTTTTTTATAGTTAATTTTATTCTTTACATTAGATAATAATTTTATACACTACTAACATGCTGGTAACCATACCATTATATATATCCCTTTTACGTACTGTAATTAAAAATGGATAGTAAAATAGCATGTTTATGAGTCTATAATTAAAACATCGATGTTTTCTCATCGACATCGACATCGAAAACATTGAGCGATGTATCGATGTTTTGGTAAAATTTGCCATTACACACAACAGGGCACTATTGCATCCGCGTGAGTCTGGGGTGTTGGCTCGCCGCGCGGCCACGCGCCGCCGAGATGGAATTCCGGCGCGGTGCGGCGGAGGGGTGGAGGGGCGCAAGGTCGTCGGAGTGGCGCGAGGCGGCCGTTACCGTTGTGCACTCAGGGTCGCCGCGCCGCGCCGCGCGCTGCCTTGCCCCAGGGCGGGGCCGCTAGAGGGCGCGTCACCGCTACCGTCACGCCGCGCCGCGCCGCCCAGACACTCATCGCGATTGGCAGGCGCGCCGCCACGGCCCAATAGACAGCCCGCGTCTTTCCAGCGACTCCCGCTTTGCATTTGCTCCGGCACTCCCCGTCTGGCCTATCGACGCTCTACTGGAAATTGTTGATCTATTTATTCGAAGATCTGCATGAGGTGTTTGATAAGTTGTATTTCACTTAACAATACATGGAAACATTACAGTAAAATATTTTCTTGTTTTTTACGATGCCCTATGAGTCAGCATCTAAATGATGTGATAGTTTTCAAAATAAAGTAATTCGATAATTTTGTTTTATTGTTGTAGATAATTCGATGATTTTGTTTTATTGTTGTAAAAAGTGTTTTTAATTACATTAAGATGGTCGAAAAGTATATTTGGGGAATTTGGATTTGATTCTGCTTGTTTTAGTGGTGGTTCTTAAGCGATTTTTAAAGTCTTGAGGGTAGGGAATATATAGTTCGTTGTGTATTTGATCATTGGTGGTATACCAAGGAGCTTTCCCATTGGATTGATTTTTAGTGATATCGGACTCGTCAGCTGCTGAGGTCACTACCGCCGTATGTTTTGTGCATGTTTTTCCTCGTAACTGTAGAGCATGATCTTCCTCCGCTGGATGGCAAGATCCGGCGCCGACCTACCGTCGGCTAGTGGGGATTTTCCACACAAGGTATCTCCCACCAGCAGAGCACCGTCTCAGCCGGGACTAGCTCTAAGCTCCCGACCGGTCTCCCAGAATGTGTGATAGTGTAAGTGTAATGCATGTTAGTGTAAGTGCGTGTACGAGAGAGGTGAGGATAGTACAAGGAAGGGAAAGGAAAGATCCGTAGGCCGTTTGTTAGGGCACTGCTCCGACATTCGCCTGGTGTTGATCGGAGAAACTAGAAAAAATACCAATCAGAGCACCACGACCGCAGCCGCCAGGTTACTCCTCCAGATAGTGACTCAATTCTACCTAGCTGACACGCTAGTATCGAAATCCAGCCACCGTTGTGACTCGAACCTACGACCTGTTGGTCAGAGGCACTGCAGTCACACCAGTTGATACCTTGAGCCACCTCTCCTAGTTTTCCCATTGGAAATGTGAACAAAACTACTGTGGAAAATGTTAGAAACGTTGATGTCGCCCGGTGCGGATTTGTACAAAACTTTCAACGTGTCAACTTTGTACGATAAAAAATATTGGAAACCTGAAATACAATCAAATATTGAAAATAGTAGGTTCATGAAAGAACCGCGGGCATAATGCGCAAATATTAGCGCGTTCTGCTCCACTGAGCGCGCCTACTTCTTTCTTACTGCCCACACTGGCCTACGTGCCTTCTTCATCAGCAGTTTGTTTTCAGTTTCTGCAAGAGGTTGCGAGGGTAGAGCTCGCCTTCGTGAGCGTCGCCACTAGGTTCATGAGGAAACTGAACAGCCCTGAAGAATACGATTATTGCCAAACTTGGTGATTTTTTCTTATAAATAGAAAAGTATCATTTCTTGGGTGGTAAAATTGGAGAAATGGACGGGGCAATTCTCCTGACGACCCGAACGCCAAGGATGGCAATTTCTCTGGCTGTGGATTGTGCAGTTCTTTTTTCCGTTACCACCTAGTGTTCAAAATACTTGGCAGTTTATAATCAGGCAAGTCAAAATTTCTTCATTTTATTAGAAATGTCCTAGATAACGTAGTATTGTATCTAATTTGGGAAAAAAAATTAATTTTAAATAAAAGTTTAAAAAATGTGGTGCGGGTTGCATGCGTCTTAAAACTTTAGCTCATACCGTCTTGAATAAAACTGTTCTTCGGAACAGACGGATTCTTTTATTTCTCTCTCAAAATATAATCTTATCATCAAACGAAACAATCAAACTCATCTTTGCCATTATTCTGGAATCACACAAGATATAGACAATTTTGTCGGTTGATAAATGAAGTTAAAATATAAAAAATAAAAGTGCCGAATTTAGTTTATTTTTCACATAGGAGTTTTTAATACTTAACTAGATACAAAAATTTAATAAATCGCATTTTATATCGACTTTGTATTAAATTTCACGGATATATTTGGAAAATTATTTATCGATTCACATGAAAATAACTAATTTATTATCCGTTAGCATGATCAAAAACGTTTTTAAAAGAAAAATTAAGAATTTATGGAAATGGAAATTCAGGTGCATGATAATCGCACGGAATCATATGTCATATTTAATTATTTTATAAACCTTAAATAATTTATAACATAACATATTTTCTCATGAAATATGATATTCAACTTCAATGTAGAAAGGAAAATGTGTGATCATATCGTTGAAACTAACATGATTTCTCTGTCCTTTCGTGTTGTCTTGCGTACTAACTGAAACTTCACATTTAATTGCATAGCACGTTTTGCGACTTCCCTCCCAGAATGCTATTTCGTGGTATTCTAAGGATTACGAGACATATCACAACATTCTTCTTAGAAAACGAAAGTCAGTTAGCCGTGAACTCCAGTTTGACTGTTCATTCTATGGCCACGTCACATTATCTCTTGGCAAATATCGCACATGTAATAAATCCTAGGCTTGTCATTCTTTCGATGAAGTTCGCTTGAGTAACATTCCCTTTCCGCTTGCAATTTAATTCCTTTACCACCGCAAGTAAGTGGCCAGCTGGATATCATGACTCGACAAACTACGGCCCTTTCTTTGTGCCTAACCATGAACCTAAGCTCGTGGCTCATGGTTCACGTCAACTCAATGGACCGACACGAACAAAGAAGGATAACAGATCTACGAGGTAGCATATATGATATTTTAAAGTTAAGGGCTATTATTAAAGAGACAAGAAAATCAACTAGTGCGAAAAAGTTTGTGCCAATCTTAAACTCATACTTTTTGTTTCTATGTATTTATTAGCATAAGTCAAAACTGAATAATCATTTACTTTTAACAGACTTCTAGACTAAAGAATAGAGAACTAATGGGCCTCCAACAGCACATACTTTCTTACATTATTTCTAACATTTGCAATTTTCGAAAATTCAGAGACTTCAACAAAAATAACTACGCTATTTTTAATCATCCTTTGTTCTACTCGACGGAAAAACGAAAAGAAAAAATGTGGTGCCGGTTACGATAAAATTGTAAATTGCCTTTTTTAAATTAAAAATTACGAGAAAACTGCTCGCTTTTATAAAAAAAATTGTACATCAACTTATTTAAAGATTAATTTTAGAACAAATTCCATTATCGAAAAAATCCCTATGATCAACAATGTACTTCTGGGCAATGTTTATTTTTCGAAAATACGGAGGCTGACGAAAATGGAACCTGTATATTTTATAGTGTCCTCTGCTAAATACGAAGAAATTTTTGAAGAGAAAAATTGAAGCCATTTTTGAGAAAATAATTGTTTAAAAACTGCCTATAATATTTCATGCACAATTACGCGAAAATTATTCATATTGTCGAAAACCTTATGCCCCATCTTCTTTCAATATATCGTTGAAGATTATATTTCGTCTACAAAAAATCTCTAACTTCAATATTGTAGTTCTCGCAGAACGCGAAAAAACTTTTTGTCTTATGTAATTTTCGAAAATTCAGAATTTTCAACATAAAAGAAACCTGTACCATTGCTTTAAGCTATTCGAGGAAACTATTCAGTTGAAATTAATCAAAAAATTTGAAGCTATGCTTGAGAAATTTTGAAAATATTTAGGACGTCTTGCAAGAACCCCAAAAAGTCCCAATATCCATTTCGAATTCTCTGAGCCTAGAAGCTCCAGATTGAGCGGTAAATAGTTTTGAAGAAAATCAGCTCAACAATTCAGGTGGGGGTGTTGAGCACAGACAGGCGTTCAGACAAAGTTTTGCCTTCAACCAATTTTGCGGTAGCAAGGACATACAAAACACAGATTCTGGCAAGAATCTCTCAATGGCAGTGATTTACTACAAACACGAATAATACTTATCTATTTTTATATACCAGGGCCCTACAATACGTGCTTTTCAGTCAAAAATCACCGGTTTTGGTCGTGGCATTACAATCCTCTTTTCTTTACTACGCAAATACGTAGTTTGGCGAGAAAAAGTTTGTAAATGCTGGTTTGCGAAGTACTAAAAGCGAAATATTCCATATGCTGAATAAAGATATAATCTGATATAATTTCATGGAATATTTTTGACTTTGAACAGAGTAATGTAACTTTTAAGATAAAAATCCTGTATTAGTTACTAACATGGTAACTAACACTGCGATTCCACGTCCGACACTTACCCTTAAACCGCTTGCGGTCCAGTATTCGGGAGTATGAAGTGTGAAAATGTCATGAGAAGTATTAGTGGGAAACTGGTCATCTTTTTCGGATGCTTTGAGAAAACTCTAAAAACATTATTGAGTTTGAGAAGTAAGACGTTAATCGCGCCCTCGACGAAGTTTTAAGGCAACCAGGGAGGTGATCAATAGCTCATTCGATTTCAGCTGAGAAGACATTTGATTGAAACTATTTTTAGCTGGATCTCTCTAAAATAATCTGGAAGAATTCTACAAAAACATATGTTTTGGGTGTTTCAAAGCTCCCACAATAGTAAAAAACTGTGCAATACTAAACTTAATGTTCAGCGTAATGTGAATTACTAGGATATAATAAGCGTAATGTAAATTTTCTGTTTAATACAAACTTATTTAGTACAGATAGAAACATCATAAATGTACCCGTCGGATAAGCCACGCTAAGCTATTAACAAGTAATAAAAGAAATGATCCTTTGGCTCTTCTTGTTTTGTGAGATGACTCGCCCCAGTGCATCCTATTGGCTAGGCGTGCCCGCTCTGGTTCCGGTGAGCGCCGCGTCGGCTGCCAGGCGCGGACGGTGGCGTTCCGGTCCGATGCCCTGGCGAGTGCAGCTGGCGCTCGGCGCTGCTCGGGCGGGCGCGGCTGCGGAAGAAGAATCGGAGACGGAGGTGGAGGTGGTGAAGGTGAAGGCGAAGGCAAAGGCAAAGGCGTGGACGGTAGCGGAGGCATTTGAGGGGGGCAGTGGTGGGGGGAGGTAGAGGTGGAGGCAGAAACACAGAAGGAAACATTGTCGGAGGTGGAGGCGGAAGCGTAGGTGGAGGTGTAAGAGGAGATAGAGGGGGGAAAGAGAGAGGGGGGGGGTAGATGGCGGGGAGGAAGAGGGAGAGAGGAAGAAGTAATGGCGGCGGAAGCAGGGCAGAGCCTGGAGCGGAGGCGGAGACTAGGACAGGGGCCACGGAGAAGAGGAGGTAATTAGATATGTTTGTCAGTGTAATGCAAAGTACTTTGCATAAGAAAAATGCATTTAAAGCTAAACTCTGCTACACATTAGTTTCAGCTATTAAAGAGAATCATAAAACCCTATCACTGCCATGTTAATTTGGCTGAACATTTGACCCATTATCTAAGGGACTATTAAACCAAGTGAAGTGTAATTTTAATAGCATCTTGATGCAATTATTTTAAGTAAATAGAAGCATGTTTATGCCTTTTAGATAGTTTTTTTTTGTAATTTCCAGAAATGTTAAGGAAAAATTCAAACATTTTACACTATTTTCTATTGTACTCTTTTATGCGAAAACCCGCAAGTGAATATGAAACAAACTGTACTCACTTTGATACATATTTAAATTATTATTTTATTTTCTTCCTAGTAAAAAATAAAAATTATTTCTTGCGAAGTTTAGAGATACACGAAGAAAAATGATTAGGTCACGTGGTATATTGAACTACATAATATAGTATATTTTGGGAGAACAAAATGTTTAGTCGCGTTCTCGTAACTGCGGTTTAGTTAAACATAATAATGCACCTATAGTAATGTTCACTAAACAGAGCTTAGTATTTATTAAAAACATTGCAGAGAAAATAGTTGCGTTTCGTAAATTACTAAACACTTGAAAAGAAACTTTTCAATGGGTTTAGGTCGAAATATCATTTAATTTCTTTTCTATTAAAATGTGTTTACTATTTATATATGCTGGGAAAACATTAGCTGCCTTTGCGCACTGGAAAATAGGGAAAACTAGTGCTAAAACATAACGAACATTCTCGCCCGAACTTTCACTCAAAAATTACTCAAATCTTCGAACAATTGTACCGGACCATCTTTCAACATATATCTTTAAGGAACAGATTGCATTAATGGAAACAATCTCTATCTTCATAATTGCAGTTATAGGAAGACGCTGAAAAAAAGTTTAATTTTTGATATTTTCGATAAATCAGAGTTTTCAATGAAAATGAGATCAGTGCCATTCTCTTAAACGTCCTTCACACTATGCAACTAGGATGAACGGTTAGGCCTCTAGCGTTGTTTACAGACAGACATACGGTCGGATAGATAAACTTTTGCCGACCGACCGATTCGGTATCAAGGCCCCACAAAACTTGAATTTTGGCTACATCTCCTGTTAAAGCTTTTCTAAATTTAGCAACGGGGTTTCTACTAACGAATTCAACACAACATTTTTATACATTGATGAGTCCATCAAGTATAATAGAAGGTTGGCGTATAATGTTAATTATACTGGCATGTTGCGAGCACACTTTGGCATCTTATTGGATTTCTCTCTCAATATTCTGTTCTATTCTGAATTTACGATTCTACAAACGCTTTTGTTATTACTTAGTCGGATCAATAAATACATGCTTAAACGCAGTTTTCATGTTGCTTGACTATGAGCTGGTAACATATTTGATAACCTGAGCGATGACGTTGTAAATTTCGACCGATAAAACTTCAAGCATTTTGCTCAAATGTGAATCAATCACTACTACAAATGTGTCTACTTAGTTATTTTAGAGCAAGTGCAAAATATCAGAATTGAGATATTGGAAGAATCTGTCGAGTACTGTTACATGAAGGAACGAAGAGATCTGTGAACACATTACTCAACTGAATAAACAAAACAGTCGAAACAAAAAAAAAACGTTTCTGTCTTTTTGAGAACTGGGAGATTGCAGTCTATTAGTATAATGTCGCGTACATGGGCGCAGCAGTATCTGTTCAGAGTAACATTCGATTGCAGGAATAAGCGCCCCGCGATGTTAGTATCAGAGTCACTTCAATTCACCAGGGTGGGCGTGCGCGTGGTACGGAGAGAGTACAACAGCCATTGCAGGCCCTAAAGGAGCAAAGAAGACTCTCATTATGTTGACAGAAATAATTACATACCATTCTATGACTAACAGTCAGAAGTTGGAATACTCTTGTGTTCATCTTTGCGAATTTCCTCAAAAAAATCCAGAGAATAAAAACTGGGTACGAGAGGATAGGTTTCACAGCCTTCATTTATTTTGTGTCTCTTCCTTGAATGGTGATGTAGGGCGCTTGATAATATATTAACTATGAAAATATTTTTAAAAAGTCTCCCGTTTTTCAATATCAAAATTCAGAATACCGGCGACCTTATCATACGCGAACTTGTATGGTATGGTTACCAGTATTCGTACTGTTACCTGATTGAATAAGAATACCGTTTGCGTGCGAATGGGTTTGACCCTTTGTAGCCCATACACGCCCCACTACACATGCCTAACGTCCTAGCACTAATGTGTACGACATGACGAGGAGGAAAAATGTATAACAGTCACAAAAATAATTTGAATAGCGGGGTCGTGACAGTTCTTACCTATTTGCAAAAACCCCACAAAGTATATAACCACATGCGTATAGAATATGAATGGGCAATGAGAACCAGAAGGAATTACAAATTTGACCATCCTCAATATACTTCATGTATCGTTCAATATATCGGACTCGTGCTGCCCACCGCACCCATAAGATACGACTATGGTGAGAAATGGAAGAAGCTCATTCGCAATTATTTTCTATTATGTCAAAAAAAAAAGCATGTCAGACGAAACAAGTAGTTGCATATCTTCTTTATATACCTACGAGTAGTTGTGAAATTCTCTCTAATAACGTTCGGAATCACATATTTTCAGCGTTTATCAAATGTTTTTCAACTAGAACACAAAATTTTCTCTCAGATACTCATCATAGATTCGTGTCACACTAACCTCATTGTTCTTGCACTACATGTATCTTAAGACGATTTTCTGATGCGAAGCGTAACGTGACTGTCTCTTTGCCTCGCATGAAACCAAAATAACGACAAACACACATGTGGGTTGAATCCCGTCTTCGTTTACCTTTAGCAGAAACTGCGCAAATCACCGAATGTAACGCACCCTCACTGCGTATTGAAAATGAACGCGCAAAGACAACGAAAAGTAATTCCAAATATGAAAATCTTCAATAGATGTGCGTTGCGTTGTGCGTTCCGAAACTTGCACGGCACGTTTCTAAAGACACGTAGCTGGCGCGCGGCGGAGAGTTGAACAAAAACACAAGACACGCGCACAGTGTTGTTGAATCCCGACTTCATATTCATTTTCTACCTGTTTCCATTAATTACCAAATCGCAGAGATGTTACATACAGAATAAGAACCAACACTAATTTGAAATTAACGTACAAAAGCCTTGTGTCTACGCATGCCGGACTTACACTGTATGCATCTAATGTTGTGTGGCGAAACGTGGGGTAGAGAGAAACGAAAATGACACTCACAAAAATTTGATGAAACCCGTCTTCATATTGGTTTGTTAATTATTACTGAAAATCTCACCACGAATTATACCTCAAGCGTGACCATCGTGTTTTCAACGAGAACTCGGATCAACGCAGTGTGAACGCCTTTCCACAATAAACGTGCATTTCGCTCCGCGTGCCGATGTTGCACTGTGGCCGTCAGCCGCCGCATGGCGAACCGCGACGGCGGGGCTGACCGCCAGCGGGCGACGCGGCCGAGCAGGCCCGCCGGAGTCTTCGCGTCCGTGGGAGCGGGCGCACGCCAAGGCACGAGCGAGCACGCGAGGCGGTACCGTGCGGGGCGGGGGGGGGGGCGGGGGGCGGGGCGGGGCGGCCTTGCTCGCGCTTTGCGTCACCCGGCCCTGACCGCGGGGGCCGCACCGTCGACGCCTCCGCCTCCGCCGCCGCCTCCACCAGCGTCTCCGTCGCTTCGCGCTATATAAACCCCCGCGCGCTGACGGCAGGCACTCGTTCCGCATCTCGCAGCTCGAAGACTCACACATCAACATGTACAAGCTGGTGAGTGTTCGGGCTTGGCTGTGGGGAAGTGGGGAGCCGCTCGTGTGCTAGCGGCGCTGAGGGGTGGTGAGCGACGGTAATCGCTCGGCGGGCCTTCTCAACGAGGTGTGGTTCTAGGCTAGAGTACTTCTGTATCTTGAAAACTGTGTAGATAAAACTAGAAAGTTTGTTTCATATTATGATAGAAAATAATTGTGATAAATTTTCAACATTCAAATCACTGAAATTCGAATAGTTAACATTAAGTTGAAAAGAATAGCGCTCCGCGTTTGTTCTAAATGTGGTGTACTTTTGGGCAAAAATATTTCTGGTACCTAGGTACTATTTAAAAGTACAATATTTCGTTCGAAAGAAAAAAATACTCTTTGGACATTCTCAACGTAGCGTACTTCTAGGTTAGAATAATTTCGTAACTTGGTAATAGAAAATCCTAAGAACCACTTCAATAAACGATAGAAACAAAATATATTTTCTATTATTCAATATCTAATTCTCTGAACGTACAGTATATAAAAGTCCGTATCTGTATTAAAATGCATCATGCTCATTGCAGATTATTGATAAATTTCGCTTCAAATAAACTATTATTCATATGTAGTTAAACAAAATAAGGAAAGAAACGATTATTTCATCAGACAATTTTCTGCACTATTCACGTTGAGGAAATGTGTACACATAAGAAAATCGCCATCGAAATATTTCTGATACCTTGTATTAAAAAAATGTAATGTTTTGATACTTTAACGCACAGCCAGTACATTATGTGCATCTTCTTTACACGGTATGTACATCAAATCATTAATAAATGCGCCACCAATTTTTTCCTTATACATGCGCACAAAACTCCATTTGGGGTTAAACCCAAAATGGAGTGTTTTTGTTGTTAGAGGAAAAAATGGGAAACAAATTACGGAAGTAAAGATAGGATTTTTTCAATATTATTATTATTTACATTTTTTGTTACAACTGCTTTCAAGTTTTGCATTAAAATGAATAAATGCGCGCTCGTACGGCTTGAATGAGATTCGTGAGAAAAGGTAATAAGATCTGATACCTTGTTACGCTAACAAGATTCAATTCTTGGTGAAGTGCCGTGCCTGTATTTGTCCGTATATTCAGTTTATTTCAATGTGGGTATTAAAATTACATTTTATTTTGGATATATTTTAATTAAACCCCGCGAACTTTGAAAATTGTTGTACGTCATTTGAGAAAAAGGCTGTCCGGACATCTAACAAAATTCTACATGGAATGCAAAGCGCGCGTGCCTCATGAGGGAGCAATGAACACAGGGAACTCCGGTCAGGCGCGGAACGCAACCCGCCGGTCGCACCGCATTGTCCGCCGGGGCTATGCCGGGCGCGCAGGCGGCCGTGGCCGGGGGGGGGGATCTGCGTTACGCAATGCGAGCTTCGCAGTCGCTTTGGTGAATTGTGGCGGTGAGTGCGAGTTGCGGAGCGCGCCGTGGCCAGCTATGCATTCTAATGGGCGGCCACGCTCGCTTTTGTTCGCCTCACTCGTCATCGTTGCAACCAACCACTCTCTGCACTGCGTGACAGTAGGTTTTTATTACGATTTACCAGTGCGACCATTGGCTTCGACACTCGCATGCGAGTTTTACGGTGATGGTAAACCGTCGAGACGAGCGTTTGCCCACCTTACATACAAATTCCATGACGATATCAAAACATATCCCCACAGCTCGCCACTCCTAGTACACACAAACCTTGTTGCCCTACATTCTGTGTCCACACAAACCAAGGTCCCAACCATCCCAAACAATCCTTATGATCCCACATCCGCTGGCCATGCAAACACGTCCTATATCCATCGCCCACATAAACTCCATGACCATGAGAAGTATCCCATTGCCCTCCGTCCGTAGTTCACAATTTATCTTTTCCTGCCCATTCCTTTTTTTTTTTTTTTTTTTTTTAAATTCTACTTCTCTTCCATGACACTTTTACCCACTTTTACCCTCAACTTTAACTCACCTTCTTCCCTATTACGTAGACAGCTCCTATCGTCCTGACTGTTTTCATTCCTCGTCACCTCTTCCTTCCTCCATACCCCATTTTATCTTCACCGTCGCTTCAACCCAAACATCGCCTTCAGTTCTCTTCCGCCGCCGCCCCGCGCTGGGCAGTGGATCAGCTTCCCACTTTCTCTCGAAGACAATGTTTGCGGTGGTTAAGTAACCACGCGATGCGAGGCGCTGCCAACGTGACCGAGTTACGCGTGCGTCGGGACGTGCGTCGGCGCTGCCTCGCCCCTCGGCTCGTAAAACGGCGCTCGCCGGCGACAAGAGCACGCAGCACGAGAACCTCCGCGACTTAGTTCGCTGCAGAGAGCCAATTTTCGCTTGTGCATCATTGCGGGCTTCGGACTGAACGACAGGCCGCATTTCATGCATGGCGTGTGTAACGTGCCAGAATGGGTTTTATGATGTAAAGATGCTAGTATTTCTAAGCATTTTTATGTACCGGCAAACGACAAATTGAATTGTTTCGAGTTCAGTTTCGCTTGTGTGTGCACGTAAGATAAAGTAAAATTGTCTGATAATAGTAGGCTCCCGTGATGAAGGACTTTCTTGTTGGAAAACGCCGTCTCCTTGGCAGTTTTACGTACTGGCTCCGAACTGTCTCTGTTCTAATACTCGTAGAACGCAACTTTGTTCAAGTAATTATCCGTTATGCTCTAAACGATAACTTCAAAACACGTCGAATTCAAGTTAATCAATGAACAAGCTCACATAGACTATAGTTTGTGTTGGTCTGAGGGTCATCGTGGCTACCATACATCGTTACAACGAATATAGGCACGCATGTTACGTCACAACTTCATATATTCTATTTCACTTCCAATAAACTACAATATCATAGACTTAAAAGTAAAAGCTATTCAATCCAAAATAATGGTTGTTTGCATGTTAACTTTGGTTTATAATGGACTTAAATATTTCTCAAATTTTCATTTCTAAGGAAGTATACGATAATTTAGTCTTCCTTGTATGTGAGAACGTGTTGCACCTGATTTCTTTCACTTCCATTGGACTTCATACGTTTTCCTTTGCTAACCTTTACGTTACAACTCACACTTCAGGCTGTATTGTGTAAATTGCCCTGAAACTCAAGTATTTCTCCTACAGGTGATCCTGCCCCTTCTCTTCGCCGCCGTGTCGGCTGGCTACCTGGGCGCCCCCGCCGTGGGCGTCGGCTACGCCGCCCCCGCCCTGGGTGTGGGCCCCCGCCGTCTCCCCCCCGTGGCCACGCCGCCGCCCCCGTCGTAGCAAGGCTGCCGTGCCCGTCGCCACTTCCTACGCCAACACCTACAAGGTCCCCCGGCCAAGGCCGGTCGCCGCCCCGCCGTCGCCACCTACGCCGCCGCCCCCGCCGTTACGCCGCCCCCGCCCGGGCCTACGCCGCCCCCGCCGTGTACGCCGCCCCCGCCGTCGCCAAGGTCGCCGCCCCCGTGGCGTACGCCGCCTACGCCGCCCCCGCCGTCGCCAAGATCGCCGCCCCCGTCGCCTATGGCGCCTACCTGCACTAAATCCCCATCATCAGTACCTCAGTACCTCATCAGCTGTACATATGACTCATCGCCATATTATTATTTTATTTAATAAATGACGATTTGTGATCTATAAATCTGAGCGTGTTTCTTCCAATATTGCCTGAGAATGCCCTCACCATATTAATCGTTCACTTCCTAATCTCCTTCCTGTTAACTCTGAAATCTTAATATATGAAAGTTCTGTGTATTGGTTCCAGCATTATTACAGAACGCGCGGGGACCATCTCAAACTATGTTGGTCGAATACGAAAAAAAATCCTGTTCCAAATAGACAGTGATACAAAATTTTCCGGCATCGCAGAGTTTCTTGAACTTATCATGAACATTCATAGGTGAAATATGTGCAGATTACTGGCTCTAAGAGACATCTATTAATAAAAGTAAAAGAATGTATCTTCATGTTCACGTGTGTTACGAAAACATTTGTAAACCTCTGGAGTCATTGCCCCCGTATTTAATACGAATAAATTTTAGTGGCCAAGAATCAAAGGTAGTATAATGGCGATTTAAAATGTTACGCTAAACTCGTTTTATAAAATTAACATAGATACGTGCACAGACTGCCGGGAGACTGCGCGCACTAACAAGCAGCCAACCTAGAAGCAGCTGTGCTGTGCTTATGCCCTCAAGCGGCGACGGTCCCAACGGAACGCATTCAGTTTCTTTTCGTGAATACTACAATACTAGTCGATTCTGGTGTCGCCGACGCCGAGTCGTAAACTACTTTAAAAGTATTTTCATGTGCTGAAAATTTCTTTCATTTTTCATTTTTTTCATGCGTAGCTTTGTTTAAATATGTTCTTACAGTATCTGGCATTGGACTTAACAATGAATCGTAGTAGCTGATATTGTTATACTCCTTCAAAATTCCCAACTCTAATGGCCTTGTATGTTACCTCCATACTGGATATGAATGGGTAATATTGCAATTTCAAAATTATAATCGTAGTAAAACATACTTGGAAGGCATTGATGGTGTGAATAGAGTTTAGTACAGGCTCACGTTTTACAATTTTTGCTAATATACACAATAATGCACGAAAATCACCTGTAAGTTGTTCTTCTGGGTTATTCTCTAATTCTAATAAAAGATCATTCTCAATTAGTTCCGAAAATTTTGTCGCAAAATCTTATACAACTACAATTGACTCTTCCCCGGATTTGTTTAACACTTCCATGTTTTTCTCCCCTAGTTTTTGAAGAGATTAAAATTCCACAGACTCAGTCTAATTTGTGTTTATGTCCACTTCTTCAATTGCTCTATTAATCGTTTCGTATGAAAATCTAATAACACATTAAAAGCCGACTATTTTGTTTGTTAATTTAAGTTGTTACAAGGTGTTAGTTAAGTGTAATAAGAATAAGTTCCGGATCACACTCATTTTCACATCGTTTTTTGCACACTTGAGAACGTGGCAGTGAGAAGTCGATTCATTCTCTAATATTACTCACAGTTTTGTTTTCTCCATATTCACTTGCAATTCTTTAAGTTTCGTAAGTTCGAAGGCAATACTTATCGTAGGTTTTTGCACATTTATTTTTAAAAATACAGTTATAGGCCTTGTGGATAACCTAAAATGAAATATGCAGCGTGATTCAGTCTTTTGTTCTAATTAACTTAATTTGTTTACTTAAATATGTCAAATACAGCGTTGCCAAGGTCTTGAAAGAAAATTATGTCGTATTGAGCGTAAAATGCCTTTGGGTTCTGGGGTTTAATCAATGCCACTTACGTAGATCTATTTAGGTGGCGTTGGTTTAATTCCCGACTTACTCACTAAGATCGCAACGCCAAAACAGGCAAAAACCCGTTTTGGAAATTTCTTTGAAAGTCCTAGCCGTATCTGAAAACAAAGTATCAGTTCTCCATCAGTAAATCGAGACGCGTTCAATGATACCTCATATGTCTCGATTGGTGCACGGGAAGTGTAGCCATGAGTGACACAGAGTCACACATACGCACATATCGCACATCTGCACACTCGAAGAGTTACTCAAATACTGTATAGGGATTGGTTTAGGTACTTCATACCTACCGAAAGTGGAAGTTCTTTGTTTTGTAAGATTGTGGCGAATAAGTTAGTAAATAGCGAATAAGACCTAAATGAGAAATAAGATCTAAATGAGAAATAAGATCTATAAATAAAAAAGGAGCATGTATCAACACACAATATCAAGTATTCAAATTAAATTATTGAATTTTTTAAATTAATTCCGAAAAAAAGCTAAAAATTGTTTCTCTTTGAGATACTGAAACTAGACAGTTGACTCGTGCTTATTTCTTAGAATCTTAATTCTTCAGTGAATATGTGTGGGTATTGTTTAATTTAAATGTCATTTACGTAAAACCTCCATATACACCTCTTACTTAATGGATAATAGAGATAAATTCCAGATCAATGATGGGTTTCATGTAACGTTTCGTAATTCCAGAATGCGATCGGCCACATGAAAATTACTCATAGGATCATCAAAGTGGAATTTTCTCTGCGTAAACAAAAAACTAGTGTTAACTAAATAACTAATAACTTATTCGAGTTCATTCCCGAAGAAATCACCTAAATAGAAAAAAGTTAATTCAAGAAAAATCATTGAATTTTCAGGAGGTTTTTAAGACTTTACACTCTTGTTACAGTACGATTTGCTGTGTAGTATTATTATCTGAAAACGAAAGAACAATAATGATTATAATTTCGTCCACAATTCTTCCACAAATTACGGGGTAAGTATGGAATCAGGAAAACTGATACTTCCAATCCTTCGCTTTAAAAGTTAAATATTAATTTAGGTCGATTGGACCACTAACGCATAAGCATACAAGAAATACACAAGTGCTTAAAATAATCTGCTAACATAAATCATTCTAGTTAACACAATCACTCCCTACTTGGCACCTTTTCGCAAGGATACTTTATCTCCATCCTAAAATCTTTCATACAATTTTAGGGAGTAAAGATATCGCAAATTCCATACGCGAAGCATAAAACACTAAATCAAAACAAACGAATATCATCAGTTTCTTAAAGTACCATCTATTTCTTAAACTAAGACCTTATTTCGCTACCAAACCTGGCTGCCTTAAATACAATAGAATTATGTTGAAGCTAATAGAATGTTTCAGATTAAATTCAAATCGGAAGCTTCAGTCGCCTGTGATACTATATCAGTTATTGACAAAAGATAAAGTGCCGTTGACGATAAACAAGACAATGTTGACTAGGGCAAATAGAATGAAAGGAAACATTAGTTATAAGTTAAATTAAAAGTAGAACAGATTCTGATGGATCTGTTTTTTTATATTTCTTCAGATACCTGGCAATTTTAACTGAGACTAGATATGCATAAAATCAAAGGAGCCATTCTTCTTTATTGTCTCCAGAACTTTGTTGTGTCCATCGTAAGATCTATGTGAATCTTGGCTTTTATGCTGGCTAATATGGAATTGGAATATACACCAGTACGACTGACAGTTTAAATGTATGAAGGCAGTATCTTTTTTTTCATGTGAGCCTCTTAAGCGTGATAGATAAATCATATTGTTCTGTAATCGAATCAAGTATTATTATTTATAATAGTGAAGTATTTTAAAACATTGAATTAAAATGATTTCCAATAACCATTTTTTTTACATTTTAATTGAATAGCAATAAGACAAGAGTGGTCACATCATTCCAGAACGCAAAAGGAAACAAGGGCTGGAATGTTGTGAACACCTTATGAAGATCATTGTGAAAAACATTGTGAGAGGTAGGGACCAAGAGTTAAGTGACAATGGGTGAAAAATGGTCCTTAGCTGGAGATTTCAGGCAGTCATTACCTCGGCAGGCTTATGACCTGTATTCCAGCATTAAAATGACCAGATTTCTTTTAATTAATTGATTAGTGTTTCTCGCCAATCAACTGCTAAGGTCATTAGTACTGTAAATGTGGTACATATTTTTATCACGGGAGATGGGGTAATCTTCCCCTGCTGGATGGTGAGATCCAACGTCAACCTACATGTCGATTGCGGGGTTTTCTCCAACCAGATATCTCTCACCCGAGGGGCACTGTTCCATCCGGGACAAGCTCTTAGCTCATGACTGGTGTCCCAACATATGCGGTAGTGTAGTGCATGTAAGGGGGTGCGGATAGCACAAGGAAGAGAATAGAAAGATTGCGCGCGGTCCATGGCCCGTTTGTTAGGGTACTGCTCCGACATTATCCTGTTGTTGATCGGAGAAACAACAGAAAACTGCCGATCAGAGCACCCGGCCGCTAGAATGCTCCTCCAGACAGCAACTGAATTCGACTCAGCTAACTAACTAGTGTAGAAAATCCTACCATCGTCAACATTCGAACCACAGGATCTCCCGGTGAGAGGCACTGCAGGGACAGCATTTTACGTCCTGAGCCACCTAAGTCGATGCCAGATTCGTATTTTCCTTGCAATTTGCATTTTGTGCTAATCTCAATTAATTTTTTGAGCGGGTTAATTTATTTATTTATTTATTTATTTATTTATTTGCGTCAAAAAAACAGTTAAAAACTGCGTATGACGTGCTATGGGGAAAAGTGAATTGTGTGCACATTTTCAAAATTCTGCGATCTCTACACCAACTTAAATTTTGAATTTTGAAAGGAGAAAAAACAAAAACTCCATGTAATAAAACCTATTTTCAAGGATAAACAAGCAATAAATTTTGAATTTTGAAAGGGAGAAAACAACAAAACTCCCATGTAATAAAATCCATTTTCAAGGATAAATAGGCAATAAATTTTGAATTTTGAAAGGGAGAAAAAAACAACAAAAAAACTCCCATGTAATAAAATCTATTTTCAAAGAAAATAAGCAAAAAATTTTGGCTCTTATTACTTCCTGCCGCGACAACATGGAAACGATAATTTGAATAAATGTATTTCCCACTGAATTCTAGAAGACGTGCACAGAAATGAAGTTACATTTATGTCCAGAAGCAAAACAAGGGCCATCTCAGCATTTGCTCAATGGATCAGGAAACTGGACGAAAAACCTGATCGAGATGGGGTCATTGACCCGGAAGCTGTAGTACAATAGTTGTTACAGGTTGTTTATACTCATTTATACAGTCCAAATGGTAAATAATGCATTATGTATCATTGTTAAAATTAATGTTCCTTTTCTTGTGATGCTCAGTATAGTCTCTAATTGTATAGAAACAGTTATGCAGCAGAAACGATTTCACTTGAGATTTAAACTTTTCTATTGAATTTAATCGTTTAATGTCATCTGGCAAAGTGTTGTAAAATAATGTACATGTATTGTATGTGAATTTTTTGTAATGAGCTGTTGATACGTCACCTGATGAATGATTTCTACGTGAGTGTTATAGTATAGACTCGGTTTTTGAAAATTATTCCGCCCTTGAGCTTCTATTGAATTTAATCGTTTAATGTCATCTGGCAAAGTGTTGTAAATAAAAGACACGGTAATGGTAAAATTCTAGATTAATGAAGAGAGGCTTACATGAATCACGTGGGTGGGATTTGGTTATTATTCGTACAATTCGTTTTGTAATCTAAAAGTCTGGGAGCTATAAGATGTATTTCCCAGAATATTATGCCATATCTCTGGCGGGAATGAACATTCGCGAAATATACACAATGAGCAGTATGAAAGCTGACAATTTGCAAGAATTCTGAACGCGTAGCATAATGAACTTAATTTTGTGTTATTTTAATGGACGTTCCATTAAGGTTTGACTGAATTGAGAGACCTAAAAATTTTGTTACCTTAACATCAGTCAATGGTACACTGTTCATTTTCAATGGAGCACAGAATTGTTTATTTGAAATAGAAAACTGCATTAAAACCGTTTTCTTTTCGTTTACTATTAATTTGTTATTTCGGAACCAATTTGAAACATCTGATATTGTACTATTTACGGTTTCTTTATTGCAAAGGATGTTCGTATCATCCGCAAAGAGAACCGTTCTTCCGTTTCGAATCGTCGAGGGCATATCGTTTACGTAAAGTAGGAACAGTGTAGGACCTAAAATCGATCCTTGAGGAACTCCACATGCAACGGGCAAAGAGTCGGAAAGGTGCGTACGTAATGTTCCATCATTCCAGTAAGGTATTTCCACTCTGTGAGATCGTTGTTTAAGGTACGAACATAACCAATCTAGAGCAATACCACGAATTCCATATGAAGGTAATTTGGAAAGTAAAATGTCATGATCAATGACGTCAAAAGCTTTTGAGAGATCTAAAAATAATCCAATAGGTGCCTCGTTTTGATCCAATGATGAGGCGACATCTTTAAGAAAAGAAAATATAGCTGTTTCCGTTGATTTTGATTTTCTAAATCCATGTTGGCAATCTGAAAGCGCGTCGTGTTTAGTGAGAAAGGTTTCCATTCGTACGTAAAAAAGTCTCTCTAATATTTTTGAAAAAACTGATAGAAGAGAAATGGGCCGATAATTTGAAATTTCATTTTTGTTGCCTTTTTTTTGCCTTTTTTTTAACTTTAAGCCTTTTTTTTAACTGAGGAACAAAAAATGTCAATATCCAAATCCAAAAATAACGATAGTTTATATTTTGACTGAAAAAAATACAAAATGTTTTATTGTGTTATTCCACTTATTTTCATATTTCATGTACCCATGTAGGAATCATACTTAATATGACACTGCTTACTATACAGCTGACATGTAGCGGCATCAAGGCTCAAAGGAAGAGGCTGTCCGCCATTAGATATTTGCTATTTACGTGCTGCGGTCGGAACACCTACTTTTTGGATATTCTTGTTACGTAAAGAATTGTTATAGTACAGTATATCTGAATACATAATGTTATTGTAGTATTTGTGAAATTACTTTTTGTTAAAATATGTATCGGTCACATGCATCTTTAACCCCTATTAATATACAACCCTACAGGTTTGTTAATTGCACCTACCTGTACGTTCAGAAATTTCACATCCTTAACAACGTGTTTTCACATCTTTATCAATGTAAATAAACAACCAACGATTCATCGCATGTCGATCGTTTGTTAAAACAAAAACATGACGATGTACAAAACAAATCAGATTCAAACAATTCAGAATAAAAGTAACTCGTATTAGTTTGGGGGATAATTATTGTTAATTGATATTCATGTTATTAATAGTACAATCACAATAGTGTATATTTGATCAATTAACATCATTTTCTTGACATTCCACTAAATGAAACTCTTCTCCGGTAATCATATTTACTGATGATGTGAAGGTGTCGCCTCTGGAACTCGACGCACAAACTTCCTCACCGAAAATCATTTCTTTAGGTAGTACGAGTATCTTTAGTTTCAGGAGAATTATTTCGTCAATTGCTTTCAAACCACGGTATACGAATATTGTTTAAATAAATAGTACGTGTATATTGCAAGCTACAACCCCACAATATCATGCTAACGACCGCAGCAAAATAATACATTTGTTTACTATCCCAGCAGTGTAAATTTTCGCGTAAATCGTGATATTTTATGATGTCCGATAAAATGGTGAACATACTTCGAAATGATGCAGTGTTATTAATGCCTCATTCAAATTAAAAATCTCGGCTTCGGTACGCTCCGCCTCAACTTTTAACATTTGGCATCTGAAGTGATAGCACTCATAACATTAGTAGCTATGCCAAGGTTAATTATTTATTTTAATACAATAGTAGAGTATTGCTTTGTTGTTATGCAATGTGCGTGCTAGTTCTTTTCGAAACCTTTTTCAGGTTTTATTCAGTAGCATTTTTTGCCGCAGCAGGCCAGTAGCATTATTTACGTTCCCAGTCACTGCAAATACAATGTCTGGCTCTTATTGTTGACAGCTGATTTTATCTCGAAAAGCTATTTCATCAGTAGATTTCATTCCTTGTCACTACATTTATAATCTATTTTTATTATACTTTTTAAAATGTCCAATAGTTCAGCAGTATTTGGTACTTCTTATAATTTGCAAATACTTAACAGACTTGGTAACTAATTAAAGTAAGGGTTTCTTACAAACTAGAAATTGGCGACATGCTGAAATATAATTATCACATAAATAAACTTCAAATGTATATTCTTTCTTTAACAAATACACAATTGTGCACTGGAAAAATTATACTAACAAGTATAATCATAAAAGATTAACATACAAGATACTTGCTCAAATTAGTAAAATTTTGGAAGAAATGTTTACAAAAGAATATAATTATTTAAGCAACGTCTTTGAACAAATTAATACCATTTTAAACTATTTTGTTTAGTCTGTACATCAACCCCATTGCTGTAATTTCACCCAACATTTCTCTCTACTCCAAATACCACAGTTGCTGCCATGTACTTTCCGTTGGATAAGAGGTTGCATATTCGATGGAATGACCTTAGGAGGGGTTCAATAATCCATACTACTGCAGCGGAGAGAGTGGGAACCCGCATCTAGCAGCCACAACAAAACGGGTCAAGCAACTGAAAGCAGGTCAAACTCCATATCTTTCCAGGAAGTCTTTGTTTTCCATTTTTTAATTGATTTAGTTCTTTTAAATGAAGTACTTAAACTGTGGTTCCAGGAAAAACTTTCTTAATGAAGACGGGAGAGGCAGAATGACGCAACTGACGCCAACGGAGGCGACGGAGCAGGGTACGTGATCGGATCACGACCGCCTGGCGGAGACCCGCAAACCTCAACGCATCTCTATGTGGCTCTTTTCGTTGTTGCACTATTCATAATCATTGTCTACAGTACAGCGGCACCACGAAAGTACGTGTTGATGCAACTTTTCTCTAGACTGTAAAAAACATCTACTGTCAATCGGTAGGAGGAGATAGAAGGCAAGGTATTTTCACTTTCTCGTATACATACGTTTATACGCAGTATAGAGAAAGTTATGTAATTCAGTGAAATCTATTTTCATATTTTAACGGAATTTGCAAGTTTTGGGATTCTCTGATAACGAAGTGTTGTTTTTTATACCTGTGTATTGTATGTCGTTATCAGTACGATTGGTAATCACTGTTGCTGTGCAAACTGACAATGCTTAGTATTGGTTTCTCTCCTGTCGCCTATTTAATTTGGAAACGATCTACTCTAGACTTAGTACTTATTAATTGGCAATGGCCTACATTTGATGTATCAATAGATCGAGCGTAAAGGCAGGGACCATAAGCGTTTTGACTACTATCACAAAATTCAAAAAATTGACAATTATCATTGTAAAATAAAAATTCCATATGAGATACAGATATGTTTGAAATATCAAATATGAGATGTTATACCATTGTAAGTGAATATTGAAACATGATCATCCCATTTCAATAACAAATTCTTGACAATAACAAGAGTCTTGAAATATTAATTTGCAAAAATTAATACCGGTGCAATACATCCGAGTGGATCATATTTACATCAAATACATGATAGTAGCTTTCTATTTTATAAACGTTTATTATAATTAGAAATGGTAAAGGCAGATGAATGTATTATTTTAAAATAATGTGAGACAGGGATTCTGAGATCGGGATTTTAAAATAATTAATTCAGGACATCATCATAGACTCAAGGTTTGTACATATTCGATAAGTGAGTCATCGACTTTCACAATACCATTATCTTCTCTAAGCTTTGCAGGAATCGTGTCAAAAAGTTTAGAAGAATTGGTGTGCTATTTTCTCAAATTGAAATCTCCAAGATGTAATAACTTTGGAAATTTACGAGAAATTTGCAGAGTACGGCATTCATTTTACGCATTACTTTATAAAGTCATCCACACAAAAATGATTAATAAGAATTGACTTCCCAAGAGGACATTCAATGCCTTCATAATTAGTTAATTGAATAAGGTTTTGCGAGGCTAAAACTAGTCAGATGCTGCGCCATACGTAAGAGTAGAGAAAAGATGCACCTACTTCTTCTGGGCTTTTCCATTATAAACTATGAGTTCCTCCATAATATAAGTATGTGGAAAAATGCTGACTCGAGTCACGTATCATAAATTTGTAGGTGCATATTTTCTATACTAGCAATCATGGCTATAGAATAAATTACGAGGAGACAAGTGCGATTCGAAACTTCACACACGCTCCGCATTTTCATTGTTGAATGATGCATTTAATACTTTTCACCTTTAAATATTAGGATGAGTTTCTTGTCCAAGTTGTTGATATTAAGATACAAATTAATATCAACTTCTGATTACTTAAGATTAATTTTCAGTCACTTTTCCGAAGAATTTAATCTGTGTTCTGCTATTTGTAGCTGAGCTGGACGATTAACATGGGTTTAAGTATAACCGCAAATTCCAGGTATCTGTGAATAGTTGCGGCCAGGCAAAGACCTTACAACTACCCATTCTACACAGGTTTATTTTCAGATGGGTAAGAGGTTCATATTTAGCCTCCACAATCCTTCGAAAATTGTATCAGTACCAAGAAATATTTGAATAAGCTTAGGTGTATCGAAATCGGGATCAGCAAGCTGTATAAATTACTTAAATATCTCATTAAATAATAGGAAATGTCTTATTAACAACTTTGGATAGTGAAAGTACAACAAAAAGTGTGAATGATTTTCTCCAACCCAAGGTATGATTGAATAGTAGAAATGACGGTTTTAGTACCTGCCATTTTACTATTCATAGCACTCAAATCAATACAATATGTCGTATTGTTATAATTGATTCTTTCAATTTTGAATATAATTGGGTTAATCAATTATCATTTTGCAATAGACTAATTTATTCATTTCATGTAATCATCAACCTTATTTGTAAAATAAATTTTCATTGTGTTTATTATAATCGCACTATATGAGAATCCATTTTGCAGATAAATTGAAAATGAAGGGGAAGTTGACGGTTGTCACCAAAAAATGGAATATTCAGATCTGCGGGACAATTCTTATTGTTACAGAGGACACTGATTTACATGAACACATTACATTTTGTTCTCTTGAGCTGATCAACAATACCAATTATTAAGCTTGATTATAACATTTCAAGTCAATATTAGTAACTAATTCAATGAAATGATACTGTTGCAGGAATTCAACAATTGGAATTTTCTCATGTATTACCCGCGAAACTTTGAAAAAATACTGATAGAGCAGAAGTATTAGTTACAGCAGCCACTAGTGTTTTGAAGCAAGGTCAATCACTCGAAAATCAAATACCAACCTGTTGCTGGCGTGGCGTGGTCGCCGCTTGGGATAGGCGATAGCAGGATCACCATGCTGAGCCAAACATTAAAGATAGGATACCTTTTTCTTCTCTTTTACCTATATTTCTTGGCAACTTTATCTTCTCTGAAGAATCTGGACAGACCTAAGCAATGAAGTAGATTTATTTTAAAACCAACCCGAACCCTAGTTCTCGTATGCAAATTCAAATGCCTTCTGTTTCTCACGAAAGAAGGTATTTCCTTTGAATGTTGTTATCAGTGCTTGCCGCGAGCTATTTTCTTCACTGTTTATTGTAACAAGAGGAAGAAGATTTTTCATCAGTCAAAAAAAGTTCAATGGGCAATAATTGAAAATATTTCAGTTGCTGATTTACTGTAACAGTTTAATTTCATTCAATCAGTACTAATATTGACTAAAAATATTATAATCAGTCTTAAAGGATTGTGCATCTTTGCACTAGTTCTGTCAGCATCATTGTTGAGTTTCCTTTAATTAATCAAGCTTACGTGTTTAATTTTAATTAACAGTAGGTATGCCATTGCCAGGAAATATGGTTTATCACAACAAGTTACGAGTATCAAGTCTTTTCTTATTTTCTGTTTCATTATTATTACCAATTATTCCTTATTTCATTGTCTTCACAAGTATGAGTAAAAATAATTATTTTAATTCAATAATTAATTAATTTTATGATTTGTATTTATTCGTCACTGCAGTATTGTTACTACATTTTCTGTAAATCTTATTACTAAATTTTAAATACCGTTTGAATTAGAATGTTATGTCAACAGATTTGTGAAATAAAAAAATTACCGAAAAAGTTAATTTCATTAGCGAAAATATACTTTTAAGTAGATATTATATTTCACAAGTGAATTGCTTAGATTAGTCTTTACGTATACGTACGTACGTTGGCGCATACATTTGTCTTGTGACTTGGAAGTTTTGTGCATTATTTCATTCAATTGTAGATATTTAAACGAGTTATCAACTTTTAAAAAATATGATTTGTTGTCGAGTAATAACACTAAGAGGATGACATGTTTCTGTGTACCGCAAATTCCCCTTAGTGTAAACAGTGATTCTCCACGCTAGGTGGTGCATATATGTCAACCTGTGACCCACACTCAAGCAATTAGACGCTACAGCAGATTACCCATAATTTCCTTGGGCGCGGGGCGGGAGAGAGTGTCGCCCAATCCCTTAAAGCCTTCCGATGCGCGGGTGGGAAGGCGATTAACCCGGTTCCCTACTCTTGGTTTTATCGCCACTTGACCGACTTGAGAAGACGAACAGCAGGGAGGAGTGGTCGTTTAGTATTCGGAGGGGAGGGGACGCGAAAAATAGTAGGCGAGAGCGAATAACAGATGGTGGGGTGGAGGGAAGTTTGACCGGTTGCGGAAAGGATTAGGAAAGGCGAGCGGGGAGATGAGCGAGCGACTGGCGAGAGCGGGGAGTGGCGGGAGCGGGGAGTGGCGGGAGCGGGGAGTGGCGGGAGGGGGGTGGCGGAGCGGGAGTGGCGGGAGCGGGGAGTGGCGGGAGCGGGGAGTGGCGGGAGCTGGGAGTGGTGGGAGCGGGGAGTGGCGGGAGCGGGGAGTGGCGGGAGCGGGGAGTGGCGGGAGCGGGGAGTGGCGGGAGCGCGGGATGGGGAAGCGGGGGGGGGGGGGGGGGGGGGGGGGCGGAGACGTTGAGCGACGCGCTTAGAGGCGCGCGTCTCCTCGCGTCGGAAGATAACGCGTTAAGCACAGTGACCTCATTACCCTGCGTAAACGTCTGGCAGGTCGTGCCAGCGGGGCACTGTGCTTCCGGCACTGCGTGATTGAAGGGATTTTGCGGCGCTGCGATTTGTACCAACGACCCATTACGAGGGAATGTGTTTATACACGGACGGGAAATCATCCAAGGCTTCTCATAGAAAAAAAAACTTTGAAGTGTTGTTAAATTAAGGTGTAATAATTATTATTGTAAATAGAGAATGTGCTATTAAAAGTATATAAAATATCTTTGTGTTGTGTATCAGTAAACTATGAGTTTACACCGACACTTGCAACAGAATCATTGCATGTTGTAAAGCTATTTGTGTAAGAAACACTCCCAAATGAGTTTATTCTCAAATGTGTATATAATTGAATTAAATAATTTGATTTTGTAGAAAGATGTTCTCTATTCGGCTCATTCATCTCTTACATTCACACGGTGACCATCTAAGTATAAGAAATAATTTGGAACGTATCTAAAACACTGATGTGTTTATCAATCTACGAATCTACTATTCATATGTTTATGCGTACTATGCATATGTTTCATTTTGAGCAACGACATTCAAGCATACTTAGTCTTGCCTCTCAGATCTACTTACGAACTGTTCTACATTGAAAACCCTTCCCGCCGGAAATCTATCTTCATTACAGCTATAAAGTTTATGCTCATTTTGTGACCGTATGACAAGTTAACCGGGTCAAGCACTTCAGAGAAATTAACATACATTTCATGATATGAATTGACTCTCGCACATCGCTGGTAAGAAATGAATTGTAGTAATTTCTAGATAAAAGAAAACTATCACAAAAATTAAATACAAGTTTGGCTATAAAAAATGTTTTTCGTGCTTATTAACCAAAAGGCATTTAAAACATTCTATATAGAACTCCTGTAATAGAAGTACTATAAACGTTCCCAAGAAAATATGAGAGACGTACAGCGAATGCCTTATAGCCTAATAAATTTTAAAGGCAAATCGTATAAAGAGGCCGTTTGAGCGCACGTTGCCACCGCCTTCGCGTGCGCCTGCAGCTCCATTCGACGTGGCCCGAGGCTCCGTGGCGCGGCCTTTGCGTTGGGGCTGGGAGCAACGCCTTCGATTTGCTGCCTCTCACCGCACAGCCGTCGCCGCCACCACCCCCACCGTCCCCCGCCCCCTACAACACCCAGGAATTTGCCGTCGCGTGCTGGCCAGCAGGCAGGCATCTTGTAATAACAATTTGTAACGAGCTATGTCAGTCATGTCGGTGCGGTGCATTCGAAATTGCGTGGGCTGCGATTACTGGACTGGCTCGTAACCACGTGCTTCGCAGTCGTTTGTTCGGGTAGAAAAGACAGGTAGAGTGCTTTTGTTCAGAGTTCTTACCTGTCCGTATTTCAATTAGATATTTACTCTACAATGTTATATAAAGTTTAATGGAATATTATCCGAATATATGTTGCTGTCTGTGGTCGGATTAAATTAAGTTAGTGAGCGAGTATTTTTTACGTTACTTATATTTATTGTTATGGAGCTCATTTAGCGACTAGGTCGTCATATTTTTACGTAAATTATATTATTTTATTAACATAATTTAACCTCTGTTCTAGCAATTTGCACTTCTTAAACCTTTTTTTTTTAAAATGAAAATGGTGCATTACTGGAACACTTCTTTGAACGATCACGTCCGGAACTGACCAGACACCACTAAGGCCTAGTTACACAGAAACACTTATCTGACCGGGCGTGCTGAATAGCGAGGGTACCAGAAAAAGCTGTTTGCGAAGTCACAATGTGAAAAAGCTACTTACGTCAAGTAACGTACTGTGATCTACAGAATTATTTTATTTTGTGGATTACGCCACAAGAAAAGTATATCGAACTCCTTTTAGAGTTCTGAAAAATGGTTTTAAATTTCTAGACATAACGTTTCGGAGTTTCGCATGATTTTTACGTTTACTTCTACGTAACGTACAATGCGAATTTCATTTTCGCCTGTTAATTTCATTTTCGTATAATCCACAAAGTCCACATTTTTCGTCTTTTTGATGTAATCCTGGTGGGAAGGAAAGTAATATACTATTCAGCAGTGGTATAATTATATTATTATGACGTCGGTGTTTTATAAACTGTAGACCAACATTTTTCAAGGTGTTATATAGAGAGGAATATATTTTAATGATTAAGCAGAATCATGTATGAATAAAAGGAAATATGATCAATCAATTCATCAGCCTCAGATTCCTAGATATATGTATTTGGCATTTTAGGGTCGAATTAATCCGACTTTCGCCAGCCAGCGGTGTTTGGAGGCCTGGGCGTTGTATTTATGTAATTATTGGGAGTAAAGGATTCATGTGGCCAGCACGTCGTATTCCCGTCGTCGTTCCTACCTTACTTCGACTCCATGAGCTTTTGTTGTTGCCACACAGACAGAAACGGAGATGATTTGTAATGAAATCTACAACTTTATTTCTGTTTCGGCCAAGAATCGAACCCCAGACCGCTTCACAGAAAGCTAGCATGCTGTCCACGGGCCACCCGAGGGACATATTTCCTAAATGTGATATGAAGTATAAATGGAATAAGTCTGGTATAATAAACGTTTTACACGTACATTACTTTCACATACCCACACGTCCGAGTGGGAGGCGTAAAAGCATAATTTTGAGAAACGCTCAAATGCCCAAAATGCGAAGTTTGAAGCTCTTTTTCGCAGAAAACATTTTAGTTTTAGAAAAAATTCTTTGTAATTAATTTAACACGTCTGCTCACAAATGCAATAATGGACACAAATTGCTGGAAATATATGTATTAACGGCGTGAGAGATATTTGAAACAAATTATATTTGCGTAACTTTTGAAAAAACAAAAGAACACAGCAAAATCAATTATATGTGATTTTAAATAGTGAATTTAGCAATATCCACGTAAAACGTTTGAAGAAACGATCTGCAGCCGATTTGGAGAAAATGGCCCTTGAGCGTTTCTAAAAATGCGGAAATTTGAGCTCATTTTCACAAAAAACTTTCGAGTTTTAGAAAAACTTTAAAAGACAACATTTCAAGTACTTGTTTTAACAAATTCAATAGTGTCGGCGCGGTTGCCGAGATCGCTAAGGCAGTGGTGTCGTAGTGATCTCGGACCGAAGGGTCGCGGGTTCGAGGCCCGCCTCGGGCATGGTTGTATTTGTGTTCGTCCTTTCACCCCTTATCATCACCATATCGTTTCATCTTCATAGTACCATACCGATAACACCAATAGTGGTCGCTAATGACCTAGATGTTGATGCGACCTTAAAATAACCAATAAAAAAAAAGTTCAATAGTGTATATAAATCGTAAGTAATATAAATATTAACGACATCATGTATATAGTGGGAGAGGAGGCAGAGGGAGTCATTTCAGGTGCAAACTAACACTACTAGGGGCTGATGATGCACGTGAGAAAGAGAAGTTCTGAGCAGCAAAGGCGGAGACCAGTAGCGGAGGGGTGGTGATGGTGGTGGTGGTGATAGTGGTGGTGACGATGGTGGTAATGGTGGCGTTAGCGATGGTGATAATAATGATGATGGCGGCGGTGGCGGTAGCATCGGTGTCAGCGACGATGGTGATGGTGGTTGTGGTGGTAATGGTGGTGGGAGGTGAAAAAGTGGACGGGAAAGTGGGCACGGTACAAAAAAGAGGGCGAAAAAATAGCTGGTAGCGCAGGTAGTGGGGTGTAGACGGAGGCGCAGGCTCAGGCGGAGGCGAGGGCAGAAAGAAGGCAGATGTGGGGGGAGAAAGGGGTGGGGGGGGAGGTGAGGATGGAGGAAGTGAAGATGGAAAGCAGAGGTGAGGATGGAGGGGGGGGGCGGAGGTGATTATGGAGGAAGATGAGGAGGGGGGGGGGAAGGTAAAGGAAGGGGTGGAGGGGGAGGGGCGGGGGGAGGGGAGGGGACAAGTGTGGAAGGATGGTGAAGTGATGGTGGAGGAAAAGGGGCTGCTGCAAGTGCGGCGAGCGAGCGGCTGCTCCAAGCACCCCAGGTGTCAGCGGGGAACGGGGTACGCGGTTTGTGTCTCCGGGTTGGGGGTACAACTCGAAAAGCGGTTCGCCCCCAATCTCGTCGGGGGCGGAGGCTGAGTGTTTGACGACACGAAGACGCCGTGTTGACTCTTCCCGACAGATTGTAGAGTGCTTGTTTTGGTTGCTATCGACCCGAACTCCCGGAGGTTTCAGTGTATTTCCGCTGTCGATTAAATTGGAGTTAGGTTTCCTTGCAATCTGCCATTTGACTTCGAAATAATACTAGTGAACTAAACTGAAAAAAAAATTAAGTTAATTTGGGTCTAACAGAATTTTAACTGCAACCGCCCCGGTGATTTCAAAATAAATTAAAAATATTTTCTTGCCTCTTCCTAATAAAACCAGTGGTGATATAACAGCAGTAGTTTCTCACGTTATTTGAAACTTGTGCCCATTTCGGAAATTTAGATTGCTACGAAAATTAAACCTGGACATGCTAAAAGCTCTTTTTTCTATTCGAGGGAATAAATGATAGAAAAATTTTAAACTATCATTGAGAAAAAATAATGAATTGCCTTTCGTTCAACGAAAATTTCGTGATAACTATACGTTTTAAAAAAATGTTCATGACTATCGTTAAAGATCGAGTTTTTTAGAAAAGATTTCACTAACGAAAAAATATCTTTAATCGATATTATTGTTTTGCAATGTTAGCCTTTTGCAATTGACGAAAATACAAAGAATTTACCGAAAATGGGACCTTGTCCATTTTATAAAGTTACTTTGTTCTACTCGAGAGAAAATGAAAGAAAAAAATTGGAGCCGTTTTTCAGAAAATACTTTTAAAAACTGCGCCTTTTCACGAAAAATCAAGCGAAAAGTAATCCTCTTTTTCGAAAATTATGCATGACCTCCTTTAAAGATCATTTATAGTGACACTTTTGTACTAGATACTGTGAGAGTAAAAGGCGTAAAGGATTGTTTTATTTTCATTAGATACACTATGTTCAAGAAAACAGTAAATGATTTGTTTTTGTGAAAGTAGACAATCTAAATAGGTAGGTAAGGAATAATCGATTGGATAAATGAACAAGGGCAATCAAACGAAAGAGAAATGTGTTGACGATGAATTTGTAGACAAGTCTAATATTTTTCACGAGTAGATATCAGCACTCTAGCAATCAACACGTAAGTTGGTTACGGACAGAAAGTCAAGCAGATAGTTGAGATTTAGTAGAGGTCAGAGGTGAGACAATGAAGAGAGTAGAAGTCGAGTTTTTGTAGAGAACGGAGGTAGAGACCTCAGACATTTGACAGAAGTCCTATTAAGACAGAAGGAATTTCAGTGGTCACAGAACGTGTTAAAATATAATTTGGAATAAAAGTCGAAGTGTGAAAACTATTAATTCGTAATGCATGCAGAGGAGACTGTCTTGCGAAAGAATTTCTTTGTTTCTAACACGATAAGTAAATATATTGTAATGTCTACAGTCGTAATCATTATAATCAATACTTTCCTGTAGAAATTGTAGCTGGAAAAATCCACACTCTGTCGATATTATTGATTTTAATAATAAAAGCATACCTTCTCTCTTTTATTGCGTCGATAATGATACGATTTTGTCGTAAAATATAGAGGATACGCTTTTTATTATTAATAGTTTCCACTCCGTAATCTGGATATGGCCCCATTCGTGAGAAAGAATGTAAATGTTATTAATGTTTCAATCTTTCACGATGTAATGGGTCGATGTAATATATTTAAGTTAACTTAAATATACGACAGAAGAAGAGAAAAAACAGCTGCAAACAAACAAAATTTGAAATAAATAAATAAATAAATAAATAAATAAATAAATAAATAAATAAATAAATAAATAAATAAATAAATAAATAAATAAATAAATAAATAAATAAATAAATAAATAAATAAATAAATAAATAAATAAATAAATAAATTGCACATGTCCACGTTAACTGGTGCCAATTTGAAACAAGCCCCGTCTTTCTATTTAAAAACAATCCCCACTTGGAGGGACATTTTGCAACATAATTATTACTGATAAATGTAATTTGGGCGCCAGGAAAAGGTTACACTTGAAACCTCATGACTCCTACGTAATTTAAATATCTCTCCTTCCAAAATTATGTTGTGCTATCTCAGTTAATTAGGGTTCGAAGTTCATAATTGTTGCTATTTACTCTGCAACCAAGTATTCAATCTGCCATCCATACGGAGTGGCGAGGAATCTGAAAATTTTATTAAAATGCTGGATTGCACGTAACGAACAATGATAATCAGCTTCCTTTCAAATTAACAAATTGGAATTTAATATATTGATAATCAAAATGACTTCATCTTTGGTCATGACCAGTTTTCTCTGTACTACAATAGTTATAAACCTTGTTATTCATTCGTGGGTCTTCGCGCGCTCTCCACTTCTTCGTTCGATGGCGCCCCGAAGATCCTTCTTCGTCGACGCAGCAGATTCTTGCTTTTGGATAAAGTCCTCGCCTAATGTCCGTGATCTGGTTCCAAATTCTCCCGGCGATACTATTGTAATTTGTGACTTCTCTCACTTGCGTCTCGGGTGGACGCCTAGACACGAATTTTACTTCCTACAAGAACGCTCTATCCTAATATAAAAAAAGATACTTAATTTAATCCTCGATCTATTAAAATATATCAAGAGCCGACCCACTAATCACCGCGTTGCTCTAGCGAAAAACTCTCGGAAGCATCCGAATTCTATATCTTTTTCTTTTGTCTCTCAAAACAATGCGTATCCCGCCTCAATTCTGTCCTTTCAACCTAACAAAAATTATCCTTAACGCCGGTTGTTTATTTGTCACATAGTGACCCCCTCGCGATCGTCTACTGTCATCCCTATGTTGTATGTCAAATAAAATGACATTGCCATAATGAAAATGGTTCGTCATTTTGGTATATCACAATACAATATATAATAAGCACTTAAACTCTTTTAAAAGCTCTTGAGACATTTGATTTTTAGTTTATATTGTCTTGGAGTTAATATTTAAAGAAACGGCAGAAATCTCCTGTCATGCTAGCATATTCATGTCCTTAATATCTAGATTCCATTGTTTATATATCTTAATGAAATCTCTCACCATGCTCTCCTCTGACAGTGCAAAGGTTTGGTGGAAAAAAATCAAGATGGCAATGCAGAAAATGTCATTTTAAAGACATATGACAACCTATATTCTGATATTGTCTAATAATGTTATGTACTAGTTCTGCCTAATTATCTGCTCGATAATTTCCCCCAAACTTGGTTGTCACAAATATAAATGTGTCCAAACTTCTAAGTTCTAAAGTATTAAGTTCTGTTCTGTATGTTGTGACACATCAACTGTCATATTTCTGGCCCCCAAACAATTCCTGCCTTTAATTTTTCACTTTTCGTTCTCCTAAACTTCTCTTCTAGAAAATTAAACTCTTTTCTAGCAAGGTTCATTGCCTTTACAAGAGAGTTTGTGAGTCCACGTTTAATGTGCAGGGGTGGAAGAAAAATCTGCTGCGGACAACTAGGGTCTTGTGCTTCACGTTATTTTCACCAGCAGTGAAATGATTTCAATTAAATTCTGAAATTAAATATACAAAAATATCGAAAGCAATGTTTTTATTACAAGCAAATTTTATTTACAACCAATGTAATCTTGACTTATAGGTGCATTTAATCGTTTAAAATAAGACGTATATAATTAAAGCTACTATTTACATACAATTCAGTTTTACAAGGGACATAAAACGGCTTACAAAATGTCACTTCTGTTATGTCTTGAAATCACATAAAAGCACGCACTACAATGAAAAATTAACAATGGGAAGAAAGAGACCTCACCAAATAACAATTCACTTACAAAATCATCAAAAAGACAATTACTTTAATATTTGATCTCCTTATCATTCGACAATGCAAATAAACGGAGAAAAAATGTTATTAGCTTGAAATTGTAATGTTACAGAAAAAATGAATTTCAGATCTGAAAGCAGCACGCCCGTATAAGGGTTGGCACATTTTCTGGAGTAGCAAAATCACTGTAGACCAGTGTAATCGTATTAGTTTGTTAACTCGAATGTACACTTCTCCGTAAACATTCTGTCTGATCTCGTGCATCGGATTTGGTTGTAAGGAGAAGGCAGCAATCGACAAAGTTTTAAAACGTGAGCCCCAGTGGACAAGCAATTTAGTAGACATTGCAAGAGTGTTTTCAACCCTATTGACATTTACTTATGTGAGTGCAACAAGTGAATCAGACATTCGGACACAAATTGAATTCACAACAAAATAAAGCCGCCAGGCGCACCTGTAGCCTTTCAATCGATTATCGTAACATGAAAACAATTTTTCAATTGCATCTCTTCTCCAAAGCTCTGTGTTTAATGTAATAACAATAACGTTTATCGTTAATTTACATAAAGGTCAAAATAATGGGATGATTTGCAAACTAATGTAGGAAATATGCTTCAAATCTTTTAAAACAATAATCATGTGAATTATCTGAATAATTTTTTATATTTTGGATGTATCGTTAATTAAATTGTTCACAAAAGTCACCTACTATTTTGGGTTTTATAGCAAATAACCACAATTAAGTATTTTTAGTTTTCACTTCTAAGTCGTGAAATTATTTAACATCAAAGGTATATGTTATACTCGTATGAAACAAACTGTAGTCACATGTTTTAAAGAGTTTATGGATATTCAATATACTTTTTAATGCTCATAGTCAGATATAATATTGAGTTAGCATTTACGTGAGTAGTACAATCAAATTAAGAAATGTTTAATTTTTATTCACATTAAAAATTATAGAAACCTTAAGTATATCCATTTAAATTTATTTGTAAAACATTTATACTTGTATTATCAAGAAAAATACCGTTAATTGGAGATACAATATGCCCAGAGAAATCGACACGCTATTAAATAATAAGGAAGTAGGTCGAAAAATACATTGTAAACGTGTATTATTTTCTATGATAATGAGAGATTGAGTTTTGTGGTAAAAATACAAAGCTATTTTGTTTTTAAATATTCAATTAGCTATATAAATTTCTCCTGTTCTTTTGTTAATTAATTACTGTTAGCATATTATTAATTAAAAGTGTGATAGACCGTATCAAAGGTACAGATACGACCAGAACTTTTTGATGAAAGGTTAGAAATAAAAGTTGTGTTGATTGAAACGAGTGATTTCCAGTCATCGTCTTTTAATCAGGATTTATTTATTCAATTGTTTAAAACATTTTATTTCATTATTCTCATCCTAGATCAGGCTCAGTGTGCTAAAACTTAATTAACGCAGGAAAACGTAATGAAAAAAGCTCTATATTTTAAGTATAACCATTTTATGAAACTTCCCAATTTTGCGTCCATTTGCGACAGAAATCCGCGTACAAGTGCTTAGTACAAGTGCAGTTGACAGAGCAAACAGTTAGTTGACAAAGTTTTATCGCAATCGGATGAACGGTACTTCATCGAATAAAATACAATCAAACATAGATTTTTATTAGATTAACTTCTTCAACGTAATATCTAGCAACGCAAGATACCTAATACTAAAGGGTTTAACTAGCAGTGCTTCGAAAATGCTGTGGCTTCTTCGATCACCACCAAGCGAATGTCGAAGCAGTACCCTAAAAAACGGGCCACGGACAGCGTGCGATCGTTCCTTCCTCTTCCTTGTCCTATCCTCCCTCCTTACACACACACACACTTACACTAGCATGCATTACACTACCATATTCCGGGAGGCGGGTCGGGAGCTTACAGCTCGTCCCGGCCGGGGCAGTGCTCCGCTGGTGGGAGAGTCCTGATTGGGAGGAAACCCCGCTAGCCGACGGTAGGTTGACGCCGGATCTCACCATCCATTGGGGAAGATCACCGCCATCTCCCGAGGGAAAACATGCACTACACTTACGAGACTAATAACCCTAATCTGTCGACCAAACTGGCTTCGTTCTTTCATGGAATTCAGTGAATCATGCAATCAATTTGGTAATAGATGAATGTAAAATTCCATAACATAAGGTAAAGATGAATGGAAATTAATGGCAAATACCAAAAAGGAATCAAGTACTAATATATCAATGTTGTCAATATATTTTAAACATATCTATTAATTTCATATAATTCAAAATTATTTTTGACACTACACATTTTTGTATTGCGAAGTGAGTACCATTATTAACTGCAGAGAGGATTTTTCCCTGACTAAAGTATCTTAATTACCTGGCCTGTATCTTTCTTTTTCCCTTTTTACTTGTAAACTAACATGTGAACTCTCTCTTTGTAAAGAGTGCTTCACTAATTCCGTCTTTTGCTACCTGGCGGAATCTGACACGAACAGAAAGAAAGTGTGAATAGATAATAAATGTTCGTTCTTTTTAGGACGAGGTTTAATGAATCCTAAACCAAAAAGAGCACCGCAGGAGCATATTTTTTGAGGATGTAAAGGTTTCTAACCCAATGAAAATATGGATGTCTTCAGTGGAGGCGAAGAGAGTCAACGTACGATATCATGAAAATTATCTTGGTTGCACATATGCACCAACGCAATTAGAACTACTTCTCAGGAGAAGCATACGAATTCATCAATTACTAATTTAAGTGAATTTACACTTATCTATAAAAATTACAATACTTCTCGAGCATCACATCCTTTTTCATATTACGTGTCACTGTGTATATAACTACTTGTTCCCTTGCAAATAATATGTGCCTTGGGGAAACACAATAGTAAGTGTCAGCAAGACGGTTTTGATATTTCACAAAATATTTATGATACGGGTGGTAAAAATGGAATTTTATTTTGTGAATAGGAAATATTACGACATCTGAACGATAGGCCGACTGGCGTAATCCTACAAGTAAAATAAAATCATGTTTCCATATGTGTCAAACACTACGTTTAGACAGCCTTAGTGACATTTCATTTTATTTTAATTCAAGCATACAAATCACTATGTTTGATTAACGTCAGTAGAAGTTGATGCGACTATGTCAGACTTTGTCTGAACAAAAGGTTTTGTTTTCTTGACTATTTCACTGTTTTATCTCAACATTTGAGCATCGACTCGCTCTTAGCACTAGTTCTAAAAACTGAAATTTCTTTTTCATGTCCTATAAAATCCGCTTTTACTGGACACTGTCTAAAAACAAATTTTATTGTTTACTAATAATCAGATGTTTTAATAATTTAATTTAAAACCAACTTTACTGCATTGAATGTAACACTGATCTCCATTTGATAAAAAGTAATTATGTCAGATGTGTTAGACATAAAATCTTATGTGTATTGGTGCGCCTAATTGTCAAATGGCTCTTACCATTATTTTGTCTCCCAAATTCTCAATTATTTCAAGATACATTTATAAATTAAAATTCAAAATTCAAGATATATTTATAAATTAAAACTATAATTTATATTACAAATATGCTTGTTTACATGATAATGCCTTTCTAGGAAGATTTATTTTCTTGGATGATTTGGCATCAACATTCATGCAAGTAATTTTTACCTCTTCACGAATTGTACTTGAGCTTAAGATAACCGAGTAAAGAATCCATGGCTAAGCGGAGGAATGAATAGAAACAAGTTTCTAGTATCGACATTCATTGGTTTTCTAATTAGCAAGGAAGCTTTAATTGTAGGAACCGGGAAGCTTGTAAGATTCTTCATTCACAAAATGTACCACTTCGATATTCGAAAGTTTGAAAACACAAAGTTCAAAATTTTCCGTTTCTGTTATAGATGAAACATTAAATTTGAAGTTTTTCACAATTATCACAACACTTTCGCTAAGTGTTTAAACCTTTACGCAAATCTAAATTGATTTGTAGAGCAAATATGTACTAGAAGTCGTTGAACTCGTTGAAATACACGTTTGTCCATTCCGCTGTCTTTTAAACCAATATGTACTTCTCGTCTTCTACTTCGGACAATAGAAATCCCTTTCAGCTTATCTGTAACAACTAGACAATTCAAGTCTTTCTAGCGGCAATTTACAAAATTATAAATTCGTTCACTATTATCTTGCCCATAAATCAATCGCAGATGTATTTTCAACTGGTTTTTAAAATGCCATTTACTATAAGGCAGATGTTACCAAAACTAATTATGAAGATGGATAGTAGATTAAGGGAACAATGTATTCATGAACTGATCTAGAAAATAAGCGTATTTATGCTTACCATTTTTCTTCCCCAAGATACAGAATTACATACATTTGAACTAGACGACATACGTCTTCACGGCCATTGGTAGGTCCTTTTACATATTCTCAACATATTCTTCTGAGTGTTTCCCGCAAAATTTGCCCAGATTAGGATTTTAACAGTGCATAAATTTCCATATCCAACGTTTTCATCCTTTGTACATTTTGGTTCGGCAGTTTATCAACCCCGTCGCAGTAAAAAATAACTTTTTCGCCTTTCAAAATTCCACATGTTTTAATGGAACTCGTTCCTGCATCATATTCATACGAGTACTTTGCTGTATTTGAACGACAAATTCAAAAATATGCTTTTTTTGTAAATATCCCATAGAAACTTTTGAAAATTGTCACAATTTGTTTCAAAATTACACAAAAATTACCCATTTGAACAAAATTAAGAAAATGTTTGTACTAAACGAGTGTACGAAATGTACGGAATTGTGTACGGAATTGTAGGCAAAGTGGGAGGGAGGATATATGTTTATATGCTGGAGAAATGTGGGAGAATGAAAACAGAGATAAAATTGTGAATTATAATAGAAAATGTAAGGACAAAAAAGGGTCGAGATTAGGCTGGTTGACACTACATTCAAAAATTACGAAAGAGTAGAGAAGTAATTTAAGCGTCCACCACCGCAAAGTAACATTAAACGATAGAAAAAGCGAGATTCAGATGACGTGACTGAGAATAATAGCTGTGTGAGAGGAGGTAGTGTGTGTCGAAGAGTTCGAAGAAGTGAAATGGTTAATGAAAATTAGAGAGTAACTATAAAAGGGAAAAGTATAAAATCAAAATTGGATATTGAACGTGGCAAGAACAAGGCAGATGCAAATACAGGTAAGAAGAAAACACAAGGTATCTCAGAAACGATCTTACAAACTTCATGGGCAAATAGAAGGATCAAAGATCCAAGCAATCTTTCGCCTAGGAGCGTATGGTGGACAATTTCATATAACGAAGCTGTACGTGTGACATTTGCCCCTGATTGTTAACTCTTCGTGCAATGATGGGCAGGTAAACGAATACTCCTTGTCTGCGTCAGGAACTGATCTGACAGGACTGAACGAGTCAGGAAAATGTAATATGTTTAAGCTTTCTTTTTGTTATGAACTTGCATACAAGAATATATTTTCCTCAATTCAGAGAAGCCACGCTAAGGAAGTATACAGTACACGAGAAAGTAAAAACAACATTTTTTTACTTTTTCACTTCGACTGTAGTTATCCGTTCACTTGACAATGAGAAAATGTAGTGGGACTTCTCAAAAGACACTTTCTTAAAGAAAAAAATTCTTTAAAAATATATGAGTTTTGTACATATTGTATTGCTCTCGAAATGGTAGCTGATCTTTATATTATTAAATTGATGAAAGTAGCTAGTAAAATAGAGGTTCTTGAAAATTGTGTTGTAATAAATATTGACAAGATTATTGTTTTAAGGTTACACCTACAACAAGTAAATTTTAGTTTCCTGTAATCGTTGTATATTAGTTTTCCAGACATAAAATAATTTTTTCACCTTCAATTTCTATGTTTTTGAGAAAAGTTTTGTTTTATTATATAAATTTGTCAAATATTTTGCCACAATTAATATTCACTATTCGATAAGAATCACTACTTAATTTCAAATGAGGCGCCATTGACGGAGGCGCTTTGCGGGCAAGACCGGAACTGTGTTCTGCTTCGGTAAAGGTTTCGCGAGCCGACACCAGTAGCGCCACCTGATTAGGCTGCCTGCGTCTCGGCAAAATCTAATCGACAAATAACGCGATCTCTTGGCAGCTGCCGAAAGGCCCTGCACACGACTTGTAATAAAATAATTGGAAACTGGAGCTACAGGGTAATAAGTTGGTCAATGGAATTGTCTCCTAATTAAATTACATCACTGAGAGTATTTGTTACACTTATATCCAAATTCAATTGATAAGACATTTATGATATATACACATTTTCGTGTGAAATGAGTTTACGAATGTAAAAACTATTTATTACTTCTGGAAGAAAATCTGCAACAATTTCCTCGTAGATAAATATCCCTTCAATATTATCCTGTACAAACCCCATTAAGGGGCCGTGCTGGCAATCCCTTCTGATAAAGGAACTTCTGCTTTAAAATGCTTTAAAAAACGTGTAAGTTTGTTATTCCAACAGTGTAAAATAATAATGTCTTCAAGTTTGAAGTTTTGTTGAGCAGTTAACTCCAAAGGGCGTTCGATAATGATTTTTTTTTTTTGTACACATTCACTTCTATGAATGAACGCGGCATGAAATGTATCTACGCCACCACGTTGTACATAAAAAAATATGTCATTCGACCTATCTAAATCCCATCAAACTACTTGCATCATAAATAAATATCCATACTACACATTCCAAATAATATTTTCAGATCTGAAAGAAAATATTCAGAGTACCAGCATGATTTCCTCAACCTATGTATGTAATCCGAGGTAAATAATAGGACACTCATACATATGTGTATTTTTTATTTTAAATTTATCTACATACAACATCAAATAATTAATTGCAATTCATCTCTAAATCTTTATCACATTTTCAAAGTATGGCCCGGATCACGGCCAGTCAAAGAGATTTCAGTGGATATAATCATGATTGAATTCTAAAGAATACCACAAAAGAATAATTAAATTGTGTAAAGTCACTAATATATTTCTGGACATTTAACTCCAATGGTTACATGTGAATTGTCACTGTTGTTTTGAATTGTTGTTACTATTGTAAGATGATTGCAAATTTTATTGTTGTATTTTTTTACTGATATATTTGTAATAGAAAGTCGCTAATAACCATGCCTAATGCAATTAATGCGCCTAAAGATAAACTTTAAAAACCGAATATAAAATATTTCTTTTCGAGAATTTGGAAAGAGTAACTCGCCTCAATAGAAGCTCAGACAATTAAATTTGCGCCGCCAAGTCGGCCCGTCGAGCGCTAGGAGTGGGCAGGTCAGGTGACTGCCGGGAGCCCTGAAGGTCGAGGAGGGGAGCAAAATGATGGAAAAGGAAGGTAATAGTAAAATAATAAAATTACACATTTTCAGATAGGAAACTTTTATTATGTACAACTGATGCAAACACTCAGTGCGAGATAACATCGTGTGAGACTGCGGAAGAAGAGAGTGGCGCGCTCACCTTCCTCTTAGGGTGTGAGTAATTTTTGTTACGAAATTCTATAATTAGAATTTTATAATTAAATAGTTTAGCATTGTTCTTGTGAGCATAAATTCTGCCGTGTCTTCTAATATTGATCTGCTCTATACGTGCAGTCGACACACATGTTTGCTTTTTTGGGAGGAGGCAAATAATCCATACCAGTTTCGGTCATTTGTCGACGCTGCTTCGCGTAAAATGCGAAGAAGTAAGTCATGCAGTTGGTCCGCATCTGAAGAGCTGATACGAGACGGAAACGAACGAGGCTGATACGAGGCGGCATACTTACCCAAAACACATTTTGACGACTGCTCGTGGAGCAGAAAGTTTATCGGCTGCACTGCATTTCATTGCTCAACATCTATCACGATTTGAGGAGCAGAGTGTCTGTTGTGGTTATTTTCATTCCTTTCTGAACCGAAGTGTCCAGAAGTGTTTTGACCCAGTAGAGTATAGCAATGTGCAGATTGGATAGTACCAGCGTTTCGTCCTTGCGGATCTATCAGACATGCGTTCAGCATGTGATTGTATTATCTAAACTATTGCTTAATGAGGGCTTACTTACCCTGAGGCATCCAATATTAGACTGTGGACCTAGTCCATCAGTAGAGTTGCGACGGCGTTGCATCGAGGAAGAGTGTTTCCGAGCTAAGTGAAGCAGGATGGTCAAGTCAATTTATTATTCTGAAACTCATACGAGCTCGTTATTGATTGTATTTGACCACAAAAAGAAGATTTTTTTTGCATGCCCTGCTCAGCAAAGCAATTTTGTGGATGAGTGTACATTTTCCTTTATTATGTACAGAAAAATATAAAATGTCCCATGAACAAGACCCATGTCAATCGATGTAAGAGGCCTAGAACTAACAGTTAATATTAAATTGTTTATGTTATGAGTTAGTTTCTTAAACTTGCAGGTTTTTATTTCAAACATTTCTAATTGCAATGCAGTTAAGAAAGAAAGTGTAAACAGTAAGACAAAAGCAGAGTTCTCTATTACGGGAGAGAAATTGTTTCATTTTCGGAGGTTGCTAATCCCGCTTTTGGGGGACTTTTATTCGTCTTTTAACTATGTATAGCAAGAAATGGATTCAAGAGCTCAAGAACACGATACTTGCGCAGATAATACTTTTCCCCCGAAGGTCACATACAGTTTCACTGTTTTTGACAAAATTAAATCAAATCAAACACATTCCTATTAATAAACTCAACAAATGCATAGGTAATAACATTATTAGGCTAAAAAATACATAATAACAATATTTGAAATGTACACGATTTTTAATGCATTTAAGTTGTGTTATTTTCAAACATGCTCATCCTCTACCTACGATATGACGCGAGTACCCACTCGATATACCTAAGGTTATTCTCTCTCGTGGTAACAAGGCATTCTGCCTTCCTAAGGAGCATGAAGGGACTTACAGTGCCGCAACCTGATCACCAACAACAGGTCGTCTGTGTGCGATAAAGGGTCATGCCCTCCAATACGGCAACTTTGCTGTGGACATGGAGTGAAAAACCCTATTGTATTGATTTAAAGACTAGTCTTACCCAGATGCGGTGATTATAACTGTTATTATTTTTAATAAATATATTGATTGGTAACAAGTAATATACAATAAAAAATCTTAACAAATAAATATATCTCAACTATTGAATCGTTCGTATTCGTCGAGAAGAAACCAGTGAGTTTCTATGAACACGTAAAAATGCTTCGTGCAACCAGTTTCCCCTCGTATAACATGTTCTTGCAAATTTTATTCAACTTGGAGATATTATCTTCAATTTAGGTGTCAGGAAATCACTAGTAAGCTCGCCATCTTTGGGGACGCCGGGTCTGGCGAGTGGCTGCGCCAAAGACCGCGCTGGGCCGCCAAAGAGCGTCTGCGCGGAGGCGAACGAGGCTGCAAAGACGCTTGCACAGCCGCACGCTGAGAGGCGACACAATCTATCCTCCCACGGGTGGCGCGGAGCTGAAGAATCGGCTCCTCAAAGTCTGCGGAGAAACAGCTTAAGAGTAGGGAGCGTAGTGTTACACGAGCATTGTGTTGACGCACTCATCTAACATCTCATGCGAAACGTCGGCCAAAGCGCTCGTGTATCGTTTCGCATAAGACACAGTGTTATTTTACGACGCGTTATTTAACGTGCGTCAACACAACGCTCGTATGCAACAGCCCTAAGTCCTCTCTCTACTAATAGTTACTTATTCGTTACAATTAGAACTCCAACTGCGCAGTCATTCATACATGGGTACGACGGTAATGCTACCTCTGAGCCAACTCAACAGGTCCTATGATACATTAGATAGAAAATGTAAGTGCCGTTTGTTTTGATTCGGTATCCAATCTTCATAAATAAATTATAATATTTTATCTGCTTAGTTTTCTATGTTCTGACTCTAGTTACTTCTTTTTCTTCTTCTTCTTCTTCTTCTTCTTTTTTTCTTCTTTTTCTTCTTCTTTTTCTTCTTCTTTTTCTTCTTCTTTTTCTTCTTCTTTTTCTTCTTCTTTTTCTTCTTCTTTTTCTTCTTGAAACACTGAACTATAAATCCGAAGCGTACTGATTGATCATTTAATCCTCTTTAAGTTTGCTCAACAGATAATTGTTATTACGGTTATAGAGTGTGACCTCTTGTTATGCATTATCTGTAAATGGTTTGCCGAAGCTTTTTGTATAATTTTTTGACTTAGATTAAATATTTCTCATTTATTTCTTATATCATAATTCCTTTTTTTTTACGTCGTTTCAGGGTAAATTACTACGATTGCAGTAATCAAACTCGCATTTCATAACTAATAGTGAACTTGCATGATTCAAATTTGGAGAACATTTAAAGAGAAAAAAATTTTTTTTTTCTTTTCCCGTCGCTTTGCCGTTTGAAAACCGACGCGCTAGTAACTAATTATCGCGCCTTGCTGTAAAGACTGTCTTTATATGGATTATTGATGTTTATGTGGAGGGAGGAAAAGCGGTTTATATCTATTTTCGACTTTCCTCAGTTTTCGATTTGATTTCGAAACTACAGTTGTCGATTTTCGGGGAGGGGGGAGGTTCTGGGTTTGGGTGCAACATTAGCGAAGCGAGTTCTATTTTAGCATTACACTTTTTGATGTCGAAAACGCATGATGCAATTTTTCACTACCCCGACCTAAGATATGTACATCCGTGTCAAAGAAGAAGGGCGTCGGGGGCAAAGGCGGGCGGGCAGGGCGGGGCGGGCGTCCTTCCCTGCTACTGCCGCTGCAACTCCAGACCCACGTGGGCGCCGCGCCGCATCGGGGCGAACCGACAGGCCAACAAGGCCACATCATACTACTGGACATGCGCACAATTGACAGGCACTTCGTGCGGGCTGGGTCCACTTGTGCAGCCCCGACAGCTAATTACTTTTACATCAATATTATTTGCTACGTGCACTCAGTGTCTCGAAAGCTGGGATCTCAGTCATTGCTTCGGTTATAAGTAATGTAAATGAATGTTAGACAGGCAATGTGAAACGAGGTTATTTTTTATTTTGATTTCATTTTTAAACGATTTTGAAAGGAGGAGGTATTACATTTGTCTTATTTGTTTGTACCGTCACAACGTGCACAAATGTCACCAATTTAATGTTTACTTTCTCGCTACGGAGTGGAAAGAAAGTTACAAAATGCTACGCGAAAAGACGGCAAATTTTCAACACAAAAACTCTTATTGCTGGGCCCAAACGAAATTTGGTAACGAAAAACTGGATAAATCCAGTTGTTAAATTCAGAGGAAAATCCTCTAACACATGGTGCCAGAATGCATGTTTTTTTTTATCCTTGAGAGCGAAAAATCGATTGACGGGAAAACGTCTGCGTACCTCTATCAATAATGTCTGTCAATAATAATTATTATTTATAATAATAATTATTGACAGACAGACAGAGGTAGGCAAACGTCTGTCAATACGGTTTGTCAATAATCAGACAGTCTGTCAGTAATAGTAGCGGCTAAACCGTTCAGCCGATTTTCTCCAAAATTGATATTACCCAATCGATCTGGCTTCTGTCGCGGCCCCTTGAATTTGAAATCGATATTTTAACCTTTTGATGGGGTTCTTTACATGAACCTACATGGACATGTTCAAAATTTTCAGAAAAATTACTCCATCGTTTTTGTTGTTGTTTTTGTTTTTTGGATAGTGTGAAGGACGTTTAAGAGAACGGTACAGGTACGTTGAAAACCGGATTTTTCGAAAATTGGAAAAGTTCAAACTTGTTTCGGCGTCTTCTTACAACTACAATTATGAAGATATGTATTTTTTCCTTTCTGAAATCTGTTTCTAAAAGATAAATTTTGAAATCAGATCATGTACAATTTTTCGAAAATTTGAGTAATTTTCGCGTAATTATGCGTGAAAATAGGGCGAGAAAGTTCGTGCTAGTTAGCACCACTAATTTAATTTTCCTTAAAGAATACAATATCCCTTTGTACTACTGTAAATTATAAATATTCCGATAAAGGTTTTCAAAGATATCATAATCAAATATTGAAACATTTGAACTGTGCAAAGCACGCTTTTGCCTACACCGTTCGCAGAAATTTTCCAAAATTGATATTCTTCAACCACAATCTCTTAACTTAAGTCCTGCTATTTTATAGCACATAATTTACTAGTATAAAGCACATTTTTTATGAATTTCTACATTTTATTCTATCCTACATGTTACCAAAGGTCTCAAACATAATTCCATATATCTTCCTTAAATTTGTTTCTCAACAACGTCAAAATGTGAGTGCTTTTGGCGGTGATGCCGACGTTTCGACCATCATCTCGTAATCTTCCTCAGGGCAGGTCTGCACGCCATGAAAACAGTGCCAGTCGAAACGTCGGCATCGCAGCCTTCGTCGCCAGGAGCACTCACAACCAGTGGCGGATGAGCTTGATTGCCGACTATAGGCTGAAGCCAAAATGCCGCCCTTCCTGACCCCTTGTGAAACACAATATTTACATAAAAATCAAAAAGCTGTTTAGTAACAATTCCATGTGGGTGAATGAACATTAAAAATTATTTTACAAAAATAGTTATTTTTATCTACAATAAAATGTTAATTTGATCAGATTTCATTATAAGATTGTTTACAGAAGTTTACGTCTACATTTCTTGCTAGCAAAGTTTTCAATTAAAGTTTTGTAATCTAAAGACAATGTTAAATTGGATTCAATACATAAAACGGCAAGATAATTTAATATATCTTCTGACATAACTGAACGCAAATCATTTTCTATTCTTTTTAAACACAAAAATGAGCGCTCCGCAGAACAATTTGTAACTGGATGACTAAGAAATATACGCCACGCAATATCGATATTTGGATATATATTACGTAGTTCTGATTTTCGGAGAGACTTAAGGAAATCCTTTGGCTAATCCTTTGGCTTAACCATGTGCAACAGCTTCTCTGCAGCTTGCTGCTGCACATGTACCCACTAAACTAAGAGTGAGCTGAGCAAGGTGTGTATTCTGCGAGAGAGTTGACTTCTTCTATCAGTGCTTGTAATCCTGCATCTTGGCAGCGTTATCATGTGCTTGGCCTCGACAATCATTGATATTTATAGATCGTGAATCTAAAGTTTTCAAAACAAGTTTTGCCAAATCTTGAACTTTATGTCCTGTATTTTCCAAAAAAGTTAAAGATTGGTTAGCGTTCCACTGGATTACCGTCATTTTGAACATACCGTACAATGAGAGATAACTGATCGATGTGTGCAACATCAGGAGAAGAGTCAACAATTATAGCAAAATATTTTGCTAATTTTATCTCTTCAGCTATAACAGCTACTACTCACTGTAAAACAGATCGCCAATATACTATTTCTTCATTCAACTGAACTGTTACAATTTTATCAATGCAACCTACATCGTTTCCTCTATCTTTGAATTTTAACACGCATGCCTTGTGTCCATCCGAATTTGCATGACCACTCAATCGTGCTGTTGCATTCTTCCAATCGTTGAATCCACATTTGGAAGAAAACTGAGAGTCACCTTTAAAAAGTAAACATGGTCCGCAAAATACTGCACCAGCACTTTCTGAATAAACTAACCATGATCCAGTTTGTGTTTCATCGTTAGATAACTTTTTTCAAATAAAGCGGGTGAAAATTGTCTACTATAATCGTTATAATGTCGTTTCGATGTACATATAATTCGTTTGTTTATTTTTAAACATTATATGACTGGTACATTACAATAATAATTGTAATCCGATTTCAACATTTGTTACATTATATACCCTGATAAAAACAGAATATTAATACGAATTCAGAGGTATTGATACGGAGACTATAAGCGGATTGAAGTTTTAAATTCTATCCGTTTATTGTCTCTGTATTGATATTCTTAAATATGTTTTTTATACGTTTATATTTATGTTTATTAAAATTATTTAGTATTGTATAAACATTTAGTATCCATAAATATCTATAAAATAAAAATAGCAGAATTTATTTTACCTGAAATTACGTCAGAATTATCATCTAAGTTTAATTCGCTTGGGTTCTTTAGGGGATCCACAGGAACATAAGTAGAACTTATCTAATAACAACGTATACAATAAATAAAAGGTTACCCAATTAATAAATTTAAAAATAGTCTATTTGTATATCCGTGTAACATTTTTCTTAAAAAATGAATCTAATTTTGGTGTTTTTTTAACTTCTTCTTCTCGATCTTGCTTTTCACGAGCACGTTTCCGATATTCAGAACCACTGTGTCTAATTCTTCCGTCACTCATTTTTATATATAATAACTAAAGGTTATGAAAAAAGAGTTAAAATAGAAACCACCATAATATTCTCCGATTTGTCTCCTTCTGTGTACTTGACAGTAGGTGGAAGGGGTACGCGGCGTTGGCAAACCCTTGCACTGATTTTTGTAAACTGGCTTTAAGGTGAATCCTAAAAAATATGTTATGTGAGAAGAACTTCAATAAATGCATATAAAAACGTTACTATAAAACATTAAAAAACGACTTTCTAAAACAAAATGTGCTGCCCCAGGCTACAGCCTACGTTGCCTAGTGGGTAATCCGCACTGCTCACAAGACTCTGTCCGCAGAGGCCACGACTTCGCCTACGTCATTGTGTGCTGAGAATGACAGTAGCCCCCGCCGATGACGGTAGCCGGCTGCCGTCTCTCGCCTGCTGCAGCTGAATGCACTTCTCGTCCTGCTTCAGCGCGCACAATTCTTAAGTGCCCGCCTTCTACTAGCCTAGTCTTTATTATGCTATTCGTCACTTGTGCATGTACTTCGTGACATTTGTCGAAGTCGCACATCACAAACGTTTTACTGCTGAGTGTGTGAATTTTCCGAATCTTAGTAAGACTTACCGACCATGAAGTTGCCAGGAATTGAATCCTTTTTGGGAGGCATGAGTGATGGCAAAATGCATACTTTTGGAATTTCTACTTATATTTTTCCATTGGTTACCTTACGTTTATCACAATTAAAAATCTTATTTTAAAAAACCTATTTTAATGCATTTTCAGAAATTTCTTCCTGAAGATGTGGTCTTACCTGGTCTACGAAACATTGTAAAGAAAATTGACAAATATATAAGTCTATAATAGAGATATTTTAAACAAAGTGTAGTAAAATCTCTATATTCCACCAGAAAAACTTCCCATTTCTTATCTCTCACCTTATTAATATTCAATTACAAAGTATGTTTTGTATTTGGGTTCTACATTTATGAAATCTATTGCTCCAAAAGGTCCTTCATGCAATATTTTCTAACCGTGACGTATTATTATTATTATTATTATTATTATTATTATTATTATTATTATTTTTTATATCAAACCGCAACGCACTTACAAATAGTATGGTCAAGTCAGTAAGCTCGTAGGCCAGGGCCTTAAAACAGGTGATCCAAGTGCGCTCGAGTGGTTTCGAAACCCCGGAAGGCATGAATGTTTCAGTTGTGTTTGTAACGTGTGGGGCCTTCCAAGTTCCTTATATATTTCATCTATATTTTAATCCTTCGGTAATTCCTAGCTCTAACCGTTAACTTTGTGTAATCTGTGTTCTTAACTGAGAAATTGCTCCCTACACCCAGAACAATGGCATAAGCACCGAAATGGGGCAATGGGCTTCTTACTTGTGTGTACGAAATGGTACAAGTCCGAGATGAGCCTAAGGGATGACTGGTCGCAGTGATCAGGAAGCAGGAAGGCCTGCTGCACTGACAATTGTCGCGAGGGAAACTATAGTTACTAGGGAAGGTTCTGAAAGGTCTCTTAGGCGCCGACGTATGGCAACCAGAAGAGGAGTGCAGTACTGAGGGGTGGATTAATATCTCCACTAGTTGTATATACAAGGAAAATAAATAATTTTTGTTCATTCTATCGTCTCTGCTACGAGTAGAAGCCCCACATCGCGTTTTACAAGTTTGAAGCAATTGGGAAGCTTCCTATTTCTTTTTTATTTTATTTTTGTGCTTGATGTAATTACTGAGGCAGAGATAACCATTGATTGGTATTTAGCCTAGATAATGTTGACTATACTATGTATAAGAGAAAATAGGGTCGAAAAAGAAGAAGCGGAAGGAAAGGAAGAAGAAAAGTAAACTAAGAAGGAAGGAAAAAAAGACACTGAAGTAGACAAATAATGTGTTCTGTATTCACTTAACTAATCATGTATTCTGCAAATTATTTCTCGCTTATGAAGCTCCGATACAGCGTGGCCCTGATAGTTGTTCGGACAATGAGCTTAGCGCTGCAAAACGTTTCGTCAATTGTTTTATTACCCGTTTGGCATTTGTCACGCTTGTCTTATTTTCGTATTCCAGTCATCTCTATAAGTGTAATGCAACACAGATATTCTCTGGAACACGAATTCTCTGAAAGAAGAAGAAGAAGAAGAAGAAGAAGAAGAAAGAAAGAAGAAAGTGAATGATGAGAGATGAGACTGAAAAGAGAAGAAAAAAACCAAAAATAAAAAGAAAGAGAAGCAGAAGGGGAAAGAGATTTAAAGCATGTGTACATACCAAGAAACCTACATTATTTTCAAACATATAATAAAATAAAAAAGAATCCATTAAACCTAAGTAATTAATATATTAAAATAACATATTACTGAAATAAAACAAAATAATTAATGTACTATATTACAGACAATAGTAAATTATATGGTTGGTTAGTAACAGAAATAAGTATGGTTGTTAATTATGTCGCAAGTACAGACTTTGTGCGCATATCTATTTCAATGATTTCTTTCAAATATTCAGAGATTATTGGAATTAATTATTTTCATCATGTATTACATCCAATTAAGAGACTTCGTTAAAATTCTATACGAGAAATATTGAAGTTTAATTATATTCTCATATCGAGTCACATTAATCAACCAAAAAATTAGGAAAGAAACACTCTACTATCTTACGAATACTTCATTAGTACACTTTTCAATTTTTTGCACAAAACATTTCAAAATATGTACATCAACTGCACGGATCGACGTCCGTAATGAGTGACGATGCCCTCTGTTTGCACAGTTCGGAACAAGATGCTCTTGGCAAGATACCAGCAAACAAATCAAGCTGTCCAATGAACGCTTTCCATTCTAGGGGCTCTGTTCAGCGTTTGTCACGTTAAGATTTTAGAGCTTCGAACAAGTTCTGTGAATTGATTATCCTTTTCCCTTGGTTGGTCAATGAAAAGTCAAGGGTAAGTCAAGAACACGGAAGAATACATGGAGTCGAAATTTGGCTTGTCATCAAGAATGGAGAAGGCGGGGTATTTGACATTTAGCAGTTCCACAGCGGATGTCCGCATACACGTGGGTGCTACTAAGGCAATTGCTCCCTTAGTAACATCCGAACAAATGATGAACGATAAAAGTGTAACTAGTCTCTGAGAAATAATAATGACAATATCAGTTTTTTCCTAATGAGGTATCCAAACGCCCAAGGACCTCTCATAAGAATGTACAAGTATAAAGGTATCTCCAAAATAATAATAATAGTATTTTTACGGCACTCTTGGGTGAATTCTTCAGTGTGACAATCCCATGTACTCGACACAAATGTAATTAAATTAAGTTTTAAAAATAAAAATTAATTAAAAAATGAAAACGAAAACAATTGAATAAAATAATTAAAGAAGAAAATGCCTCCTTGAATATATTTTGGCTTAATAAATTTGTACAAATATGATAAATATAGATGTGGTGAAGTTGATAAAAACATTGAAATAAACAAAAAAGGGCTGAAAAAAGTATTGTTCCTTGCTGGTGCCGGATGGAAAGAAGTGAGGACTTACAGACACGAGAGATGGGAAGTTCGAAGAGGAATCGAGGCATTATGATTGCGGAGTGTAGAACAATTGCGGAGGAGTAGATACAGTACGTGCCGGACGGGCGACTAGCACTGGGGCGGAAACTCCACACAAGCATGCAGAAATCGCCAAAAAGGAAAGTGAATTATGACTCTTGAAACTAAGTAAAAAATTATACATTACCAAGACTGATAAGTAATTTCAGAATTTTAGGTATAGGATTCTTGTCTTGAAACGATATTTATAATTATAATACATGTTGACTTGTTGTTGGTTATTAAGAATTGTAATAAAACTTGGTTACGGCAGGACCATTGTTGTCCGGTGAAAGAATACAAGTAATTTATTACATAATTTAACGGTAGAATCCTCAAATTTAGTGTAATTTGTTTCCACATCTCATATGCGTCGGCTGCACGGACCACGACTCAACATAAATTATATTGATGCTATGGCGAGGGTAGTGTTCATATTTTTATATTTATATTTATATTTGAGGGTAAAAATAAATAATACTAAAAAGAGAAGAAAGGATAGTAGACATAAAAGAGATACCCCAGTACAAAAGAAAGGAAGATAGTGTATTGTTAGTTTTTGCATAATGTTTAGTTTGTGCCAATACAAGACTATACTTAGAAAATTATATTTCTCAACCTATTTTATTTAGTGGCAGTAATCTTTTATAATTAACACATTTTCTCTTCGTCGGAATGAAATTTCCTTGATTTCCTCCCCTCTTGCAGAGAGATATCGTTTTCTGATGACAAGTTATCATCGTTCTTTTGTTTCTTACATTCAATTCACGTATTTTCCTTGATTAGTGATTGTCATTCATTAGTATTACATGTTCATACAAAGAATATTTCCTTTCTTCTAACATCAATTATGGTTTCCTACACATCCAATTGCGTCTTTATTTTTCTTCTCTACTATGATTAAATCTAGATTACAATCTCCACGACTTCTTCCCAGAAGGTTGTAAACAGCGCCTGTAATTTAGAAACATTCCTCTGACTGAAATCCTCTGAAATGGACGGGACACAACGTAAATTCACAAAGCACACACAACATAAATTCACAAATAGTATTCAATTTTGTTTTGCCATTTCGGAACCCATTTTCATGAAAAATCTTTAAGATCTTTGAATTTCACTTTGGTAAAGTCTCATATTTACATTTGGGAGGGCACTCTTGGATGAACCATTCGGTTTCAATATTTGGGAGGTTTAATGCTGATATTTGATTTTGAACAGCTCAGTTCCCCAACTGGCTTCGAAAGGATAATAACAAATAATATCATTGTCTTAGATGTATAACTTTTTAATCGGTTGGGCTGGTTATCTCCAATGCATTATCATTGGCTTCATCACGCTCACAATGAATCCTTCGAGTTTGAAGTCAATCACTTTTCCGGGCCCTCGAAGTTGATCACCACAAAACCGTAGACTTTGAAGCATCTGTACCCCAATTATTTGGAGTTGTTGCGGGTGCGTAGAACCCCCGGTTAGGATGGATAAACAAATGCATCTTATCTGTTCAAATGCGTGTCGAACGTTAAGTGCACGCTATCATCGAAATTGAGAAGAGAAAAAAATCGTCACTGCTCACTTCATCTTCATCTCTTCACGGAAAGACTTCTTAAGGATGGATTTGGAAGACTTTTTGAAGGATTGGGCCTTCTTTATGTTATGTTCACACAACCTCATGTAATAATTGTTACTCAAAGTGCAAACTTCCATTCATTAGAGCCATCACATTAATGATTAATTATAATTATCAGTAATATCTGGTTTTATGAGATTTTTGCTTCAACGAAGTTGTTGGAGTTCACGTGAACAGATCAGGAGAAACGTCTCTAGCGCACACTGGCAGAACAGTATCTTAAAGTGACAGTTGCTGAGTGACGTGCGATTTTAAGACAGCTGATAGTTTGCTTTCCCACCCTCATGTTTGCGACACGAGATTCGAAATGTGAAAAATTGACTCTATGCTACAAAGTAACCTCACTTTACGGTACACTATTTATTGATATCTATCGTGGGAAGATATTTGAATTTCAAATAGATAAATATTTTATTTCAATTATTTTGAAAAATTGTCAATTCCTTATGACAATTTTGCTTAAAAAATATATTTTTAAGACGCTAGTAAAGCGTCTCTCTAGATCCTTTCTTCGATTGAATGAGGGGGAATTTTGTTACAAAACGAAGCGTAACGTCCATATCTTTCAAAGTGCTGACAATCGCTTTTGTTGCTCACCCTGTGTTGCATGTTGACAATCATAGCTTGGGCAGAACAACTTCATATAGGAATATCATGTGCACACCTACAAACATACAAACACATACACACATACTCATAGTAACATACAAACACCATCTCACTACATAATACATTAAAAGATAGGAAAGAAATGTATGTGTATTGTGATGGTCCAGACGGACTCGTCAAAAATAACAATTTAATAAGTTTTAATAGAGGCGAAATACGACATGTTTGCGAATACAAGTTACGGGTTCGGGAGCGTAGTGGTATTTATTTATTTCTTACGCCGGAGCTGACAAACTGTTTAATTACAATCAGACCGGAGTAAAGAAATTATGAAGATAAATTTTAAGTTGACCAAATGTACCCTTAGTATACCTTTGGTTTCCACGCAATTCAAAAGAAATAACTTTTTCGTCACAATATACGAACAATACATCCCGAGAAGCTGTGTTAGTAAACATGTCAGATTTAATAAATTGGCCGTGAAACGACATTAAAACATTCGTGAATAACCAGAAAAAATATTGAGTTAATATACGTATGGAAAATCAGGTGCAAAGTAAATTTAAACAGAAAACGCAATTTTATGAATAACACGCAAGTGACAAATGAAAGAGAAATACGGCAGTTGTTTTCTAAATCTTTAGTGAAGGCATGGGATAAGCGAGGAGAATGCTTGTAGACTCAGTATAGAATGGCAGAAGAAAGCCATGTTGAGATATGAAAGTGAATATTTTTGCTACATAAATATTTGCTATTAAAGTGTATTATAATTGCTACAGATGGTCGTTGCAGTATAAACGTGAAATGGGCACAAATGATTGTGGTAATTTTGGACAAGTGAGCGGAGATGTTTAAAACAGCCACAGCGATCAACGAAGGGAAAGTGACGATTTGAAACACTTTTTTATTAATTTGACATTATAAGAAGACCAAGTGTGAGGAAGTATTTAAAAAGAAGTGTGAGGAAACATTTAAAATTTTAGACATGAAATGGCCATTAAAAAAAGAGGAAAGGAATGCGCGGCAGCATGAATGAGTTTTGGTAATTGTTATGTGTGAATGAATGTGTAAATATTTTGTCCTAAGGGTACAATATTTGGGTCTATATTCATGTGTTGTTTGTGATATATGTTGTACATTAGTCGGGAGAGGTGGCAGTGAGACGAAGTTTCGATTACGAATAAACCAGGTTGCACCGACACTTGCGGCAGCAACAACTAATTTTTGAAAATTTTGACGTTTCATTCGATCGGGAGCGGGAGAAAAATAATTCACGTGTCCAATTCCCAACAGTCGATGATAGGCATCTTGTTTCTTGTATAAGAGGGGTTTTGTGAACCCATACGCAAACAAATAAATGTATTATTTTTATCATAAAATTCTCTATGAAAAATGTAACGATAAAAATAATTCCAAGTCACAGATAGGTAGAGAAAACTCTATCTTTTGTGTTATTCACGAATTAAATTACATTAGATAAATATGGAACCGTAGCAATTGACTTTCCAACCCAGCAAAGAATGGCCATATAAATATAAACATTTTTTGTTTGTGATTATAATCGCAGAGGTAATTTAAGAAACTGTTTCAATTGGCTGCCGAACGTGGGGCAAAGCTGTGAATACAAATAGTAATAAACATATTGTTTACATTATTATTTTTATTGAAATTAGCGAACCGTTTCAGTACCAATAAATGTTTCTCTAAAATCGCAGAATGTACGGCATGATAGGGCTTTACTCGGTGTAGTCTAAAGAAAACTTACGTTCCCAATATATTGCATTGATCAGAATTGCGAAAATGTAGATATTAAGTTATCTAAATGGAGATCTATATATTAATTGCATTTAATTGTGCCTTTTTTAGCTTTATTAATTTCAAGTGACTCTCTAAAGTGCAAATACATATTGCAAAAGCATTCAACAAACAAATATGAAAAAATATTTACGAATGGTCAGTTACTCGGCCATTGAATGTTAACTGAAGTAATACTTTCAGACGTGACGTGTGAAAGTAATTTTCTTACGGAAATACATGAATTGCCAAGCTTCGTTTAGACAGAAACAAGATAATTAGTTACACTTAATTTGTAAATCGGTCGTTTATGTTAATTCACGCCCTTTCTTACCATCAATAGACATTATTTCTCAAAATTGGTAGAATTCATCAAAGAATGTACAAAAAATGTTATACTTCTGTGCAATCCGCGGCGTTTTCGAAATGCACAATGTTATATTTTTCAATATGGACCTTGTGACTTTATTCCTGGCTCGTAACTTTTGAACACGTGCTTTAAGAAATTTTGATGATCGATGAGCAATACGATTTATTTTCAGTGCATTGTTATAAGAGGATATATTCATTTCATACCATATGGTGGACACTAACAAGATAAAGTATTTAAGGGACAACCTCAAATTAATTTAACAGTTAGTTTCAATGTATTGAATTGAATTGAGTTGAATTGAATTGAATTTGCCTTATTTTACGTGGCGAGACTCAGGCCATGAGGCCTGCTCTTTCGTCTGACCACGCAAATTTCGTTACACTCCTTTCACCAATCATGGGAGAAAGAAGGTTTTACTTGAGCGACGAAACAGGCGATTTGAATTTAGCTCAGAGGCATCATTTAGGCTTGAGGATCTTTTACATGCAGTAAATATACTAACATGGGACAGCCGGCTTTACTTCCCCTCCGAAGGAAGGCGTACGAAGGATTTTTTCGCCCTTAAAAATCCACGGCTTCGATCGGGCTTGAACCCGCATACTTGGGTATAGCAGTCCGATACGCTAACCGCTACACCATCGCCGCCGCAAAATATGCAACCTCTTACACAGAAGTTAAGATTTTTGTTATGAGAACAGAAAGAATTGTGAGTATTTTGTTCTAAATGCGTAAGGAAGAAGCTCAACAGCGAGTGCTGGAGAGTTGGTCGCCGGTCGCCGCAGAGGCAAGGAAGGGGCCGGACACGCCCACGCCCCGCCCGCCACTAAGGCCGAGGCCACTAAGGCCGGCTAAAGACCCCGCGCACGCCTGCGCCGCTCCGCCTCGAGAATAACGGGTCGCGTTCCGGCTGCCGCAGCACCGCACAGTGGTTCATAAGGAACATCAATCACTTCATAAAATGAGTATTTTGTATTTTGTCAAAACATGCTTTATCTGTTGATAGATTTTGTACAATCAAGGACAAATTGTCCGTTAAATAAATAAATAAATATAGTATAAACGCTCTCAATATAAGCAGGTTAGATTTTTTTTATTTCTACAGTTCGGTTTCTCAACTTGTCGGCAGAATTCTATAATTTATATACATTATAGCGAAAGATTCTTTTATATTTATGTAAAATTATGTGCAATGTAATTTAAAATGGTTTTAAAATAACAATAACTATTAACTTGGGAGTTTTCTTTTTTTTTCTCCCTTTCAAAATTCAAAATTTATTGCTTGTTTATCCTTGAAAATAGCATGGGATTTTTTGTTTTTTTTCTCCCTTTCAAAATTTAAGTAGTATATGACTTGGTGTAGAGATCGCAGAATTTTGAAAATGTGCACACAATTCACTTTTCCCCATAGCACGTCATACGCAGTTTTTTTTTTACGCAAATAAATAAAAACTTTATGACTAACCTATACACCATTAAAAAATATTAAACTCGTGATTTTCTAACTAATAATATAAAATTTTATGGTGTAATAAAAATTTAAAATTAACGATAATTCATTCATTTCTAAACTTTTCACTGAGTAGATGAAATAATTCAAAGAGCGACGCAGATCATTACTCCATTATTGGCAGGTTTGTAAAGGAAAATGTTTAACATCTGTTCTCTGACTTTAATTGAATGTTGTGCTTTTGATCCCCTTAAAAGGTTTCAAAATTCACTGGGTTTCGAGTACTTAATTAAACAAACACCAGCTACATTGAAGAACACGGAACTGAGAAATATTAATAACTGCTTCAGATGACCAGTGGCATGCACAAAATTTAGATTTGAAGAATAAATAAGTGCAATATCCAATTCATCATATCAGTATCGACATATAAACCACAAGTGTCAAAAAATTTGTAATAATTACCGTCCCTGTTAATGTTAAAATTACATTAACTAGACGTTATACAATATAATATAATTAAAATTGCCTTTCACGCAACTATGTAAAAGTTGAGTTGAAATTTCAGCCGCATAATCAGACAGAACTATCCACGTTGAACACTTTTGCTACGTGAACTCATTTTTACTCGTAAAGAAAAAAAACCGCTCAACCTACTTCTAGTTTGCAAACGGAATGTTAATGATGGGGTGAAGTGCACCGCGCTTACACGCTGAATATTTAGTGAGCACATGAAATGACAAAGGCTTCGTTCGAGAGGAACCTTTAACATCGTTACAGATATAAAAACAACATAAAACGAATGGAATTTTTATATCTTCAGGTTTTGTATTCAATATGTGAATGGAAATACCGAAGACGTCTAAAAACCGCCCACCACTAACAAATGTACCTGGTAGGCTGAAAAATAGCAGAAGAAGTCCCTGAAGGAGGTTAAAAGAGAAGACACATTGGAAGCGAAAAAGATTAACCAAGAAGCAGAAATGGAATTTAGTATTGCCTTTATCATAATTTTTTAGAGAAAGAAAAGACGAAGACGAAGTCGAAGTCACGAAGTGGAAGTGGAAGTGGAAGTGGAAGTCGAAGACGAAGACGAAGACGAAGACGAAGACGAAGACGAAGACGAAGACGAAGACGAAGACGAAGACGAAGACGAAGACGAAGACGAAGACGAAGACGAAGACGAAGACGAAGACGAAGACGAAGACGAAGACGAAGACGAAGACGAAGACGAAGACGAAGACGAAGACGAAGACGAAGACGAAGACGAAGACGAAGACGAAGACGAAGACGAAGACGAAGACGAAGACGAAGACGAAGACGAAGACAAAGACGAAGACGAAGACGAAATCGAAATCGAAGCCGAATCCGAATCCGAAGACGTATTGAATTGTCTCATTTCGTTCAACGAGAACCACTGTGTGCGCAACCGCCCTCCAGACTACGGGTGTGGGCCGCGGAATTCCGGTTCCCCCGCCCCGTGTCGTTGCTGTTACGCTAGTAGTGCGGGGGACGTGAATCCGCCCGTCCCTCTACGCCATACATCATCACCATCATCATTTATTTTTACGAGGATCACATACGATCGCGAAACGACACTATTTTACCCCAGTAGTTTATTGGTACTTGTTCGTATGTTTTCTTCGGACCCGGAATGCCTAAATTTAAACTCTGTGCGTCTTTAAAATTATCACTTTTTAAAATCTTCCAATCTATTTTTATTGATATCGGTATAAAATAAAGAAAAAATACACCTTTGGAAACATTTGAGGTGACTGGGCGTAAGTAATATCTGACATTTTAGATGAAATTATAATAGTTTTTTATGGAGCTGAGGGATTAATTATGTCTCTATCACCCAGGTGACTTCAAAAATTGACAATAAATAGCCATGAAAAATCGCCTTTTTATGACTTGGGCCTGGGCACTCGTTGCGAATCTTCGATGCCATGCGCAGGTAGAGATAGTCACTGTGCTTTCTCCACTCTTGAGGTGTTTCTCCTCGAGTGCTCTTAATTAAGGCTACATTGGATGGCCACGTTCTTCAAGAATCACCAACCAGGGCACGATGTCTACAAAAATTGCGTGAACTATCACGAAAACTTTCTAATATCATGCCTCTTTGAATAAAAACTGTCATAATGTAAATTACAATGCCTGATATAAATCACGCTAGTTCTTATATAGATCTTCGATCTACTCTTTTACACAAAGGAAGATCCTTTGCGCATAAACATCTATGTCACATAATTTTTTCAAAATCGTCAAATGTACATTAATATATACACGTAAATTATATATATATATATATATATATATATATATATATAATATATTAATACGAGCATTACAAAGTTAAGACCCCTAAAGTGATGCTTGCATATTTGCATTTTATAGTTTCATTTATTTGGAAATCTGGGAGTCGTTTATATTGTTCCTGGTGTGTTTTTTGTTCAATATTTGATGTAATTTATAACAATTATTTGTTATTACTTTGAGTTATTACTTTGAGTTATTACAGCGTCTATGGCTGTACCTAAAAAACTTCAGAACTACTCACTCGAAAATGCATTCAAAATACATTTTGAAAACAATTGTAATATTTTGAGTCTTAGTATAATACAGTTTATTGAAAGAGATTCTCAGAAACCTATTAGGTATTATAGCTCTCGTAGGCTGTACTTCGTGTTGTAATTGACATTTTCATTTTATTATATTTACTTTAGCTCATAACACTAGAGTTATTTTGTATTTATTGATGTTTTACTTAAGTAGACTGAAATGTATATTCAACCGCAAAATTTTCGCAAAAGCTAACACAAGAATACGATGTATACGAATACGAAGTATAATTACATAATTCTTATAGTATAATGATTGTCTTGTCTTGTGATCACTGTATATGGTATTATTACTCGTTCGAATGGTCACTTCGATTCAGATTCGGTGGTATAACGGCCAGCGTACCGGACTGTTGTACCCGAGTAGAACGGGTTCAAACCCGATCGAAGCCGTGGATTTTTAAGGGCGAAAAAATCCTTCGTACGCCTTCTTTCGGATGGGAAGTAAAGCCGGCTGTCCCATTTTAGTAGATTTACTGCACGTAAAAGATCCTCAAGCCTAAATGAAGCCTCTGAGCAAAATTGAGTTCCGCCTGTTTCGTCGCCAGAGATAATACCTCCTTTCTCCGCAAGGTGGTGTAAGGAGCGTAGCGAAATTTGGTGGTTAGACGGAAGAGCGGGCCTGATGGCCCGAGTCTCGCCACGTAAAATAAGGCATTAACTAGCTAACTAACTTCATTTCCATTTGAATGTGCTTATAATAAAGTCAGATCTTTGTTATTTAGTCTTATGATCCATTTCAAAAGTATTTATCAAAGAAATTGATTATGATGCAATGAGTATTTAAGAAAGCCTAAAAGCCTAAAAGCCTAAAGCCTGTCCTGTTTGAATTATTACACAAAATTAATACCGGGCAAGTATAATTCAAGTAAAGCAGAAATTATAGACGTGAATACATGCTCAAAACCACTTATTAACTCTAGAGTGCTAAAGATAAAGTACACTATGTTTAACGGGAAAACACTAAAATCAACCAAATGGAAGCAGTTTGTACGTTACTCAGCAAGTTACGTATGGGTTATTTCATTGCATTCCTAATTTCACAAATATTATCTTCGAGACTCATTAATAAGAACTCCTACTTTATTGTAGCAGATTAGTAAAGAATGACATGGAGTCTTCTAGCCTGAGTCGATAAGACGGAGTCACCTGATGAAGAGTCTCGTTCTTGGGAATTATACGACAGCGCGTTGCTGTAGGATGTAGGGAAGACCACGAAGAAATTCATATAATCACACTTAGACCATCCCTCACATCTAAAAAACAATAATGACCTTCCAAAATCAAAATTTATCATATTTTTTGCACTAAAGGAAAGAAAATATCAATAAATTGAATATAATAATCTACATTTCATAACTAAAATATACTTAGCAAGTTAATCCATTCTCCACAAATGAAAAGTAATTATTCCCTTTGGCGTAGCAGCCATGGTAACACAAAGAAAAAACACATATCCACAGACAAATGCAGGTGTGGATCTGTGGTTTCATTTCACTCCATTTAATAACATACATTAGAGCTGACGGCGTAGTATGAGTAAGGGCGAGACTGGTGCTTAAATGAAAATTACAAGGAAAAGATTAATACGGTAGAATTGGGATCGACATTCCTCTATAACATACTCGTCAATTGCGTCTCGAAAGCGGAAAGCAGAAACTATTGCGCTGAGACAGCATCATGCATACGCGGATCGGAGAAACATAACAGAGGAGCTTCAGAGGAGAGAAATCCCGATCTGTCTTCTCATGTTAAGTTACCATAAGGAATTCCTGCACGTGCATCGCAAAACAAATTCAAACGAGGAGCTTCATCATAGGTGAAAAGTACATCACTTAGTCAGCTGGGGTAGACATATTCTTGTCGCCTAAGCGAGTTTTGATAACCTGCAAGTTAAGAATCCAAATGAATTAGATTGTACTTCAAATTTATTTTAAATCAATGCATGTTTTGAGTGTATTAATCCATAAGTTTTGATTGTATTCCAGATTTTAAATATAAAAAAGTATAATTGAGTATCAGCACTTAGAAAATGCCTACGTAGACCACGTATTTAACTTCTCGTCTCGCTACGTCACTGTTCTTCATTACCGAAGTGGTTGTAAAAAGTGCACAGTTAGGCGCCCAAGGCAGGGCGCTCCAGAAGGCGCGGACAGGAGGCCAGCTCGTGTGTCGAAAAGCAAGCGGCTCTAGGAGGCTGCACCACCGACGAGCCCCGCGCTGGCGGCGTCAAGGTCTGCCCCGGCCGGCCCCCGCCGCCGCCGCCGCCGCCGCCTCCGGGGCGTGGCCCTCGCCCCGCCGCCGCCGCCTCCGCCGGACACCCCACGCATGGAGAGTATATATAGCAGGGCGCACCGTTCAGGGGCCACACTTGCCTTCCTTCACGGCTTCTCCGATCTGTCGGTGCCTCACAACACAGACCTCAACATGTACAAGCTGGTGAGTGGGAGTGGTCCTACCGAGATTAGGGCCCTTCATTGGCGAACTCTGGAGGCGTGGAATGCAGGGCGATGTAGTTCAAAATCCCGAGTTCTATTTCCGTTGCACGTACTGACAAATATTCAGCAGAGATGACTTTTCATGACATTTCTTAGATACCACTTTTTGATAATATAATATTTGCCAAAATGGGACATCTTCACATTTATTTTATTCATAATTGTCATGTCTCATTTCATCTCCTTGTTATAATTCTAAAATCAAATTATTATTAAAAAATTAAAAGTTTCTGGTTTATAATTTACATAGGGAGAAAAAATTCTATTCTAATTACATTAAGTATGACACATTTATTCGACTTTCTATTAAAAAGGATAACATTCAAACTCTCCTAGAAAGACTAGAATGATGAAATTGATATAAAGGTAGATTCGTGAAAAGTCCGTATGTAGAAGAACATACTCATTAGCTTCCAAAACCCACGACTTTTTCTGACTAGTGATTGTCAGGGTGAACTCTCGCATCGCCTCTAACGAGTGACTTGCCTGCAGGTGGTGTTGTCCGCTCTCCTGGCCGTCGCGGCCGCCACTCCTGGCTTCCTGAACGCCGGCATCGCGGCCCCGGCCGTGGCCTCGTACGCCGCCCCCGCCGTCGCCGCCTACGCCGCCCCCGCCGTGGCTAAGGTGGCCGCCCCCGTGGCGTACGCCGCCGCCCCCGCCGTCGCCGCCTACGCCGCCCCCGCCGTGGCTAAGGTGGCCGCCCCCGTGGCGTACGCCGCCGCCCCGCGTCGCCGCCCCGCCCCCAAGAACGTGCACTACGCCTCCCCCCCGTGGTGACCGGCTACTCTTCCACCGTCATCAAGCCTAACCTCGGCGGCATCGCCACCCCCTTGAACACCGCCCGCACCGTCGCCACCGTCACCCCCCGTCACCCAGGCCCGGCCCCTCCGCGCCCGCCCCCGCCGTCGCCGCCTCGCCGCCCCCGCCGCGTCGCCGCCCCCGCCGCCGTCGCTGCCCCCATCGTCGGCCGCGTCCAGGTGAGTGCTCTGATATATATCTAATGTTTCGTCTCATATAAAACAGTTTGAATTTTTTCGCTTCGAATTAATAAGTGTACTTCTCACAAAAATACACGCTTCTACTCTCTGTAATACAAGCTTTTAAAATTAAGAAAAATTGCTGTTATTTCAAATAATTCCTTGATGAATAACTAGTACATTTATTAGCGGTCGAACGCCAAAGATACAACAAAATTGTTTATGATAATGTACTTTCAAAGGCTGTTCCGGGTCCTGGAAATATAATTTCCATCATTTCCCACTTACATTTCTCAAATTCAACTACAATTAAATATAATTTAGAAAAGCAAAACCTCCAGAACATCTTCTAAAACTTCACGTTTTTCCTACAGGTTAGCGCTCCCGTTGTGACCAAGGTGGCCGCCCCCGCCGTGGCTGCCTATGCCGCCCCTGCTGTGGCTGCCTATGCTGCCCCCGCCGCCGTCGCCGCCCCCGCCGTGGCTGCCTACGCCGCCCCCGCCGTGGCTAAGGTCGCCGCCCCCGTTGCCTACGGGCCGTCGCTGCTCCCGCCGTGGCCGCTTACGCCGCCCCCGCCGCGCGCCCGCCGTTCGCCGCCCCCCGTCGCCTACGCCGCCGCCCCCGTCGCCCAGCTCCGTTCCGCCTCCGCCCCCGGCATTGCCACCTACGCCAAGTACCACTAAGTCCTGCCTCTCTCCCTCAGCACCCTCCGAATCTCCCCTCCCACCCAACGACATCCGTTTGTAGGATGACAGGGCATTATCTTCCTCTTTCTCAAATTATGTAAGATATTTTCTACATTTATGTATTTTGGAATAAACAAGCGTAAATTATATTTATTTGGAATTGATTTTTATTATTATTATTATTATTATTATTATTATTATTATTATTATTATTATTGTACGTTACCTCACCTTCCCAGAAATCATATCTCAAACTGGAGGTAGATCGAAACCTACGAAGCTCTAATAATTTCAATTTACGTAACATTACTTCGCCGAACTCGCTTGCCATGTGAATTATAAATTGGTATAATATTTATATCAAAATCATGGCATTGTTCCAAACGCATGTTCATTTCACAAAAATTAATGAGCACTAATTTTCTGTGAGTACTACCTAGAATTTTAATGAACCTAAATACATTTCTAAATAACTTTCTCAAGGGCACCCAGAAAAATAATCGCCCAAAAAACATTTGGATCAACGAATAGCTTGAAATTAATTCAGACGGGCCAGAGGTTCGTAAATCGTACTATAAGCGTACCAGGTGACGACCACATCAAGCGAATGGGCGATCAAAGGAGCAAAAACCAAAACAAACCACAAGAAAAACCAGAAGAGCCGCTCTCTTAAATCTCGCACGATGCTCTCGCCAGTCGACAAGGCGCTTGGACCAGTTTCTTTTGGAGCCCTACTGACACCGACACGTCGTACGTCTGTTCCACCATTGTCCTTGGCCATTGTCGTCATTGTCGTTGACAATAACACTGTCATATGAGCGGTTCCTACACTTTAGCTCCAATAAATACATCCACGCTGTGAATCTCTGCCGACACATTCGCTGCCAAGGAGTCACTACTTCCATCTACGCTAGTTCAATTATTCATATTTATACTACAGAAACTAGGTTGAATACAGTATCTTCAGCTGTGGTAGATCCCAAGGGCAGCTTAGGCGATTGTTCTACGGAGAGAGGGGAATATCACTGGTAAGTTCAATACTTAATTATTATTTACATACATGAGTATTATTTAGACATTCTAAAGGATTTCCCAATTCCCTCACACGATATTGTGGATGATATTCTGGAATATTCTGAAGGGAGTTGCTTAGCTTGACGCGGTATTAGGATGAAGACAAAGGACGAACACTCAAAATTACAATCCGTTGGCCGGGTTTGCGGCCATGGTGTGTACGGGCAAAGACAGCTCATCTGTGATCTGAACCACGCCTTTGTCGCTTTTTCGGACCACGCAGCCCTACCTATGAAGTTTACCGTTGCCGTTCCCCAGCCTCCGCCGCGACGTCGTCACACGCTTCCGTGGGCGGCCTCGCGGGCGACCTTGGGCCTCGGCCACGCCCCGCCCGCGCCCACTGCCCCGCCCCGCCTCGCCCCACCTCACCCTTCCGCCCCCTCCCCACCCCCTTCCTCCCGAGCGATGCCGCCCCGCCAGCCGGATGCCGGAGCGGATGCGGTGCGTTGACGTGGGTCGTGCGTTGAAGTCTCCTTCAGAGAGACTCCCTCAGGACGGATCCTGTCTGGATATGATTTTTCAGTTGATGGTTGGGTCCATATTGGATCATTTGCAAAATTTTAGCTGCAGAAAAGAACTGGAAGTTGGGCTTAAAACCTGTTCTGCCGGTACGTAGAAAAGATCACACACGCGGGCACAATTTGATCACATACAAAAGCGTTGGTCAGGAGATATTACCTGAAGGCTGTCCAATTGTTCGCGCTTCTTTAAAAAATCTCTATGTTAGAAAAATTTTAAACGAATCGCCAGCTCTTGTTTTACGCAGCTAGAATTTGTAAATGAACTTGTTACCTTACCAATGAAAACAAACGCAGGTTTTATCATGGCAAAAGACAAGGTAAGAAGAATTTATAGAAGAACTTCCCTGGTAAGAACAACTCCCCAATTTCTATCTTCATTGTACATCAAAGAGGTTAGCGAAAGAAGTTCCAATATGGAAACAAAAATTATGAATTACTTTCAGGAATAAAAGTAACAATACATAACTTGGTATTTTGTTCTGGATAAGCATAATACAGAGATTTCGATACTAAAATTAAGCATTTTCAATATGTCATTAAATCTCAAAATGATCATGTCTTTAAATTTCATATCCCATAATCTTATTTCTGAAACAAAAATATTTTCGTATCGGGGATTAGTGAAGGAAATTCCAGGAGTAATTTTTTATGATGAATTCGTTTCTAAATCAGATTAATTACGTTTGAACCTTCCCGAAATCAAAGAAAGTATTATAAATGTACTCCTCATCAATATTCAGGTAAGTATTTCTCTAATGTGCTATCCCAAAGAAATTCGGCTTTTCGTAGCAATTAACTGGACTAGATTTGTCACGTACTTTCAGTAAGTTTCGTCGCAGAAGATCATATCTGTATATTTGTTTCCTTAGAACCAGTCTCTTGAATTACATTATTGAAATTATGGAATAAGTGATTACAATTCCATCGTAATATGCTACGTTCTATTATAATATTTTCACTGAATATATTACAACAATTTATAGTGTTCTCACAACCCATCTTGAGTTTTTATGTGTTCATTCTTTGTAAATAAGTTCTATAAATGTAGTATAGCAGTTTCTTCATTGCTTAAAATAGATGAACATGTTTTGATTACCAGTTACCGTTACTATCTCCAAAGCTTCTTATATCTAGGTGCTGTATCTGCTGTCTAGCAGACGCCCTTGTTCCCCGTAAGCATTTGCATGATTCGTCCCGTGAACAGATAATCGTTGAGGGAGAGACAGAGAGGCCGTGATAACGAGAGTTGCGCGTGACCGGGTCCCCGCGGCGCAAGGGCGGGCATCCGCGTGCTCTTGTTCCACGCCACGTCATCGCCACTGGCGCCTAGGGGCATGGCAGACCTCTACTACCCCTCTCCTCCCCTGCCGGACCTCAAAGATCACGAATGGCATGGCGGAGGAATGTCAATTACAATCACTGGAAAAAATGCTGATAATAATCTCCAAAATCGTCAAAGCTGCTCTGTTTGAAATGCAATTTTATTCAAAAGCGAATCTGTATGTTATGGAAAACGAGTAACTCTCAGAAGAAAAAGGAAAGAAAACTTTTCATCAATACTTATCATGACACGAAAAATGCCCCAATCCTATCACAAGGTCGTTATAAACAAATTCATCCTTGGCAATATGCCTAAAAGCAAATTCACCTAAAAATTACATAAGGATTGTCTCAATAAATGGATGATTACGGGACATCGGATTGCAGTTGATGTGCTAATACACAAAACAACAATAATTCCACAAATTGAATTGAAAATTAAATTTTAAGCGTGCATGGTTTCACATGCAAATTGTTTGAAGAATTCGTTAGGATTCGGACGAATCCAATGGCGCATACGTAGTATTCTAATTTCAAAACTCTAGAATTCCACATGTTCATATGCAGACCGTGTTTTAAACAATATTATTAATACGTCATTTGGAGATCCCACACAGTCTTTCTAGGGGATCCCTAATTATTTTGCCCATCATTTGAATGTAATATTGTAACTTTTCTATGTTAATGGCAAAATAAAGACATTTTTATTTTATACGTATTTTGTCGATTATACGAGGTCTCCTTCAGAGACCGGTGTCGGCCTAACAAACCAACTCGCCAGCCATCCAATAATAAACCGATTGTCGCAAAGCCGCTGTAACGTATTCCGCCAGGGAGGGCGAGTGTGCCCCCGCGGGGGCGGAACGGACGCTTGTGGGAGCGAGGTCCAATCGCGACGCAGGGGCTCGCGGAGCGGTCCACTAAGGCGGTGGCGACCGTGGCGAGGCGAGGGCGGCGGTGGCGGCGGTAGTGGTGGAGACGACTGAAGCGAGGCGCAACGGGGCGAGGCGGGATGGGACGGGACGAGACGGAACAGAGCAGGACGGGGTGGTGGTGGTATTGGTGAGGGCAGTGGGGAGTTGGAGTTGCAGTAGAAGGGGAAGCGATGGAGGCAGAGACGGCGGTACGGTCCGGCCGGCAGCGAGCCCGCCATCCTTGGCAAGTATTCGCCTCCCCTTGAACCTGCCACCACCGGTGACGGCCTCACGCTGCGCCGCACAGCGCCAGTCTGCACGCGAAGCGGCTGGGCGCGGATCCAACTCGGAGCTGACGTTATCCACACGTCTGCAGCGTGGGCGACAGCAACGAAATACACCAAGCTCAGACAAACTCTCACTCACATAGAAAGTCAATTATCTACTTTATTTTCCTCTCGAAACTAGATAAATGAAAATCTTTAACAGTTTCCTTAGGCTCTTCGTAGCTTGTCAGACAACCTGAAGAGGAAAATGCTTTCCTTTTTTTGCTAAAAACTGTGATAATCCCATATTATATAAAATGAACGGCATAAAGTATTCACCAACACCTGGATTTTTCATCAAAATGTTCTGAAGAGTAATGTGTGAAAACGCTCCAGTAATATTGCACAGGTTTTTTAATGTATCTGTTAATTGAAGAGCCTGACATTCCCAGCATATCTTAAGATGGTGCGTTATGCTGTTCTGGCTTCACAAGAAATATAACTAAGTGTTCTTTTTTTTAATTTATTGTTTAGTTGAAATTACAATGTTCAATTTACAAGTGAAACTTTGCAATTTTATGATGACTTAATCTAATCAACTTAATCTAGTTTAAAATTGTACTTAACAAACTTTAATAGGGAGAGGAAACAAATAGCTCCTCAACAGAATTAGTCAATATTTGAAAATATCTGGAGGAAAGAATGGAGCGGGAATCTGTTTATTATTCTCGTTTTGTATCTGGGATCTTTTCTCAGTCTGTAGTGTGTTGATGCCTTCATGAAGGGTAAATTAGTGTAAAAGTTGTTTGATAGGTGTGCTATTTGGTGAGCTATTTCATTTATGTTTAGATCTTGATGTAGTTGTTTATTGCTAATAAACCATGGAGCTCTTGGTATTAATCTTAAATATTTGGTTTGAAATATTTGTATTTTGTTGAGATTGGTTTTGGCAACATTGGCTCAGATCGGACATGCGTATAATAGTGTTGGCCGAATGAATGATTTGTATAGCGTTAGTGCATTGGACAGTGTAAGATGGTTGTATGAGTTTAGTAAAGGTCTTAATTGGATTAGTTTGGTTTTTGCCTGTTGTGTTTTTATTTCAACGTGTTGTTTCCAATTATGTTTGGTGTCTAAATTTAAATAGATATTTTATTGTTTTTGTGATTGGGGTCCAATTTATAGCGTTATTATTTATGAGTAGCGGGGATGGATGTGCAAAGGTTTTCAATGAGAAAATTTTTGCTGCTGATTTTGAGGGATTTAATTTGATTTTCCAGTTATTTGCCCAATTTGTTATTAGATTTAGATGCTGTTGGAGCTGGAATTGATGAGTTTGTAGTGAAGTGCCGGAGATGTACAAGGCAGTGTCTTCGGCGAATTCGGCGGTATTTATTTGATGGGAAGTAGGAATCTCTGCAGTGTAGAGATTAAACAGGGTTGGGGATAGCGGCGAACCTTGGGGGACCCCAGCGGCAATTTGTCTGGGGTTAGAATAGTGACCTTCAACTGTAACTGAGAAAGTTCTGTCAGCTATGACATTTTTGATGAGTTGAATTAAATACTTTGGTGTACCAATTTCGACTAGTTTGAAGTAAAGGGCTGGGTGCCATATCCTGTCAAATGCTTGTGACACATCTAGAAATACAGTGGTTGTGTGATATCTTTTTTGAAAAGCAGAGTGGATGTGTTCAGTTAGCCTCAGAAGCTGGTGCGTCGTTGAGTGATGGGATATGAAACCGAACTGATGAGGTGGAATTGCGTTCGTTTTATTTATGTGTTTGTTTAATCTGACAAGAATTAATTTTTCTAAGATTTTTGACATTATGACTGATTGATCTGTAATTCTCTGCACGTGATTGATTTTTATTTGGTTTTGCTATTGGATATATTATTCAATGTTCCCATGTTTGGGGATAATAACCTGTTCTTAGTATGGAGTTGTATATATTATTTGAAAATGCGATGGCATTGTTCGGTAATCTTTTGAGGATTGCAGTATTAATTCGGTCATGTCCTGGAGATTTTTTTGTTTGGCATTTTTTTTTATTATCAGTTTAATTTCATTAAGAGAAATGAATTTAATTCTGTGAGGAACGTTGTAAAGAGAAGTATTTGAAAATTTTAAAATTTCATCGTGTTTGGCATGTTTTATGGAATCATTGGGTGTGCATGTGCTGGCAAAATGAGCTGCTAGAATTTCGGTTTTCTCTGTGGGTGAATATTTTTCCCCATTATCAGTTGACAGTGGGGGAATGCTGTTCTTTTTACTTAAAATTTCTTTGTGAATTGCCACAGAGAATTGCTTTTTTAATAAATTATTGAATTTTTCTTGGTTGTGTTTACTTATTGCCGCTTTGCAAATATTAGTTAGATGATTTAGTTCTTTTTTTAGTTCTGGGATTTTTAGGGTGTTCCAAATTCTTCTGGTTTTATTTTTAACTTTTATTAATTCCGTAATATTAGGAGGTAATGGTTTTCTTACTTTTCTGATTTTGGTATTGTTGTATTTTGAGAATTATTCACAGTTTTTATTAATATATTATTTAGCTTACTGATTGCATGATTTTTTTCATTAGAAGAATTAAGGATTTGAAATTTTGGTATTGATTTTTCAACAGCATTTTTAAAGTAATGCCAGTTTATATTGTAAGTGTTTAGTGTGGGAGCAGAAGAGGATGGAGGTTTTGTTAGTTTAGATGTTATAACAACTGGGATATGGTCGGAATCTAATTCATGGTGAACAGTAGAATAGAATAGGTCTTCCAAATTTGTTACTGCTATATCTAATATATCTGGATTTTTGTTGGAATCATATGGGAAATGTGTTGGTTCTGTGGGCGTTAGTGTGTTAAGTTGCAATGTGTTTTTTATTCTGTTTAGGTATTCGCGGGCCGGGTTTGTGGTCCGACATCCCCATGCAGAATGCTTTGAATTCATATCTCCTACTATGACAAATAATTTATTGATAGAAGTAGTATTGATTTTTATGTTGGGTGGTTTATACGTAGTGACTATAGTTAATGTTTGATTATTGTTATATGGTACATTTATCCCAATTTTTTCTATACCTGGAGTGTGTGGCAAGGTTATTTGGTGGTGTTGAATGCTATACTTTATCAAAGTCAATACACCACCTCCCGAATTTTTGTTTCTGTCAGCTGTGATGGTTTTGAATCCTAGGATGGTGAATGTTTTGTTTTGTTTTGGGCATAAATGCGTCTCGGTTATACATGCGATATCTATCATTTTTGCCTGTAGAAACTGTTCTAATTCGGATTTTTTCTTTACGATGCCATTTGCATTCCAGTTTAATATGATTAATGCTTTATGGTGTGAATCTTCCATAACTGTTGCTAATTGTGGATGCAATGGAGGGTTGTTTATTGTTGAAATTAGGGAGTTAATGAGGTTGACTACGTGATTGGTAATGAATTGTGCGATGTTGGTAATGAAAGTGTTATTGCTGCCGTATTGATTAAATTGGTTGTTTGGTGATTGTAATATTGTTGATAATTAGCATTATTTGCATCCCTTGGTTGATTATGATAATTTAATCTTTGAGTGAAGTTAGGAATATTGTTTGTAGTGGGCAAGAATGGAAAGTTCGTTGAGTCATGACTGGGAGGTGGCGTGCGTGATTGGTGGGATCTGGTATTTGACGATCCAGATTTTACATTATTGCTGTTATTTTCGACTATTTTCCTATAATATGTACATTCGTATGAGGTCGGTCCTGTGCTTTTCCATGCAATTCTTACACGTAGGAGTTCATTTCTTTGATGGACAGTTTTCTGAAAGGTGATTTTTTGCACAGAAACACACGAAACTTGGTAATTACAATTATTTCTACTGTGTCCATAGTCAACGCAATGGTAGCACTGAATGGGGCTTACAGTTTTCTTTCTTCTTTCCGGTTTAACTATGGAGTTACAAATGTATTTTAATCCCAAAACACTTTCTATTTTTTCGGTACCGTTTAATTCTACGGCTACTACTGGGATGGGGACATTGTTCTTGTGTAGTCTCGTGTCCTTTGTAACTGATGGAAATTTAGATGCGATGTCTTCGAGAATTTCGTTTTCCGAGATAGTGGGATGAATGTTTTTTTATCACTATTGAATATTTCTTTACACTGGGGTCTGAGTACGATGGAATTGTTTGTTGGTATTTATAAAGTATTTAACTGCGGCTCTGAAGTTATTTTTTTTTTATTTCGTAATAGATTGCGTGATTTTTTTTTATTTCTACTGGCACTTCAGGTAACTCTTCATTTAAAAAACTGAATCTATTTGACACTTCTACATTATAGTTTGTTTGTTTGTTTTTTGTTTTTTTTTTGTTTTTTTCATGTTGTTGTCGGTGTTCAGTTCTGAAGAAGGGTCTGTCGAGGTCATGCGTTTGGCGTCTCTCTGGACCCCTCGCGGTTTCGCTTCCCTTGCATTACCTTCTTTGTTGCGTGTCTGAATGAGTTGATCCAGTTGTTTGTTGTTGTGATGGCACTTGCCCGGATTCGAAGGTGCGTGATGATTCAGTCATATAAGAATGGCTGATTGCGTTTTGATGAGACTGCGGTTATTGCTTTCGATGTAATCCATACTGCTGCCCGTGAAAATTTAGGGTTAAATAACTGCCCTGTGCTGGAAGATCTTGAAACATCAATTATTAACTAAACACGCACTTCCGTCCACTTAACACTGTTTAGTACTAGCACAGAAAATTTATCGCCACTGTTCTGCGGAACGTTCGGAGCGATGTTGCTCGTTCGAAAGCGCAGAGCGAAGTGGAGTGTTCTTACGCACAACGACAACATTCCAAATGGGAAATAAATTCGGGGTGCTGTGATCAGAAGGGCACAGTCACCGTCCGGAAGTCTCGCTTCTTTGAGCAGTTCACTTCTCAGACGTCGAGGTGGTGCTTGGCGGGAAGCCTAGGCTGTTCGGGAATCATGTTCTACAATTAAAAACAATAGTTTTAGAAGTAACTGAACAAAGAAGAGTTAAATGGTCAAGGGATATTTTATTTGTCATCTAGTTAAGAACTTGTAGACGGAAAGTTAATGTCAGTTGAAAAAATTACCATTAATGTGCTTTTAAATGTCTCACTCCTTTAGATATGTCAAAAGTGTAGAATGATTTATATGCAAAGGCGTCTTTGCTCCACATATATCAACCCCACATGAACACGTAACTGCTGATACCACTAAGATGGCTCCGGCGACCGGGATAATCCCTCAATAATGACCTCCCTTACTATGCCAACAGTCTTAGATTGCGGGTAAGGAAGTGAGGTAGAATTCAGGTGGTAAACTACCTGTGATTGCCAATAAATCATGAGTAATGTATAATAAATCATAAATATAAATAAAATATAAATATATCATAAATCATATACGACAAAAATGGAGAAGAGAAAAACGGAAACAAGTTAATTTAAGACACAATGTACAACCCAACAGTTGCAGCCATGGATAATTCTAGAAATACAATACTTCTAGCCTTACAGATCATGAATTTCACGTGCGAAATACTGCACGAAAAAGAGAGGTTAGGATTTTCACGTGATCATCCTGATAACATCTACAAATAAGAAGATAACTTTAGTTTTGTACATTGGAAACAAGAATGACGGACGGCGGGAAGCATCGTTCCTCACAAGATTGATTGATTGTTAGTGATTCCGGACGCGTCTATTACTATAACGAATTATTAGCCCCGTGCCTGTAGTGCGTGTTTTTTTCCCGGGAGATGGCGGGGATCTTCCCCCGTTGGATGGCCAGATCCGGCGCCGATAAACCGACGGCTAAAGGGTACCCCAACTAGGTATCTCCCACCAGCGGGGCACCGCCCCAGCCGGGACAAGCTCTAAGCTCTCGACTGGTCTCCCGGCATGTGATAGTGTAGTGCATGTTCGAGTAAGGGTGTGTAAGAGGTAAGGATAGGACAAGGAAGATAAAGGAAAGATCGCGCGTGGCCCGTTAACAAACGAGCCTGTTCGGTATTGTTCCGGCATTCGCCTGGTGTTGATCGGAGAAACCACGGAAAACTACCGATCAGAGCAGTCGGCCGTTACAATTCTTCTCCAGACAGCGACCGCATTAGATCTAGCTGAAAAGCTAGTGTCGAAAATCCTGCCGCCGACGGAATTAGAACTTAGGACCTCCCGATCAGAGGCGCTGCGGTGACATCAGTTGATGCACTGAGCCACCGCTCTCCGTCTTCGCTCCTCAAACGTATGGTAAATGACATAACCGTATAAAAAGGTGGAGAGAATAGAAAACTTACTGCAGAGTCAATACTTTGTCTCTGATATATGATTATGACATTTCCTCCCACACCGGGAAGTATGACATCATATTTCACAATACGACGTCTAAAGTAAAATGTTTAAGGTTTTTGTATTGCAATGAAAGTCCATTGACTGTCAGAGTAACTACGCAGTTGTAAAAATTATCATCGTTTCAGGTGTGTTCTATGTCTTGTTATGAGTGGAAAATTCTTCTAAATAATCATAGTTTTAAGAGCACAATTAACTCTCACCGTACTACCGGTTTTAAAAGTATATTACATTGTTTAAAGATGTAATATCACAGTTAATTACAGCAATGTCATTGCATTTATATTACTGGGGACGCGTTTGACCATGAAATCCTTTTAGGTAAAAGAAAAGCCAGTTTTTATTAACTGCGTCGAAGGCACACATTTCTTAGTACTAACATTTCAGCCGAAGTTCGTTCGAATCCTAGAAGTTTCTAGATATTACATGACAAACCAGTGTCTTATGAATAACGCTAATGGGGTTAAAGAGAATACGAGAAAACATCCCCATTTTAAACGTAAACACAGGAGGTTGCGTCAGAACGAAATAGAAAATCTCGCATGAAAAAATTACTTCTGTAGCAATTCACAATTTAATGTTATAATAAAACAGAACCTACGGAATTGAGAACTAGACACATATTTTGAACTTCTATATGATACATGAATATTATAAGGAACAGAGGATTAAAGGATGTTGTCGAACAACAACACCTGGCTTGGAAAAGCCCCGACTCGAGCAAAACACTTTCAGTTTAACATCCATATTGCCCGTTCTCAGGATACATTTTCAAGAAATGTGGCTCGGAAGCGTGGGTTAGACTAGTTCACCGAGTCGTAGTTTGTCTCCTATGAAAATTTCAGCAGAGGATTTTCCCATAAATCTGATCTCATTTGATCTAATTTCCTAATCCATAGCCGCTTCACATTGCGTTATGTTGCGATGCGCAGCTTCAGGGGCGTAAGGCACGCATGGCGCCCGCCGGCCGCCTCGGCACGTCCCGGCTCGGGTGTCGGCCCGGAGCGGGGCGGGGCGGGGCGGGGCGGGGCGGGGCGGGGGCGGAGTCGGGTTTCGGCCGCGGGCGGGGGCGCGGTGTCCATAAGCCGAGAGGGGTGCGGTCCGGGGAGCGGCGCCCGGCGAGGCCCAGCCCGACCGGACCTCTCTGCCGCCTTTCGCCCGCCCGCCCGCCCAGGGCGAGGACACCAGGAACACAATCAGCCGGCCACGTCGCGCGGGGGCTTGAGGCAGGTGCGCCCGCGCTCGCGGACACTAGAGCTGCGAGGCCGAACCCCGTGGAAGGCATGGGTGTTTTCAGTTGTGCAGTCCCTCGTGTATCATTTGCAATCATTAATGCTTCATATTTCCTTGGACAGTATGTGAGCTATTGATACCTTATTCTCAGACAAACTGGCTCGTTCATCCCGCCCATGGGTTATATCACATGGAGATACGCCCATGCACTATATCGGACAACACACGTTAACTTCATTGATCATTGATTGATTATTTTACATTTCTGCTATGGTCATTATCCCCGTAAGTGTAGTAAATGTTTTCATCACGGGAGTGGGTGATGATCTTCCTCCGCTGGATGGTGAGATCCTGCGCCGACCTAATCGTCGGTTGGTGGGATTTTCCTCAACCAGGTATCGCCACCAGCGGGGCAATGCCCCAGTTGGGACCAGCTCTAAAAGCTCTAAGCTTTCAGCTGCTTTCCCGGCATGTTTTGTAGTGTTGTGCATCTATACTGCGATTTTCACAGAGTTGCGTTTGAAGGATATCAGCTGTTTTTTGTTTTCTCCAATCGGGATCTTACACGTCACAACAGTGACGTCATAATAGTGGCATTCAGCCTCTCGATTGGATGACACCGAAACAACTGATATCCTTCAAACGCAACTCTGTGAAAACCGCTGTAAAAGTGTTAAAGTAAGTAGTGATAGGACAAGAAACAAGAAGAAAAGAGCTCGTGCGTTCAATGGTCCATTTGTAAAGGTACTAGTCGCAGTTCATCAGGTGATGATCGAAGGAACCGAATACCTTATCAGTAGCTGTCCACAAGAATTCACCTTCAGACAGCCCCATTCTCCTTTCAGACAGCTGAATTAGACTAGCAAGCTTGTGTAAAAATGTCTGCCCCCATTGAGGTCCGAACCCTAGGACCTCCGGGCCAGAAGCACTGCGGTGACAACTGATGCTCTGAGTCAGTTGCATGACCAAGATGGGCTACCTCAGCATGATGAGAGTAGAATATGGTCTCTCCACTGGTTAGGTTAGCCCAGGATGTGTTCTGATAACTCGAAGATCCTAGATGGTCCCTCAGCCGCCTTCGTAGTGTGTGCATCCTGGAAAGACTCCTGCAACCAATGAAGAGTTTCGATAACGCAACTTTGTTTTTAAAATAAGGGAGAACACAAGGGGCTCAATTATTCCCTGTCCCCGACTCTAACGCACGGTGCTGCACTCCTACTCGCCGAAAATTTGGGTGCTTGTCGCTACCGCATGAATATGGATGGCGCGCATGTGCCGACTCCAATTTCCGGGCGCACCACGCACACTCCCACGAGAGCGGGCTTCCCGGCGCGACGGCGAACGGGCGACATGAATGAGCGCGACCAGAGGACGTGGCCCTGGACGCGAGATATGATCTCCGCGAGGCGTGACGTGGGTGAGAACGGTTCCCCCTTCAATGAGATTATGATTCAAAGGAACGGATCGCATTTATCTCTGCCGAATTCCAGCTCTCTTGTTCACGAACTGGCGTTAAGTTACTAATTTTCTTACATTCGGCAGTCATACCTAGCATATTTATTCTTATCATGTACAAATATCGTGCAACAAGTGATGCAATATTTTTATTGATTTTTCTCGTGAATATTGATAGCGAAAAGAAAATACAATACATGGTATTTTACTCTTCCCGGTTTGTTTAATGTCTAAATGAAAACTGGAATCGAAGTAATTGGCGCAAAGGGAGAAATTTTTCAATTTTTGAAAAGAAGAATAATCAACTTTAAATTACCTGAACTGTGTATTTATGTATTTACACGATTAGAAATATTTGCAGATGGTTTGCAAAATGGTATACTTTACCCTCTTCTTTTATTATTTCTACAAACAGCTTTAGATTGCTCTTTGATTATGAAAACTGTGGTCCAGATAATCAAGTAATTGAAAGCTGTAAATCAAATTGGGAGAAAAGTTGATAAATATAATGTCACCTTAATAGTCGCCTAATGCCAACCGACATTAAAACATCTCTTGATTATTACACGTTTGTACACATAAGAAATGAAACTGCACTTAACATTTTAATTACTCTACACTCTTAAACAACATCAGGTTTCAAATAAATATTTTGATATTAGAGAGTATGTCGGTTAATCTCATAAACAGTTGCATGCCGGTGTCTTTCCAGTACCCCCAGAATACCAATGTGTGTGTCAACGGGGGCGGGGGACCCCACGGAACAACGGCGGACCCCACCATAATATTAATAAATTGCAAGATGATTAAAGGAAATTATTTTGTATTTAAAAACCAATTTTACATGTATTTAGCAATATATTATTTGCAAATTGTGTAAAAATATTTTCAATTCTTGAAAAATGACAAGGACGTGTTTCGGAGGGCACAGATACCCATCTTCTTGGTTGTTTTTCTTTGTGTATTTTTTTCTTTTAATAATTCAGCATTCACTATGCGATTCTATAACTATTATCTACATAGACAGATACTAAAATTAAATTTCAAGTGATTATGGCCAGGCCTTGGCCCAGGCCTTACTTTTTTATAAATAAATGTTCTATTTCGTGCCCTGAATATGTTATTTTCTTCAGAGTAATGGAAATGAAAAACATCTAAACCAAAGAGTATTTTCCAGAGTCGCTCCGACCGTTGGCGAGTAAAGACCTCCTGTAGTGCGATAAGCGGCAGCGAGTTCGGAGAGCGCCGTTGAAGGCCGCACAGTGCCGAGTGTTGTGTTGTGTCGACTTCCGTGTTAACGATCAACTGAATGAAATCCAGTGAGGGAGTAAAACGTATTTAAACCTTAGTAGGTGTACACAGTACACCCAATGTCCATCCTAAGATTGCTTCTGTTCAAGGAGTCATCCCAAACAGTGAAACCCATCAATCAAGTCAAGTTAGTAATGAAAATCAAGATTATGCCAACCGATATTTAACTGCTGCTCAGAAAGGTATGTTTCACACAAAAGAACACGCGATTGTGATGGACTCAGTAGACGGTATATAAGTTAAAACGTACATCCAGGAACTTGCAAAAATTATCAATCCTCAGACTATACGGTTCGTCTCAAGGATTTCAAAAACCGTATATGTGTCTATCTGGATTCTAAGGAATCTGTGAAAAAACTAGTTGACAATAAATCAACCATTTCAATTAATAACTGAACGTTATCCATTAGACCGCTAATTACGCAGAATATAAGACTCATTCTCTCTAATGTGTGTCCTATTATCCCACACTCAGTAATTATTGACGAGCTAACGAAACTCAAAATTCGAATCGGCTCTACAATGACCTTCCTAGAGCCGGCATGTACGAACCAGGGTTTAGTCACATTTTGAGTTTCCGGAGACAAATTTATATTCATCCAGATGATATGGACAAAGTACCAGAAACCATGAAAATTATTTATGATGACACAGTTTTCTGGATATATCCATCATCAGATTCTATATCATGTTTTCTATGCAAATATCACGGTCATTGTGCTAACAACTTCCGAATGAATGAACAAAAAGATAACCCCTCGGGGTACTGTGAAGTTAATCCCAATGAAAAAAATGAGCTGTCCCCCTCCTCCTTCCCAACTCTTAAACCCTCTTCCACTGCTCATCCTCCTATTGACAACCGACCTACAAAAAATGCCAAACGTCCCTTATCTAGTATATCTTCTAAATCTGAGACATCATAAACGTTACCTTTCCTTTCTTAGAAAAAGTGTCTCAGATACTAACAACATACAACCGATTACACCAGAGATAATGGATTATTAAGTCCACCAATCCAAAAATTCTACAGTGATTAAATCAAATCCACAAAACAATAAAAAGTCAAAACTTGACATTTCTCTTGCAGAGGTATCTGATAGACTAGAAAATCAACTTGCCCCGCTCAAAGGAACATTATCTGAACCAAGTAACAAATATGTTTTAAATTGGTTACAACTAAAAAGTCTTTTTGAAAAAAAAATTGCATAGGTGTTGAGGAAGCTGTTCTGGAATTTCCTCCAGATATCAAACTGTTACTACAAATGTTAGAAGATATTTACGTCCTCCTTACGGATAAAAGCATAAAAAGACGTTTCATAAATTTAGAAAAGGAATTAAAAAGAATGGACAGAGAACTGGCAAACTTTAGTGAAATCAGTGATGAAGATTCAAACTAACACTCTCTCCAAAGTTTGCTCTTGAAATGGCATACACATTTCTCCAATGGAATATAAATGGCTTTAATCCACAAAAAGAGAGTTTGCTACTGCTAATTAACAAGTACAACCCCGATATGATATGCTTACAAGAAACAAATAATAAAATCAACCAAAAACCACCATTAAAAAATTACAAGTTGTGTTTAAAAAACAGAACAGATGCAAAGATAGCTAGTGGTGAGGTAGTCATCTACACATCATCATCTCATAAAGCAGATGAAATTCACCAAAATTCTACCCTCGAATGCTGTGCTGTCACAATCAACCTCATAAATAAGCCAATAACTATATGTAATGTTTATCTCCCCCGCAGCCATCCCATTACTGCTAGTGAACTAACCCACTTAATAAATCAACAATTATTTTGTCCACTTATAGAACCCTCATCCGTCCCAAAATAGATTATGGATCAATTATTTATCATCAGCAAAAAACTATGTACTAAAAAGACTAAACCCAATCCATATTTAATGGTCTGCGAATGGCAATTGGAGCCTACAGGACAAGTCCGGTCTCAAGTATCTATGCCGAAGCTGAAGAAGAGCCCCTTCACATTAGAAGACGAAAAATAACTTTTTCCTACGCCAGCAAAATCTCGTGTTTCTCCTGTAACCCAGTACATAGGAATGTTTACTCCTCGAGATTTGCTGTACAATACCAAACAAAAATCAATTCCTCTAAACCAGCATATCAAATATTAAAACAATACCTCGATGAGATCGACTTCAAGTTTCCCCTGGAAAATTCTGATACTAATATAAAGATACTTCCATGGCTTCCTTCGAAAATTGCTATGTCTCAAAGAATTGAAGAAAGCTGACACATGTCTACAAATATATCTAGCTCTCTTCAGAGAATTGTCATCTAAATACAGTCAATATACCAACATATTTACTGATGGTTCCCGAAGCACTAACGGCTCTGGATGAGCTCTATTAGTTGATGGTCAAACAAAATATTTCAAGCTTAGTGACCTATGTTCTGTAAATTATTGTGAGGCTTATGCCATTTACAGAGCTCTAAAGTACATCAAAGAAATGTCAAATTCAAAATTTGTAATCTACACTGATTCAAGAAGTGTACTAGAAAGCTTTAATAGCACCTCCACACTTGACCCAATAATAAAAAAAACTATTAATCTATATAATGAACTGTTAAACATTAAAAAAAATAGTGCTTATCTGGATTCCCTCACATATCGGTATTACTGGCAACGCATCAATTGACAGGGCAGCTAAACTAGCTACCTCCTTACCCTTTACCATCGACAATGTTTTCCATAATGATATAAAAAAACTCCTTCATAAAACCAAGATATTGTGGGATACCGAACGGAAACGCTCACCACCTTGTAAATTACACATGATCAGGAAATCAATTCTTAAAGACCATGCTCCCTACTTCCAAAAAAGAAGTGATCAAGTGTTACTAACGCGTTTGAGAATTGGCCATGCAGCTCTGACACACAAAGAACTAATTACAAAGGAATCTCCAAATCTCTGTGAAACATGTAATCTACCTATCACTATCATACATATATTAATGCATTGCCCAAATCTTAATAAATTAAGGAAAAAATATAATCTGCCAAACAATATACAATCACTTTTGAATGATAAAAGTAATGTATATAAAGTAATCCATTTCCTTGTGAAACTCAACCTCCACAAAAATCTGTAAACCAACACAAGTGTCCGTTATGTTCAAAGACTCAACTACTTTTATACCAATAAAATAATATCTATTTGACGCCTTCCTCCAGGTTAAGTGTCTGAACTATCCACAATAATGTATAATACTATGTAAAATAACCTATATTTGTCATATTGGAACTTATTGAAACATACTTTATAAATACTTAACATACAGAAATACTCTGTAAATATATGTGACTGTATTACAACCTCGTGGTCGCTCAAGACCTAGTTGTTTATGCGACCTTTATAACAAAATTATATTAAAAAAAAGAGTAGTTTCAAGGAAAATGAGTCTTCAACAATTTGGGGTGCGAGACATATAGAACTCGCAAGATGACGACAGATTCGCAAAAATACTGGAATCTTTTGAACGATCCGCGGTTGTCCTGTCGTTGGACAGCGTGGTTTCGCGAGGGAGAGGATGGCGAAATGGCCTCTCGCCCTTGAGGCGGGTGCATGCCGGGAGGCGCGCCCTGGTTCGCTCCGATCATTCCGCGTCCAGAAGCCGCCGCCGAAACTCGCAACGCCCGCCCGCGGCCGCGTTTTTTGCGTACGCGGCGCGTTCGGCAGTTGTTCTCGGGCGGCGGGCGCCGTCGTTCCCGGGCCTCCCACCACGCCCAAAGCCAGCTCGCTCGCCCACCGCCCCAAGGTCCCCCTCCCCCCACGCCGCTCGGCGCCAGACCGCCCGGTTCAAGGCCATCCGTTGACCTTGCCACACCCTGCGATTCCACGTCTTGGCGCGAAAAAGTCGCTGTCATGAGGCTAAAATTAAGATAGTCTTTGTGTCGTTGACGACCGGTGTGGTCGAGTGGTAATCGCTGCAGTTAGGGGGGTGATTGCAAGAAGAGAGGAGAAAAGTTGACATTGCGTCAGAATTGATTAGATCGGTTGAATTCGTCGTATGCGATGACCAACGTGCCGATTTTTCAATATAACAAATGATGGTATTTATTAATTCCAAGAATACTAATCGCTACTTAGTCTACAAAATGCATCACATGTCAAAAATATCTTTTATCGTAAATCGGAAACGTAATTTTTACTCATCAAAATTTAGCAGGTAATTCGCAGAACAACTCTCGTGAACTAACAAGGTGCGAATTGTGTCAATTAATTTGATGTTGCTTAAAGCATTGTTCTGGGTGTATGGAGTCAGTTAGTTGCACCTAGAACGCATTTACTGTTACCGTCCAGGGCAAGTGGAAGAATTAGACTACAATGTAATACACGACGAATTGGGTATGCCCCAATGCCACAAATGTATCTCAGAATATCTATATCTTCCGTGGATTTCGAATCCACACCCTTAATGTCCGCATTCTTAGACACACTTGCCTGTTGTTTTAAATTTAGAGGACCTCGGAAGGGACATAACGATCAGGGAATATTCAATTTGGGTAAAATTCAGTGGTTTAGGCGTTAATGTTGACCACAGACGGACGTTTTGAAAAACGCAAAATACAATGGAACCTCAAAATGGATATTTCCGTCAAAATCTCGACATCGATTTTCTGGAGTATTACATAACTATCTGTATATTAGGTGTAAACTACCTACTACATGAGAAAATATAATTATAGTCGAATACTTTGAGGTCAGTTCAAGAACTAGATGTAATCGACGGGAGACGGGGCATCACACACAAAGTCCACTTAACCACTAGAGACTCTGTTAAGGATTGGTAGGCTGCAGCCCACCGGAAAATGAAATATCCCGTAAAATGTAGAGCGGTTACATTTAATTATGTTGTGTAACACTTGAATGTGTTAACTTAATCAATGTTTCTGTCACATCTACATACGAAAACGTTTATTCCCTCAATTCTTTCGAAAATTGATTAAACGCAATAACTAGAACAAAATTAAAAATAAAAATATTTTAAAGTCTATGCTAATTTGAATTATGCTAGCTATTTTCAACTTCACACTACTGGACTTCCATTAAAATTGTGATACCGATTGAGATTCATTACTGAATTCTTGACATTTGGATAAGACTGAAATTTTCCTGTTATTAGGGAGTGATGCGTATCGTAAAAACCTATTCTTCAATAACCTTCGATCCATTATCGGAAGTCTTGCTTTCTAGCAGAGGCATAAACTTCATCAAAAAAGTTTATATTAGCTTCATCATGCGGCATCATAATAGGTATTCAGTACTTCTTTTGCTTTCTTCGATCAGTTAGTGAAGGTCCACAGAGACACGACAAAAAGTGGCTTAGACCACCGATTAAATATTTTGATGTAATGATTCGTATGGAAAAGAAAGGTTAGTGTAAAGAATGCTTCAAGGTTTTTATAGACTCTGATTGTAAATAACTTTCAAGTCATGCTGTTCAACTCGCACATCTCAATTATATTAATGATACTGAATACGTAAGACGATGAGAGCAAACAATTCACATTACTCTTCTTTCAAATATTCTCCAAAAACTCTTGATCGGTCTTTTTAAACCTAGCTGAATCAAACGTCAAATGATTATAATAACATAAATAGAATAACGAACGAAGAATAGAAACTTAATTAAAATAACGTCAAATGATTATAATAAATTATTTGGTTGAATTGCTATAAAAATCTTCAAAGATAACTCTTAATTTTGCAATCTTAAGGATAATTTCCTTGATAACTCTGCTAAGTTTCTAACTTACCAAGTTTTGAACAAACGGCATTCAACAAAGATAAATAAAAACCAAATTTGATAAATTAAATTTAAGTCAGTACGTTTTTACATCTCAGATTTTAGGTTTTACGATTATTCTTTTTTAAATCTGCCTCCCCACTCCTATTTTTTATTTCCTTTTTATGAAAGAGTGCACATATGTTAGTTCAACATCAATCAACATTACGTACAAGCATTCATTTATTTATTTATTATAGTATTTTGTTTATTAAAATACTATGCTATCTTAAATTAATTTCATTTTATTTTAAGCAAGGGCTCTCTCAGAATATCTTAAGAGATTATAGATCACCGTTGGTAAATACTTGGTAGAAAGCATAGTGAAAATATTTATTCTTGATTCTAGTCTTATAATAAAAATGTTGACCAAACTATAAAATACTGGGTATGACGTAATAAGTAGATTGGTGAAAAAATTGTGAGATAGGTCACGTAATATTTTATGGATTTTAAATTCAGTATTTTGTGTGGTTGTTTGGTCGTAATATACACCAAGAGACATGTGTTACCGTTTGACTTTTTGCAAAAATTGAAACGTATTTATATTGTGTGTCGTAGGAATTTCACTCCTAATAACATTTTATAATCACATTAAAAAGAATTGTCGGAAAAGGAAAAGTCGAAGCGAGGAGTGAAATAATGCAAGCATAGTAATAAATGATTCCCGCATTATTAAAACGTAGCTGCTTTTCTTTAGAAATCAGAAAATATTTTGCTCATTCATTGTTAGACGAAGGACATTCACATTACCAATTTAATCGATGTTCAATTATTATACAGACAACATCGTGTAGTAAAGCAGGTCTTGTTAGAATTAAACGATAATCTTATTATGCGGTGCCATCTTGTTACACATTTATTATTATTATTATTATTATTATTATTATTATTATTATTATTATTATTATTACAATTCACGTAACCAATGAAACCATTACAATGCATTAACTCTGGCAAATAGTTTCTCGCCCCACTGTCCCACTCCCCCACGTTCACTGCGACACTGGTGGACTGGCTGAAGACAGATGGGATAAAAGATCACTATATTATTCAGAAAACCTTTAAAAAATCTGCTCTAAAATGTCTTGAGTTTTCCTTGATTATACCGACAAAACATCATTAATAAAATCGGAATTCTTCTAGTTATTTAAGGGAAGTTTGATGTAATTGGTTTCTCGACGTTCTCTTTTTCTCCTCTAGAAAACTCAACTACTTTGCTATTGTCTGGAGTACATTTCAAATTCTCAACGCTGCACCGTGTCACTTTGCTGCCATAATGCTTCTAACCAAACTCACTCAAATAATGATGAGAGACTAAATTATTTATGTCGACATAATTAAAGGAGACACTCGTACATTCGGCGACGATAATTCATACGGATTGTAGCAACGACAAGGATTTAACTTTCTATCACTTGCATCCATGCATCCAAATCCCTTGTCAATGCATGTAGAAGTCGTGGCAGATAAAAGGGAATTGAAACAGATTTTCTTACGGTTACTCCGTCCCTCTCGTTCCACGATTGCTCCACAGTGATTTATATCGTAGCGTCATAATCGCCTATCCGTTAACAGTTATCAGTCCCGATCAAGCCATAAGACCTAGATGCTGAAATCATAATACAGAATGCACTATGTTTTTTGGCAACATGTAGTTTAATTTTGACTATTCAACAGACGCATTTCGTGTACTTTTCACAAAATGCTAATAAAATTAAAAGTGATTATACAGTGATAAGGTTGCCAACAATGTTCATGTAAAAGGGAGGACACTCGATAAGAAAAAAAATCGTATCAACACATTTATTTTTATAAATATTTAATTTACATTAACATCAGCTATATTTCTTTCTTCTCTCCATTTGCGGTTCAAGTGAAAATATTCGTTCACAAAATGTAGATGATGGTCTAAGCGTCTCTTTTTCATTGCCATCCGCACTATCATGAATGCATGTGTCAGCGTTTACAAATAGGATATTCATGTTATGTATTCTAAATTAAACAATTTACAACGTAGCAGATGTTAGTCATGTGATAAAATAAGTGACAATATTAATTTTTTTCGAAAAGGAGGGCAAGAGGACAAGATTGACGTCAATAGAGGACTCTTCTTCCAAATGGACGACGGTTGACAACACTACAGAAAGATGACCGCATTTCTGCCTCCCTTAATTTGTGAAAAAACTTTCGGGCGTCCTCATTGGTCGCGGCTTTATTTTGTTACTGCCTTTTATGTCTGAAACGACGCAAATTTTCAACACAACTTTCAACCGATATGTTTGGCACAGCTGCGTTATTTGTAAAACATTACCTCAAAATGTATATTAAAAATTATAATGTATCGCACTTTTTTGTTGTCGGGAGCATAGTTCATAATTTTCTCACCCGGAACACATCTTTTCTTGTTTTAATGAAAATGTCAGAATATGTATACAAAATGATCATTCATTTTTATAACTATTTTCAAGCATAAATTAATAGTTTTTATTAAATAAGTTTCACATCTCATTATAGTAAGAAATGGAGAATAATCAAATTAGCCCGTTTGACCGTTTGGCATATACTGCAGTAAGATGTTATCACACGAATATCTTACGCTTCATATATTTTGTAACAATTTCAAAGTACTAAAATTTTCATTGAAATTTAACATATTCTTACAAAGAAATGTGATAGACTAATGTCCTCAGAAGTTAATAGAAGACCGTAGATCCATTACAACACTTCATTTCTAATAATTCTTATTATGAAACTGATCGGTTTTATAAAAGCCATAATAGAAAAATATATTAAAGAAAAAAATATTAATCGAAACTCTCATTTAAATTTATGGCGCACAAAAAGTGGCGTCGTGTCGGCCAAACTCTTCCTAGAGCATTTTCACCGTCGCCGGCAGCAAGGCCGTGCCGCGCCGCGTAACAGCGGGGAGGGGCGCCCACGCGACTGCGCATGCGTCATTTAGCCACGCGCCGCCACGCGGAAGGAGCGCAAACAAAGCCAGCGGAGGAACACGGCGCGCGCAGACTGGTGGCATAGACAGCGGCTCCGACGCAGGAACTGTATCAAACGGGTAGCTCGAAGTACAGTTAGCAGGCAAGTTGAGATGCCTTGAGAACGATCCGCTGTTTCTTTTTCATTTCTTTCATTTAATGTTTCTTTGGGATTATACAATACAAAATTAGAGTATAAAACACTCTACATTGTCTATAATTGCTTAAATTTGCTTAAAATTAACTTACAATAATTGTTCTTAATTATTAGAGTGGTAGATACATCTTAACGTGATAACTCTACTACGGAGCTGACGTATAGGTCGGTGACATCCAGCGAGGAAGATCAACGCCCCCTCCGATGAAAAAATATGCACTACACGTACGGGAATAATTATTCTAGTAGTCGACGCGCCCAGAAACACTAATCCATCTACCAATCTGCTTTAGATCAAGTTCTGAGAATTTCTTCAGGAAACTGTCAAACGGAAATTTGTTCTTTAACCGGGTTTTGAGTTTTAATTTTGTCAGTTTTATAGAGGTTAAATTGGGTACGTTTTGGATATTTTGGAAGAAGAAAGCGGATAAAAAGGTAATGTGGATAGTTAACGGATCTAACTGGAATTCTTTGTGAAGTTGGGCAATTGGAGATGTACTGTGGAAGTTTTCGTGATGGTGCGGAGGAACTGATTTTGAACTATTTGAAAGTTTTTCGTATTGGATTTGGCAGCACTGATCCATAAGGGGCATGTATGTAAAAGGTGTGGTCTTATGATGGTTACCCGCAGTGTAGAGTTCAGAATACAACCGTTCCCCATTTGGGCACAGGAGACCAAATTCTGGTCAATCTAAATGGAATTTGTGATAAGAAGTTGTTTCTCCGTTTGCCCTGCCTCTCATATTATTTTCCTATCGCCATTTAAATCGTATATATTGTAATATTTAAATCGTATATATTTAAATCGTAATATATTGTAAATGTACCTTGTTCAGAATTTAAAAAATCATATCTCCCCACCCTTCCGTTCATCTCAGGATAGGCGGAAAGGTCGGTGGCTGAAGATGACGATAAAGAAGAGTTGATCTAAATAACCTCAAAAATGTATGGTTGGTTAATTGATTATTTTGTGTTTCTGTACGTCAACTACTATGGTTATTATTCCCGTTAGTCTAGTGCATGTTTCGAACCACGGGCGGTGGCGATGTTGTTCTTCCGCTGGATGGTAAGATCCGGCGACGATCTACACGGCGGATTGCCATCATCCAGGTATCTCCCATCACACCACTACCAGATGTATGGTACTGTAGTGCATGTATCTGTGTCAGTGAGGAGTGAGAGAAGAACCAGCAAGAAGAAAGAAATATTCCAGCGGTCCGTGGCCCGTTTGTTAGGGTACTCTTCCGACATTCGTCTAGTGTTGGTCGAAAAAAAAACACGGAAAGCTACCGATCGCAGCAGTCTGTCGCTGGAATTCTCCTCCAAACAGCTTTCGATCTTTGATCTGAATTTGATCTACCTTGTATCAAAAATCTTGCTACCGTGGGGACGCCAACCCTGGGACCTCCCGATCAGAAGTACTGCAGTAACATCACTTGATGTTCTAAGCCATTAAAGAAAGAGTGAAACTACTTATCTAGATATGAAAACAGGACACTGTCAGAAATCTAATATACGACTCGTCCAAGAGGCTTCAATTAGGCATGGTGGTGAACCTTCCACTGAATCCCTCATTCATTCATAAAAGAAAACGGTACATTTCAGCCATGACAAGGTCCCCTCTGAGAACCAAAAAGGTTTGGGCCTACTGATCTCGTTTATGAATAAACCCACTAGATTCAGTATTTTAAAATCTTTGAATTTTTGTGAATATAATTACGTTTCTGACAAAGTTTATTAACTAAGACGGCTTTGTCACCCTGCTATAAAACTTTTACATATACATTTAATGTTGTATAATGGCTGATTTTTATTGTCAAATATCATATTAAATTTATTTAAAATTCAGTCGAATACATTTGCCGCGTTGTTTTAATGAATACATTTTTATTTATAACATACGCTTAATTTTATAATTTAAAAACATATTTGTATCATTTTTACCAGAAGGTTCATGCCTCTTATGGCAACTCCTTGAGCGACCCGTTTCTCCACCATCACTACCAGAACCCCCATGCCAGCGCCAATGATGTTAACGTTGTAAGCGACGTACACAATGGAAGCTGTAGTAACAGCAAAGACGTTGGAATAGAAATTAACTAGACTTACTGAGAGCTCTGCTGTCGGGGAATAATTTGAAGGTCGCCATTGTAGTGGAAACGTGCGTAGCTCTTAAATATCGTTGCGACTGTGACAGGAGCAAGTTAGTTGTTTAGATTAACGTTGTGTTCATTTCGGTGCTTATATGATTTAACTGTATGAAATTTTACGCGATATAATATGGTTAGGAGTTGTCCGGCATGTATTAAGTGCGTAAACAAATTCATCGATCCAAGGTCAAATACAGGGTACAAGTTAGAACAGTTTGACTCTTCAGACTTCCAATATTACGAGAGGAATATTGGATAGTTCCATAATCAATAATTAATTGTAAATATGAAAGACCTTTCGTGTTAAAACTTGCATATTTGTATTGATAAAGAAAAACGACACAAACCATCCACCACAAAGGCGGCCACCGCCCTTTTCAATTTCTCCTGTGTCCTGAACTGTCCGTCCATGGAATTACAGGGGCTCGAGTAACAGCGACGGAGTAACAACTGCGATCCGTGCAAGTCGAAACAGAAGAGGGCGTGGCGAGAGCGGTGACGTACGCGACACGTCTACACGCAGCACCCGACCTTCGGAGGCCTCCGGCGGAAGCCGAGCGCCGATCAACCGCTAAGCGAATTGCGCCTAAATGCGCTCGCAAACGCGGCCCCTTTGTGCTCATTAATAAACTGAGCAGAGGCCGTTCGCGCAAAGGCCAGAGCCACCTGCTGCTCTGTTTACTGCCGTGACACCTTCAACACGGCGGGCACAGTCGCTTGTTTTAATTGCGACTGTTCAATTATCGCGGGTCCACTCGATTTTTATTGTTTTTGTCGCTTATTTTCCGCGCCATTTGAACTTGTTCTCTTGTTGCTAAGAAGCCGAAACAAAAATAGACGTTATAAATTTTTTCAGGTTTACGGCGCCGAAACAATATATTTTAGAGGGCAGATTTTCCCACGAAAGCGAAGGGCTTTCAGTTTAATAACGGCGCTGTACGCTTCAAGATCATTCGCTTCACGACTGTAAAGATAAACATGCAAATAGATTTATCGTAAAAAAATGTGTATTATCGAACACGCATAAAGAGATCCGATATGATTTCTTGGCAGCAGATGAAACTTTTTATCTTCATGAGATTGCCAAATGCTCTTAAGCCATGTTTTCATTCTCATTGTATTATTTTCGACACGTGAATATATTCGATCATGAAGGGCCATACTGGCCTTATTCAGAAAGTACGTACGTTTTAAAATACATTCCATGTATTCAATAAAGATGTGATAAACGAACAAATAACAGTACAACTAATATGTGTTGTTTTAATTCATTTTTTAAGAAACTACGATACTGATGACAAACGCACATAATACCGTATAGAATTTAGTTCTCAAATTCAACATAATGGTGAATTACTTCTATGTAAAAATACAATGTTTCTCACTGATTTTATGTATATAACTAATTAGTATGTCATATTATGTTTACAACTGATTAATACTCAAAGAGGCCTTTTTGAGTTCTTGAAGGTGTGCATATTTTACAGTGTCGTAGATTAAATAGTCTGTGCTATATTTCTTAAACGACACTTGATATTAGTCTTCAAACATGGCACCCCCCTCTGATATTGAAAAAAAATTGTATTTTAATCATTTGAAAGGTCTTTCAATTAAGTAACTAGAGATTACCAACTTATCGATGTATTTCTGGAAGTTAGAATTACTTAAAGTTTTAAAATCCTGAAAACCTCAAATCTGAAGAATCATGGCGACGCAAACGCAGGACTTGACAACAACGGAACAAGCAGTTCTCTCGTTATGGTTTTTCGAGGAACCGACGAGGCGACCCTACTCTAAGCAGTCCGCCTTTATATACAGGTTCGCCACATGCCGTTCTCCAAAAAAACATTAGCATACCTGAGCGAAGCACATTGCGCCGCCGGGCCGTCGTAAGCGCCAAGGTCGCAGAGCGGTTCTCGTCTACTCGGGCATCGAAGTCTCTGGTGCTTCAGAGATAGGATCCCCTCTATGGCACGCCTGCAATGAAAGCCATTACCAACTCAAAAGAGACGACAAAGAAGAGTCTCTGATCAATATCAATTGTTAGAGTAATTGACAAAAAAGCAGATAAAACATAATGTTTGGAGAAAATGGATTTTGACGTAGATGAAGCCAGCGAGACCTCAGGAGTGGAAGAAGATGGAGAAATAACCCGTGAAATTGAGAAATGAAATAAAATTAAATGGTCACATTTTGGCACTGTCTGGCTCTGGAGTATAAAATTAACTTGCTCTACAATGGCATAACTCAAAAAGCATTATTAATGAGATGAAATCGAATTTTTAAACTTCTGTATGATATATCGTGTGCATATGTGTGAAATACATCGTTGCAATCCCCCCCCCCGTAATAAATTTTATATGCATGGTTTTGTTAGTAAACAGAGTTTCTAAATGTATTTGTCCGTGCCAATAACTCATTATTGACAAGTTGTTAGTCATTTCTTGACTCCGACTACGGAATATATTTCTCGGTATAAATAATGGTAAGTATATATTTAAAAGAGAGCATTGTTTGTGTGTATTTTGTTTTCTTTCTCATATGGCGTTCATACGAAATGGCGTTTTTCTCAAATAGTGTGAAGTTACTTTAACATTCCAGATATAGCGTGAGGTTTCGGAAACCGCCAGGTCAACTTTCTGTGTTGTTTCTTCTCGAATATTGTGTTCATGCAAATTCATTTACGTATTTTTAACGAAGCTGTCAGAGTACATTGTACTTTTACTCTTTCATCTGCATGAAATAATACACTTATTATAGTTTTACGAAGTTGTTTGGAGAATTTTTCATATCCCCGTACGATCATGTTTGCAATCAACCTTATTACAAAATGCAGTCGCGCATCGTGTGACCTAAGAAATGTCTCATAGCTTGCTTCTAGGCATTTTATACAGTCTCGGACAAGAGTGGCAATGCCCAATGTCTTCCGAATTAGTATGTCCATCGTTTCAGATGCTTCAATAGAAGCAGTCTAAGTTCGCGTGGTCTCGGAATTGAAGTGGTAATCAACAGCAACTTCAAAATAATAGCAACTGCACATTATGTTTTGCGTAGTAACAGAATGATTAGCCTTTTAGTAAAACATCTTTGTCATTCTACAATAGAAGAAAATCGCATTTAATAAATATTGAAATAATTAATTTTCAGTTAACTGACTGAAATGTGAAAGTAATCTTAGCTGGAAGATAGTCAAATCAAAGTGCAAATAAAATGTACTGAAAATATGAATACAGAACATATCGGTCGGAATGAGGTATAAATTTGTAATTATTAATTTTCCATTTACAGTAATATTAAGGTTTTAATGAAATCAGAAATTTTTCAATTTCATTCTAGTAAATTAAAAATTATTATTGAAAATGTTAATTTATTAAAACAGAAATTAAACAAAAATTAAGTTCTCAATTTTATTGTATCAGGCGTAGTAGAAAGAAATAATTTTGTGGCATACGTATCGGTGTTGTAAGAAAATAACTCAAGATTGCCACTTATCAAGAAAAATAGACGTATGCATGGCGTTAGTTTGCTCTACAATTATCTTGAACCACGTGAGCGATTGTTCCTAAATAATTGAAGAACTTATTTAAAAAACGATAAAAGCATATTAAGAGTCCACGATCCTAAATTTCATTTTACACTCAAAATTGTGATGCAAAAAACTCTCAAAATATCAAAAAATAGAAAATAAATAATAAGGAAACTCACAATGCGGATCATTATTTCCGGTAACAGTTTCGTTTCTAGATGCCTTCGGGTGGGACGGAGATGGGAAATGAATACCGGCTCAAAGCCGAGTTCCTTCAGCTAGTGAATGACTAATAACACTGGTCAACAAAGTTTTGCCATAGACAGTTTTGTATGATGCCAAAGTATGATGACAGTTTTGCATGATGACAGTTTTTGCATGATGCCAAAGAACGTCTACGAAATCAATGCAGCCCTGTTATCAACATTTGGCTTCACGTAAAAAATAAAAAGTTTAATTTTGTAGACCAGTGTAATCCAACAAAGCGGGCAATCATCTATTTAATCTAGAGCCGTGGTGCTCCCGCCAACGCGTGCGCCAGAGGCGGTGGAGGTCAGCTGGAGGTGAGGGCGGGAGCTCGTGCTTTCAGCGTTGGCCGGGGACGTGGACAGGGGGCAGGGGGGAGGGACCGTGGGCGAACGGGTGGCGGAGGATCGGGGTAGTAAATTGCTGGAGCACACGTGTGGGTCGCGACGCCGGGTCCCACGGGCAACGACCTATCCCCAAGCAGCCTCTAAATACCCAAACCCGCCCCACCCCTCCCTCCGGTTCCATTCACACTGAAGCCCGCCTTCATTTGTTCCTTGTCTGGCTGAGGTTAGCTCAGAATCATCACTGCTGCTGTCTCTGCATATCTCTGGCTGAAAGATTCTAGGGAACGAGTCCCCATCATAGCGGATTAGCTACATAGCTAGGTTGAATTCAGCCGCTGTCTGGAGGAAGACAAGCTGCTCTGATCGGTTGTTTTTATGGTTTCTCCGAGCATAACCAGGCGAATGCTGGAGCAGTACCCTATCAAACGGGCGCGTGATCTTTCTTTCCTCTTCCTCGTCCAATCATTCCCCTTTACTGACACACTTTCAAGCACTACACTACAGGTACATGTCGTACATGTCGGAGGACCTGATTGGAGTTTAGAGTATGACTCGACTGTGGCGATGACCGGATTGAGGCGGTGCCCCGCTGTGGGAGGTGAGAGCGGAAAATTGCTCTCAAGCCGATCCATAGGACGGCGCCAGATCTCACCATCCAGCGCGTAAGGAATCACATCAATAATAGTAATAGTATATAGTAATAATAGTAAAGAAAATAAGTCACCTCCAAAAAAAATTAAAATAGTTAGTATTCTCATAAACAAAATTCTGGAATATTCAGCCATAAAAATTAATGCAAACCCTCCTCTTCTATATTCAATATTAAAACCAGATACCAATTCAGATTCCCCTTCCGAAAAATCAAAAGGAGTACGATTAGTTTCAGCTAAACAAGAAGAAAATCAACAAAAAATAAAGGAATACAAAGAAAAAAAATCATACATATAACTGATGAAAATAAAATAAATTCATACCAAACCCACCAACTAATACAATATATCTTAACAAAATCAATGCCATTCTTACCTCATAAGAAATTGTTTGAGCTACAGCACGTAAACCCCCCAATAAAGCATAATTAGAATTAGAAGATCAACCAGCCAACATTATAGAATAAACCCCTCCTGGGTCATAACATTCAGTACACTACGAGGACTATCTACTCCTCAAAGGTTGACGTGCACGCAATCACTAATCAGTCTTTCTCAGTCGGCAACTGGCCTCATCTTCCTTCCGGTCAAATGAACCGTTTTTAAATGCAGAACATTATCAACATTGTCTTTGACCTACAGTTTACAACATCTTTCAGTTTTAACTATCTGTAATATGAACTAACTTCCTTACGACGTGAGCTAGTTTATATTAATTTCCAAATATTATTAGATTATACTACATAAACTATTCTCGTGATACATTTGTGTATTTACTATTACAGTTCCTCACGTTCTGCAGTTACAACTGTCAACCCCTTTGTTAGAGGAGTAAAGTAAATATCAAAAAGAAAAAATAATAAAGTCACTGCCTTGAGCCGGTTCTCGCGCCCGTGTCGACTGTCCTACGCTCTGTATGGCGCCGTCCTGTCGCCACCGGACGCTGCGCCCACGTGGCAGAACCGCCACGCCCAGAGGCTGACGACCCCGCTACGCCACGCCTCCCTTTCGCCCCCTCCCCCAATAAATTACCCTCGGTTTAATGGCCTCGGGAGCATGCAGGAATCTGGCGAAAATAAAAACAAAAATAAACAATAATAATCATATCACAATATTGATAAGACAGAAAAAAGTCACCAAAAGTCACCCCTTGGCCATAGAATACTGAGAAATATATCGCCTTTATTCTGTTGAAGTTATACCATTTGTTAGCACAGCAACTGGGCTGACCAAAAAAACTTGAAAACTGACCAAAGCTGGCCAAAGAAAACTGAAAAATTATATACAAAAATTACAATTAAACGCGAATTAAAACTGAAAAATCTGTCATCTTGGAATCATGTCGAATAGTTCGTACCATGATAAATTTATAATAATAGTAATAGTAATAGTAATAATAATAATAATAATAATAATAATAATAATAATAATAATAATAATAATAATAATAATTTGCCTTTGATTCTGTATCACATACCTGGCTGATAGAAATACTTAAGATCTATGAAGTTGATACAAAAGTTGTCTCTTTCTTTGAACATGGTATGTCGAACTGGCGAACAAAAATTATCTTCAGTACTCCTGTTGACAACATTCAAACTGATACAATCAATGTGCGAAAAGGTATTTTTCAGGGAGACTCACTAAGTCCCCTCTGATTTGTCACCAGTATGAATCAGCTATCTAATCTCTTGAATTGCACTAAATGTGGATTTGGAATTAAATTGGGAGCAAGAATGATGTAACACATTGTGACGTAACCAAATATCAGATTCGGAAATAAACACATTTATTTTGTAATAAATTCTCCGCAGCGTGTGTGTTGCAACCGGGTGCGCCTCCCGTAGGCGGTAAAAGGGTCAATTAGTTCCGCGCAGCTGCAAACGCGACTTATTGGCGACGCCTCGGACGAGCGAGGGGCGCAATGTTTGTTCCACGCGCCTTGGGATCTTCCCAGGGGACTATCGACCACGCTGCTCGGAGGAATTTCAGAAGACCGCCCAGATTTGTTTATAGGAAGTGTGCGAGAAAGAGCGCTTTCGGCTGTCTCTGAAAAATTCCATCAAAATTACCTAAGAAACGCGTAATCTAATTGGTGTAAAATCATGTACGGCGTAGTAACTTTCACCCAGTAACGTCACGCCTTCTAAAAATTCAGCAGAAAGTTCTAGAACATTAGTAGAAATTGGGGTCGAGAAGAGTGTGGGCGCTAGGGTAGCGCGAATTAGCGCGATAAAAGCGCAGAGGTGATATTAACACACCGAGTGTCAGGTAGACGAAAAGGAACTATATTCAATTTTGTTATTCTTTATCTCTGCTCGTTTACGCCCGCGCCAAGTGTCGCAAGTTACGCGACCACGATAATTAGTGAAGTCGGTGATAATTCTCCCAACGAGTATCGTGTTTTATTCTGACGTTCGGGCTTATAAACTGTCGTCACCGATAACGTCGTCACCGCTGCCGCAGACGTCACAGTTGGTGTCGCTGTTGGTTTTGCTCTCCTGAATGGGAAGCAGGCTACGAGAATAAAGCCTTCTCCATCATCCAAGGGACGTGCTGTCCAGATGAAAAGGAGCCCAGCCGTTTTGCTTGTTTGGAGGCCATTCATCCCAGCGAGTTCCTCTGCCGCACATGGTGATTTTAGTTATTTGTCGAGCTCCAACAAACGAATCGAACATTTATCACGCCCTTCAGGCTTACCTGGACAATATTCAATATTCAGAAGATGCCGGCCGCGCATTGGCCCTTTCTTGTAATTTTGTAAGCATATCTCTGTTTAATTTTTCCTTTATTTGTTCCAGGCAATAATCACAAGATTTAATTGTATTAGTTTTAAGACCGCATGATAAAAAGCAAGGGTTTGAAACTGAGCTCAGATAATTATAACAAATTATTTCTACTAATTTTTCTATTTTTTTAATTTCTCTTAAATTTATTTTTTTCTTTAAATTTTCTTTCAATTGACCTCTATCACGTATTCACGTCCATCCACCATCTAAATTTCAGGCTCTACTCGCCTCCTGAGCTAGCCGGCAACACGAGCCCAGGTAGGTGCGACCAACCATCGGAGTTACAACATAAATCACCTTTTATATATGAATGATTTGAAGATATATGCTTCGACAAAATTCCAACTTGAACAACTATTGAATATTGCGGAATCATTTTCAAAAAGTATTAAAATGCAGTTTGGACTAGGAAAATGTCGAACATTGAATATTGTGAAAGGAAAGCTCCAAGAGGGAGACTTTGAACTAGAAAATAAACAGTTGATACAAGCGATGTCTGCTGAGGAAACGTACAGGTACCTGGGAATGAAACAGGTAAGGCACATTGACCAAGGTAAAATGAAAGATGAACTCGCAGAGGAATTCATACGAAGAACCCAAAAGCTCCTGAAAACAAAGTTGAATGGAAGAAATATCATAAAATATATATTAACACCTATGCTATCCCAGTCTTAAACTACTTATTTGGCATTATAAAGTGCAAAAAAACTGGCATTGAGAACTTACAACAAAAAGGAGAATTTTAATTACGAAAGCACGCATACGCCATCCAAAATCTGCAGTCGAACATATAACACTTCCGAGAAATATGGGTGGAAGAGGACTCACAGATATTGGAAACCAACTTTGTCGACAAGTGAAGAGCATGAAAATGTATTTGCATTCTGCGGCAAATACATCAAAACTGCATGAAGCAATTTGTGAAGCAAATGCCTATACTTCGATACAGCTGTCGCGGCAGGATGTTGCTCACTCCTCATGCAATGACGGCCAAAAGAGAGATTTATGGATACTACTACTCCTACTGCTACTGCTACTGCTACTGCTTCAGCTACTGCTACTGCTACTGCTACTGCTACTGCTACTGCTACTGCTACTGCTACTGCTACTGCTACTGCTACTGCTACTTCTACTGCTACTGCTACTGCTACTGCTACTGCTACTGCTACTGCTACTGCTACTGCTACTGCTACTGCTACTACTACTTCTACTACTCTACTATGACATCTCTCACGACACTATGAAGAAAAGAAATCGAAAGGATTACGACCAAAAAGTGAGACTCGTCATGCGAAACACGTATAGCAACAGAAGACACCTTCTGACGCTATTTGACATGGCCAAGCTATATTTAGTATTTACTACTTGGCATGCAAATTCTTATAACTAAGTTCTACATAAAATAGTCTGTATCTTTTTAGAAACCGTTTTGAAAGAGAAAAAATTTTTCTTGATCCTTAGACTTGTGTATCAATATAAATTGTTTAATTTCATCTGAGTATGGGTTGTAAAATAGCGTATAATATTGAGGTGAATGTTTGTAGTGAGTATATATTGACACCTTACGAATATGATTCATACGTCATGTGTAATAATTAAAGACATCGGTATTGGAAAAAAATATATTTCAACCTTTTAGTAAGCTTGTTCGATCCAAAAACACTGATTCGTAAATGAAGAGACCTTTCTTAGTAAACAGATACTTACAGGAATCACGTGGATGATATTTTCCTATCTGTTGCACATTTCTTATTATTTATCTGAAAGTTGGGGAGCTATAGAATGTATTTCCCCGGTATTTGCCACCAGTCATTTTTCAAGAATGAATGAATATTGCGGCGTCGCGCATCGCTTCCTTGCGAGCCGGCCGGGAAAACCGTCCTCCCCCATGTTTAAGTCGGATGCGGGGTTGGGGGCGATTGGCATGCGCTGTGCACGCTGACGCGCGCCGAGCTGAAGACGCGCAAAATAGGCCAGGGGGATGGGGCAGGAAACTCTCCAAATACATAACTATAGAGAAAGGTTAGTGCGAGTCGCGGAATATGTCGCAAGACTCCTAGAGGAAGCTGGCCGTCGATCCTTCCTGACGCCTACCGGCATGGGAGCGCCGAGGGGAGGGGGCGAGCCTCCGGGTACTTAAGGCTGTATCAACTGCGCCCACGCGGGATATGTAGAGGGTCGAATGGCCGTGTGATATCTCCAGTGCTATCCTAGCACGCTATCTTCGAGGCGAATACCGGTTTGGCATCAGGCCATGTTGTAATGATAGTTAAGGGACTCTGTGTCCGACAGCTTCGCACCACGCGTTGCTAGCCTGCTTTAAAGCAGTGGTACTGAGCTGGGCCTAGGGACGGTCGCGGGGGTTTCGCGGCTAAGGGATTGGAGAGGTTGCCGGAGGTTTTTATTTTGTAAATTATTGTGTAAATATAGTTATATATTTCTGTTAGAAATAGTCGTCTGTGTTATTTATTTCCAGTACATCACAATATGAATTCGTGAATGTACGTTCGCAGATCTACACAATGAGGTGAATGAAGATTGGCTTAATTTGAAAAAATGCTGAACACGTAGCCTAATAAACTTAATGTTATATTCAATTGATTTAAATGGACGTTTCATTTGAGGATTGACTGAAATGAGAGATTCAATTTTTTTTTTAACATTAGTCAGTTTGCAAATCGTTCATTTTCAGTGCGTTTCATCGTTCGTTGAAACTAAAAACTGCGTTAATATCTATTGTTTCTCTATTACTCATTTCTCGTAGCTTTAAAAGTCAATGAATGGAATTTATAGTCAGTTATTTAAATTTAATACAGTGATTTTAACTATAGTTAACCGTTGAAATAACTATTTTTATAGGTTTAATTTGGAACATCTCAAAATCATCGTGGACTTAAAAAAAATTTTAAATTAAATTTTTTAATTTTAATTTGGTTATTACTAGGGCCCGGATTTTAATGACAAGTCATATATTTTTTTTTAATCTTCGGGTGAATTTTAAAACAATTTATGCAGGAATACAGGTATTGTCGATTAGAAAAACGTATTTTTATTTTTCATAAGAAGTCATATTTACACCCTTTTTAATAAAAAGTCATATTTTCCAAATTTTCCTAAATGCATATTTTGTCATATATGTAAGGATCATTTTTAGTGAAATGTGATATTTTCGCAAGATTGTCCCAAAAATGCATAAATATAGCCCATATTTTGAAGAACACAATAATAAAAAGCTTGAGAATGTCTCGCATGACAATGTATCAAGTGATATTGTCACAAATAAACTCAACAATTATACTCCAAAGGATTATTTGGTGAATATTATATTTATTTGGTGGTATTATTAAGTGAATTTGAACGGAGTGAGTTGGGTCGAGCTCGTGGTCATGTGGCTGAAAAAGTGTACAGCAAATAAATTTGTATAACGTCATATTTTATTTTTAAGGTCATATTTATTTAGGTTTTAGGTTATAAATGCTTGCATATTTCGCTGATTTTTAGGTCATTAAAATCCGGACCCTACTCATTAGTGAAGCCTGTCTCGCGGAGGCCGGATGGAACACAGACATCCCTGAAGGAATGTATCCGGCTCGAGGTATCCGCAGGGCGCGGTGTCGCAGATGAATTGCTCAGAGAATCCGGTTGCTGGTTTAGGAGTTCCTTTTGTGGAGTCACGTGACCCTCCGTCCGATCTGGTGGGCGGTTGGCGAACCAAAAGAGCGCAGGGCGAGGCCAGGGGTGCAGAGCACGTGGGTGAGAGAGTTCTGTCGCCTTCCCACTGGCGCTAAACGCTCGCCCAAGGAAGTTGTTCGTAGCGGCCGGAGCAAGAAGTCCATCCCCGTCCTAATTAAACCACTCATTTATATCCATGCAAATTAGAAGTTAAGATAAAAAAATCGGAAAATTTGGAATTATACTTACAAAATTGAGTTTCCATGAAAAACTATAAAAGGAAAATGTAAGTAGTGTCTCTTAGACTTTACTCATAAAGGAGAGTATAGACAAACCATTTAAGTTTTCTAATAACAATAGTTCATTATTACAGTTATATTTCTAATTAGGAACACTGAAATGATACTTCCTATGATTTTTTGTAAAGAACTATTCGCCTGTTTAACGCAAAGTAGATATTTGCAAAATATTATCTTCTCTCTTGGCTTACAATATCTTGAATATCTTTTGATATTGTAGAAACCTCTTCGAGAAGCAAAAATACCTTAATTATTGTGTCAGTGAAATCAAGCATGAAATAAGGAATAGAATTATTGTGTTTCAGTGTGAAATCTTTGTGGTAGTAATCAGTCACAATATTTTTATAACTGAGTAGCACTCAAAGACGTCCTACTGAGCTCTTGAAGGTATGCGGTTTTTACAGCGCCGGAGATTCAATACATCTGTGCTGTATTCTCTAACACCGCTTCGAATTAGTCTTCAAACATTACATCCCCCTCTGATACTGAAAAATAATTTGTATTTTAATTATTGACAAGGTCTATCAACTAAGTAAGCAGAGAAAACCAATTTTCTCTGACTGATCAATATATTTCTGAATTTTTAACTATTCTTCCGACTAATAATATTGCATGTCTTTTATGTTGACATGATTTATTGAACATTCTTCTACCCTTCAGTTTATTTAAATTAATGGATCCAATAATCACAGAATAACATTGTTCAAATACAATCCTAGCTTAAACAAATCAATGTTAATTGTTAACACTGAACATTATTACCAACATTTCGGTCACGACATACTGCGTAGACAACAGTCCTTAGTTCGAACTAATAATAAGTCCATGCACTGGACCATCGATCTTATTGTGATGTGTTATTAATTTTGAAGTAGAAATGTAAATCCACATTGACACTGCACAAAAATCACCGAGACAAATATAGACCTCATCATGTATCCCTTACATATAACGAAGTAAGTGTATATATTCAAAATTGCCTTCGGACTCGCTGGTTTGGGCTTCCATTGCCCAAGATATTTCAGCGGAAATAAATTTTGAAATCATTGTTGTTTTGAGATAATGAAAGAAAATATCAACAGGGCAAAGAATCATAGTCTTATGAAACACTGTCTTACGTGATAGTATTGTGAAAATTAATATGCTGAAATTTTGTTGCCGCCCCATGATGTACAAAAAGTACAATGTGTGACATTTGATATGTCAATGGAACGATAATGCGGACTGATTTCAAGGGTTCTGGCGTAAAAGATGTTACCCTCAAAATCATAGTACTAGTGATATGGTTTTACTCTACCATCAGATATCAATGCAGCGTGATAGTTAAATTGTTAAGTTGATAGGTCAAACAAATAGTAGTTCTCGGTAGTTGTCATTTTTTATGATCTAATCCTCTTAATTCTTAATTCGTACCAATGGGATCTACAAGAAACTCACAATGTTTTCTTTCGCAGAATTTGCAGTATCTTCAAAACAGAGGTGAGCCGTCTCGTCTACCTTCAGTTGAGTGGTTATTAGTATCCACAGGAAGTATCATATCAGAAGCTCTCGTCCTTTCCGAATGACAGCCAGTTTTATTTCCAGAGAAGATAACGAACAAGTCGTGTTAGTATTCGTGCTTTCGTGATGCATGAACTTTAGTTCATGTATAGTTCAGTTGTATATATACAAGTTTCCATGATGACAGTTAATCGACGACAGTTAATCTTCAGAATGTATCAATTCGAGACGTGACAAGAAATATAATGTTAACAAAATTCGAAGACCTAGAGACGTGGTCATTTTAGTGGCGAAGCCGGTCCGTCAAAATCCATTTTTATATTTATAAGTTGAAATGTAGAGAATGATGTATTACATTAGAGTGACTGGTGATGGAGATAACGATGCATAAAACAAGTATTTTTAAATTACGAAAAATTTGTACATTTCTGTGCTTGTGCAATGACATGATTAGATAGACAAATGTGATCTGGCAATGTTTCTTTTAACCGTCAACTTCTCGCGTGCCTTCAAATATCCATCATAGGTGACGTGTGGACTATGAGACCGCGACGTTTGAGGCAAAATATTTTTCGGCGTTTAATTTCACGTTTACTCGACGATTTGTTTTCATGTTAACAATGAGAAGAAACTAAAAGGATTTGTAATTCATATATAAAATAAATAGATAATTATTCTCACCGTGTTAATTTCCGATTATTACTTATTCCAGACTTGTTCTCCACGATTAATTGCATAACTGCGCATAGAATATATTTAAAACGTTATTCACCTCAAAAAACACTCTAAAACAAACATGAATATATTGTCACTGGAAATTATCTAGAAATTGAAAATCTGCAATTCCTCATTTAAAAGAATTTAGATATTCTTATTCAAGTGTTTGTGTTGGTTTCTTCTTAGAAGTACCTATCTCTTCCTGAAACTTGTGGTATTCATCTTACTTTTTCGCCTTTTATTTCTTCTAATTTTCTATTTTTCTTTTCTATATAATCATCTCTTTCTTTATGAACTTCCTCTTCCTTATTTGTTTATTGTTCACTTTCATCGGTAAAATCACGGTCCACATCACAGTCAATACCATTGGCGATTTCCAATATGTGCTATTTAACTTTTACTATCGAAATTAGGATTCCCCGCAAACACACTCCAAGCTCATTCAGCACTTTCACAGGTCTGTGGTAAGTCTAGTTCATATTGGTGATGTGCGGTCTGCGAGACCACTCCAAAACTTCAACTGACCCTCAAAGGTGAATGTCACTTGTTCCGCTGTCTGCGTCTGAGGGTTGTTAGGAAAGAAATAAGAAGGTACTATAAACAAAAACATCTGCGATGCGTGAGAAGATATACGCATTTACATTCCCTCGGTGGACTCAAGAGACCGCATGTCACCACTTGAGGTCAATAAGAAAAATAAGTTTTCAATTGAATATGTTTCGACCGGCGTCTTTAATTAAAATGGCAGCTTGTTTTAGAAAAATCGTCAGATAGAAAAGAAGAAATGGCCATACAATACATAGTAGATTTATCTTATTGAAAATTCAGAAATTCCGAATATTCGGAATATAATTATATGAAGCTTGGAATATCATTATAGTTTATTATTAATATTTCAATCCATTCATTTTTTGGATATATTATTGCGTAATAGTCTTTAGAGATTATATCTGAAGGTAATAAATGCAAAACATTTCGAAACAATACGAAAATGTAGAATATATTGTCAAAAATATTGCGGGGTAGCGCAGAACACATTGTACTAGTTAATAGTAAAGGCCTTCAAACGTAAATGCTTAATTAGGATAATTTCAAAAGCCTTTCCGCGATGGTTTAACTATTAACAGCTGAATAGCTAAATTATGAAACTGTAAGTGTTCCTCGGTCATCACGTTGAGGTCTTTACTTGCGCCGATTCATTTCACCGGGTCATCTCTTTGGTAGAATCTATTTGTAGTGCCGAGGTGACTGCCTCTGGCCGTATGTATGAAATGTTTTGTCATTAAGGATGTCGTTATTTTTCTTTGTTGTCGAGAATATATTTACGATTTAGCAAGAAAATAATATTATGGTCGACTTATTCCTTAATTCAACTTTTCACAGGTTCCAATATTTTGGAATAATCATGAATAAACAATATCTATTAATACAGATTCTAGCACATTTTTCTTTGTAACCACAAAAATATTGGAAACAAAAACCTCTTTGCGGCCTGGCAAATACATTTTGCACTGAAAATTGGCAATACCACATTCACTGCCTCACCCACCGCCGCCACCATATACGACTTCGACGCCGCCGCCGATATCAACGCCGCCACCTCCACCGCCACCGCTGACGTCTTCCCCATCGCCTGCTTGGTATGGAACGGTCTCGAAGGTGACAGTAATATTGGCGGCAGCAGGGGCGGCGGCAGTGGCGGTGGCAGTAGCGGTGGCAGTAGCGGTGCAGTATCTGTGGCAGTGGCAGTGGCGGGGGTCGTGACGGTCGCAGTGGCGGCGGCGACGGCGGTGGTGGCGGTGTGGGCCGCCAGGCGGGCTTCCGCCACGCAAGGCCACGGCCGCCTCGGAAAAGGCGTGGCGGGGCGGGGCGGGCAGGGCTGCGGACGGGAGCTTGCGGCCCCAGGGAGGGGGGGGGGGCGGGCACGTTGGGCCCGGGCGTGGCTTAAAAGGGGTACGCCCAGAGGCCACGGCAAGCCGGTAAAGGTGGGTGCTTCCACACCGCATCCATTCAGCAGCCCGCAGCAGCTAAAGGAACTCAGCCACCATGTACAAGCTCGTAAGTGATCTTGGTGTTTCAGCAGTGACAATTTTCTAGCGTTCAAAACTCAAGAAATGTCCGTGATTTATATTGTGGATTTTTAAACAGTTCGATTTTTTTAGGTATTCTAGATTTTTTTTAAGGTGTCATTTTAGTATAAAATATTTTCTTATTCTCCAGCGGCATCAGTGCCTGCAATGTATGCAATATATGTTAAACGAGTGTCTAACGGGTTGCCTACTCATCATATGCTGGCAAAATATTACTTGCAGAATAACACTAGTGAGATAAATTTTCTTGATCTTTACAAGATTCAAAATCATTGTTTAGACATTTAGTATCGCGTGTTGACTATAAAACGATCTCAAATATAATTATTATTAGCGCTATGGTTTATCCTTTTCCGATAGGAGACTAGATGTACAGAAAACTACGATTTTTGGATATTTCAAATCTTGTTTTTTCATCTCTCGACAACCGTGCTTTTCTTCGAACACCTGGTATTTTTGGCCCGAGAGTAATCCACTCTCGTGCTCCTCAGATACGGTATAAGATGTAAAACGTCTTCCTCCACAAGTACACTCGAAAGAAAGGAATTTTCTGTTATATTAATATTGAATTTAATTCCCAACACTCGAAAGAAGGAATTTTCTGTTATATTAATATTGAATTTAATTCATTTAAATTGAATTTTATTTTCTTGCATATAAATACAAAAATAACACCGTATTTACATGTATGAGCCATTATTTGTGCGACATGATATTATATCTGTTTGCATCCGAGTCCTTGTGATTGCTAACGTAAGCTGTGTGTGTTGCAGATCGTCTTCGCCGCCCTCCTGGCTCTGGCCGCCGCCGCCCCCGGCCTGATCGCCGCCCCTGGCGCTGTGGCCTACGGCGCGCCCCTCGCCTACTCCGCGTTGGCCGCCCCCGCCGTCGCCGTCGGCGCCCCCATCAGCTACGTCTCCGGCCACGCCGTCACTTACAGCGTGGAGCCCGTCGAGCAGCACGGCTACAGGATCGCCTACTAGGCCCCGCAAGCCCCCACCCCCCACCCCCCGCACTGATTCCACCACCCTACGACAGCGTTCTCCATCTTATGTATAAATAAACTATTTTATTTGCAATCATTATGGTGTATTTAATTTTTTTCTGCTCACGATCCAGGAACCATTCATACCTTGTTGCAAATTCCTAAAATCAAAACAACAAACCAAATTAAAATATTTAATGAAGTTATTCAACAATATACGCCATTGTATTAATCAAATCACATTTTTACAAAAATGATAAGATTTTTAAGAAGTCTACTGTATATCCTTGAAATTTAGAGAATCGAGATCTTATGAAATTGTGTATTTCATCTGCAATCAAATCTTTGAGCTTCTCGTGTCTTTTTTTTACAATACAATACTGCCCCTTCAAAAGAACAAATCAATATTATATGTCATACAACAACATTCAGTCAAAACCATCTTCCTAATAAGTAAGCAACGCATAAGAACTATTACAATATAGAAATAATGTATGAAAATTCACATGCTCTTAATGCGCAAAATGCTAACAGTGTGAAGTACATCACTCGTCAAAATTTACCAATTTTTCTGTATTCAATTTATCCATGGACAGCAAAACTAAAAGTCAAGGTGAACTTCAGTAATTTCCTTACGATCCTTATGTGGCGAATCATATTTGGGAACGTTAATTTCCTGACACCCACCTCAGTTGCTGGGACAAGAAGTTGCGTCGTGAGCCCGTTGCAGCGCCGCTCGCTCATGTTCCCTAGAGTTTGTGCGTTTCGCCGTGAGATAGCGCATGAATCGCATCAGACGTAGGGGCTTTGATCAGGCTCAAGAAAAGCAGTGATTGACAGTGAAACATTAACATTTTCATCCTTAAGCATGAATATCATATAAAGCAGAGATTGTACGAGGAACGATTATAGAATTTTTTATTAAGAAAAGGAGAATATTTGTGCATTTTAAATGTAGAGGAGATAAAGTTAGAGCACCGGCCCTGATAACCAGCTAGATCGTATTTCAAATATAGTATTTAATACAAATAGGATTTATAAACAGACCAATCAATCCCAGCAAACTATTTGAACGACTTTTACTCAGACGAATGACACCACTTCTGACTAACGTATTACGAAAAACTCAGTTTGGTTTTAAAGACAATAGGTCAGCGGTACTACAGACTACGACTTGCCCTAGACGTTTCAACATTCCTACAATATCCATGTGACGTCCCTGCCTTATTTACAGATTTCAGCAGTGCCTTTGACTCAGTCAACCACGAGATCCTCCTTCTCAAAATAAAACCATACATCCCAGAATTCTTTCAGTCTTTTTTGAGAAATTACCTCTCCCTGCGCTCCTTCCGCGTAAGACACCTTTCATGCTATTCCTCTTCCTATCCCATCCTAGCCGGCGTCCCTCAGGAAACGAGAAGTGACATTTGACAACTTGGACTGACATTCAACTGTAAACTACTGTAGACGCGATACATCAAGGACAAGACCCAAAAAGCACACCGGACAATCAACGCCTTACTGCCCATCATGACAAACAAGAACGTTAAACACAAAATCAATCTTTACATATTTCATACGTACATCAAGCCAATAGCCACATATGGCGCTGAAACATGGGCCTCGACTTTCCAATCAAATTATAACTTGCTGACCAGACTGGAAAACAGAATAATGAGACTGACTTATAGACCCGCACCTGATGACTGCTACCTCGACATTAACTCATGTGCATCAACTCATCACTGCAGCGGTTCTGACCGGGAGGTCCTAGGTTCGAGTCCTGGCGGCGGCAGGATTTTCGACACTAGCTTTTCAGCTAGGTCGAATTCAGTCGCTGTCTGGAAGAGAATTCTAGCGGCCGGCTGCTCTGATCGGTAGTTTTCCGTGGTTTCTCCGATCAACACCAGGCGAATGCCGGAGCAGTACCCTACAAAACGGGCCACGGACCGCGCGCGCTTCCTCTTCCTTGTCCTATCCCCTCCTCTTACACACACATTTACACTAACATGCACTACATTACCACATATTCCGGGAGACCGGTCGGGAGCTTGGAGCTTGTCGGGCGGTGTCCCGCTGGTGGGAGAGTCCTGGTTAGGGGGAAACCCCAGTAGCCGACGGTAGGTCGGCGCCGGATCTCGTCATCCAGCGGGGGAAGATCACCGCCATCTCCAGAGAAAAACATGCACTACACTAACGGGACTAATGACGGAAGCAGTTGACGCGCCCGGAAACACGAAAAAATCAATCAATCAATCGTACACGTACGTACATACGGAGTAACATAAGAAGTATAGAGAAAGTTACGTAATGCTGCAGAAAATCGATTTCGAGCTTTCTATGGAAATTCACATGTTAGGGTCCCCTGATACCAAAAAGATGGTTTCTTCAACAAGGCCGTCCATCTCTCCGTCCGTCGTTATAAATATGAACAAACAATTGATCGGTATAATGAAAATAAACATCACAATATGACACAAAAATATTTATGAAGTTGATATTTAATTATTTTCTGATCAACAGCTGCCAAATAATAATTAAGAACTATTTCTTAATTTAATTCAGTATAAATTATAAAAACTTATGTATTGTTTTATTTTTTGTTCAAATCCTTGAAAAGTCTACAAGGTCAAGCAAGGATTAAATATAAATGTACTAATAAATTACGAATTCGCTCCTCAACTTTCGTATATATCTTTCTTCCTTAGCATTAGAAACCGGAAGAAATTATAACTATATGTTCGCAACATTATCCAATCGCCCAAGAAAATTTGTTTCTGAACTATTTCATAACAATTTAAAATAAATCTTACGCCTAAGAATTTTCCAGTCTTCAACCATTTATGTCTTTCCAGTTGAAGACTAAAAAAACAGACGTAATATTTAGTTTTAATTGTTATGAAATAAAATAGTTGAGAAAAAAATTGTCTGCTGTCTATAAATTTTAAAGGGGTCTGTTCTTAAAAGAAATACTACTATAAGAATATAGTATAAAATTGTATAAAAATTAAGCGCAATACGCACTGCAGAAATGTAACTGCCAGTCCTTAACAAAACGCTAATCACGTGCTATATTTTGTAATCATTGCATCACAATGTTGATTAGAAACTACGCTGCTCCGAAGCAAAAGTGTCTCCGATTACTGGAAATCGAGATATTTACGACTGCGCATAAAATGAAATACAGATATCTTTTGGTTTTATATGATATACTCATTCCGATTAATATAACGGAACAGTATCACAAAAAAGATGTTAGCAATGTCAAGAACGTGCAAATACCTTACGCTCTGTCTTTACCACTACGGAGATCACCCACCCTAGCGACGAGAACGGGAAGTCGCGAATGAGTAGTACCACCAGTCAGCAATAGATTGCAGTGTCCATACTGTTTCAGTGAGCTCAGCAGTAATCGCACGTATCATCTCTACATATAAATGTGTGAATAAAGAAAAAAGGAGATTTCGCCGAAAATAGGACCTGCGACATATTTTAAGAGTCTAATGCTCTATCCACAGAAAAATAAACAAAATGTTTAGCGCCATTTTGGAGAAAATAATTGCTTAAATTTCGCGCAAAATTATGCGAAAACAATTATCATTTTTGTAAACCTGTAGATGAACCTAATTCAATTGTCATCGAAAAATATTGTCAATTGTCATTGTCAATTGTCAATTGTCAATCAATTGTCATCGAAATTGTATTAAGTATAAAATAGCTATCGTAAATAGAGATATCTTCTAAATGTAGGAAGATGCCGAAACATTTTGCAATTTTCTAAAATCGAGAGGGTTCATAGATAATGCGACCAGCACTATTTTAAGCGTCCTTCATGCTATCCGAGGAAGAGTTTTAATACAATCTGGAGCCATTTTTTATTTAAAAATCTAAAATATTGTTAAGGCTTTAAGTTAGGTTGTGCCGAAAATGTATATATACGTTTGAAAATTATAGGTCCTGAAGTACGTCCAAATCGATTTCAGAATATCAGTTTTGGAAAAAATCTTTTGGATGGTTTAGGCGCTAGCATTGACGGGCAGTCGGGCAGACGGCACGCGGGCACGCAGGCAGAGACTGTGGTGAGAACGATCAGTTTTCTTCAACCCCATGTCCCTCGTTCGTTTTTGGCACATTTTTGAAATCCCCACCGAAGTAAAAGGGAACATATTTTTTAACGATCTCATAATAACGAAATTGTCAGGACTGTATCCTCAGCCCAAACAAGTTCAGAAGAGATGTCACAGTAAATGTTCCCATATGTTGTATGTTCTTAAATATTCAATAAACATATGTTACTTAGTTAATTTAATTAAATATTTGCCTCTATATATTATGGAATTAACAATGTAAAATATAAAAAACAATAGAGCAATACGAAAGAATATTTTAAAACTGAAGAGGTAATATACTATATAATTATTGACGTTATGAAGGATTGACTACGATTCAATGGATTACTTGTTAAACTAGTTGAGCTGTAACAACACATTCTTTCTCGCATTATTTCTACGTTTGAAAATTTCGAAAATTTGAGTTCACTGGAAATTGGATCTGCGCCATTCTTCTATACGCTCACTGTTCTGTCCGGAGGAAGAAATCCAAGAAAAATTTGGAGCTATTTCTGAAAAAATATTTTTTTAAATTTCATTTATTTCAAGCCAAATCAGTGAAAACCACACATTTTTTAAAACATTGTACATGACTTTTTTTAAACAGCTGAATTTTTAGATCTCTATCTTCATTAATATAGTTTTGAAATGTTATATTTTTGTAGTTTTCGAAAATACAGACCGTTCGTCAAAATTGGGACCACCACCCATCCTATCCTGTCCTTGGATACATACGAGTAGAAGAACAAAGAAAACACGATTACAATACTTTCTCTTCTTATGAAGTAAAGGCAAGAAAGTAACAATTGGATATTTTAGAATCTGCAATTCAAGAGTACTAATGTCCCATTTCAATTTAAAATATTGTTTCTGGAACGGTCATTATTCTTCACGCTTCAAGACGAGCACACAAGTAATGGAGTGCAACGCGCAAAGTAGGATTTCTCGTTCGAGAAACCGAAGTGAAGTTTTTCTGCGGCCGGCCGCTGTCACGCATCCAAACGGACCTGCGGCCACGCAGCGTGAACGATGACGCATTCGCATGGCTCTCACTCATTGCCAGAAGAAACACCCTCATCCGCACCCGCCCGCCATCGCTTGAAATAGTCTAAACCTGATTAAGGGAGGTGAAGCTAGAGGCCAGTAGCTAACAGTGGCGAGCCGTGGCAGACGGTAGCGAGCCTGACGGGGCACGGCGATGCAGGGAAGATGTGGAGAGAGGCGGCGGACGGAGGGGCGGGGTCGAAGATAAGTCGGGGGCGGAGATGGGGGATGGAAGCAGGCATACGAGGGCGGAGAGGGACGGATGCTGACGGAGATGGACGGAAGCGGGTGGGCATGTTTAGCGGCGGGCAGGAGGGCAGTCGTCGGCAGTGCTGTGCTCCTTCGCATTCGCGAATCGCCCTCCCGCCAGTCCGCCGCCAGTTGTGCCAACGGCGCGCGGGCGAAAGTGGTCGGGAATCCCCAGCGCTTTCGACTGCGGTCTCGGACACCCCGACTCGATTCTCAGGTGGTTGCGACTGCAGCGGGATAAGCCCAAGACAGGGAACTTACGCAACACCTCCGTCACGTCATCGCCTTGGCGCTCACCCTCAATGCGTTACGGGTTTGCGGATGTATATCTGGCTTTGGAATGGCGACAAAGGATGAAATAAAAGTATGTTTGTGTGCGTGTAAGCGGAGAAGGGGGGATAAGTATGAGGAAGGCAAGATAGCTCACGGCATATGACCAGTTTGTAAGGGTATTGCTCCGGTATACGGATGGTTTGAACGAAAGAAAAACTCGGCCTGCTGTTAGTCTAAAATTAGCCAGCGTCGGGACTCGAACTTGAGGGATTACCGTTCAAAATCATTGCAATGACAACTGTTGTCGCGCTGATCCAACTCACCGGCTGTATTTCACAAGGAATGAGAATTGGGTTTTGATGAAAGTAGATGTATCAGTAGTTCACATTTCTTTGTAATTTGACATTGTATTATATCACTGTGTTGTGTGTTCATGTTGTGAAAAGGACTAGTAATTTACGAGATCCAAATACGAGTATTACTTACATATAATTAGCAAACCACTAAAAATGCTTTCAAGTGTTGATAACTGCATTTAATTCTTATATATTTAAGTATTAAAGAGTCATCTAAAAATTTTATTTACAGAGAACGTGGCCAATGTTGCTTTATAAGCATTATTGTTGTATTCTTACCTACCAGTTGAAATTGTGTCATACTTTGAGGTTGTTCAACGTATAATTGATTATTCTGACCACACAACGAGATTACCTGCCCGAAGTGGAGCCTTAAAACTGTCTACGCAAAATTTACGTTGTTTTATGTTTATTCAGTTACGTTTATAAGATTTTAAATGTTTTTTAATTGTCTTCAAATTTTAAAAGAACGTTGCTCTTATTACTTCTTCTATGGAATATTGGTTCTCTTTCCTCTTGAAACGACAGAAAATTATCAAAGCAGCCGGCGGCTAGAATTCTCCTCCAGCTAGTGACTGAATTCGACTAGCTATGTAACTAGTGGCACAATTCCAGCAACCATCGGGATTCAGACACTAGGACCTCTCGGTCAGAGACACTGCATTGACACTAGTTAACTCCTGAATAAAAATATCACACACTAGTTTTAGTTTGTGAAGTTGGTTGCCAGACGGAAACGGGTTATTTAGCACCATGCCAACTAAATCAAACTGAAAAGAGTCAATTAACTCCGAATGGGATTTTTTTATTTAATATGGCCGTAGGGATGATAAGGGAAGTTGAACCTAAAGAACTGGTCCACTAAAATCAAGAGCTTGATTGAAGATTTGCTGAAAAAGAGAGAGAAGCAAAATATTTCTTCCCCAATATTACTGAAGACAATAAATGAACTACGAAAATATTACTCTCTAAGCTCTAAAACATATTTGAGATCACGGTTCCACCATTTGATCACACTGAGACATCTGTTGAAAGTTTGTTAGGTCATGAAGGTCACGTGACACATTTCTCATTAAGCTGCGTGGCTGATGTAGGAACATGGGTACCAACCAGTCCTGATTTCCTCTTTGTATCAAGAAAGTAATGAGAAACACAAAATAAAAACTTATTTCAACTTCCTGTTTTCATTGCATTATACCTACTAAGTTTATTTGTAATTATATTTATTTAAAGGATTTGGTATTATTATTGTGTCAAAGTGTATGAACCGACGCTTTAATTTAATAATTCAGAAGACTGAAGCGTATAAATAAAGAACTCAGAGGAAAACGAGGCTAAGTGATATTCTGGAGAAAGTACATTAAGCGCATATTTGAACACTAGGTACTAGAGATGGGCTTAACAGCTTTTCTTCAATAACTGTTATCACAATAACGGTTGACTCGTAAAAGCTGTTATTAATAACAGTTGAAGAATAACATATTCATGCCCAGCAACCTAACATAACCAACTGATAAGAGTTAAATCAGTTGTGGCGACTGCTAGGAGTTAAACCACGCAAAACGAATAACGTTGGTAGCATCGTACAGCTTGTTCAGCTACCTTACGGTGCTTGCTTGCACTACTTTTCCAAACATTTTGGGACAGAAGCAGCTGATATGAAGAGAGAGTGGATGAACTGCCAAGGAGTAATTCATATAATGTGTAGCAAACGTGTATAGAATATTACTAAAATAAAAGTGATTCGGGTTTAGATTGCAAATATTCTTCCAAATATGCAACTCGTGCATAGTGAAGTGACGAGTGCCAAACATAATGAGGAGAAACAGTGTTTTTGCTTACGTATAGCTAAAGTGTTAATGACTGTCGAATATCAAGTATTATCATGCGAGTTATTTGACCGTAACTCATTTTATTCTATCGGACCTAGGGAAATATTCGTTGATCTCACATAAGCAGCAATGGGACAGAAATACGTTAACAAACATATTAAACGGACTTAATTTAAAGGACAAACTTCTTATTGTAGTGTACACAATAAAATATTAAAAAATTATTGTGGCACATGGTGTGTAATAATGATGAATTATGTATTAATGAATCTCTAATTTGAACACTGGCAAATCATGATGCTGCAGTGAAGCTGTTATCGTACAAAACGGTTACCACAAAAGCTTGTAGTAGTTCGGATTAGGCCCAGTAGATTGTAGTTCTATGCATTTCAACCGATAACAGCCAATAACAGGATAAAAGTAATAACTTATTTTGCGTAACAGTTACGAAACGTTAACGGTTAAAAAATAACAGTTTAGCCGTTAAGGGCACATCCCTACTAGGTACTAAGTTCTATTACATAAAAAATATTCCAAGCACTACTTATTTTGACTGCTAATATCTCATGACAGAAAGTTTAACTGCTTTTAAGATTTGTTGCTTCTGCCCGTAGAAAGGTAGCCGAAGTGAGTTTTCAGTTGTGTTTTGTTGATTATTAGACCACGCATTAGCAATCAGTCAGAATGAAAGAAAAATAAATAGCCACCTATTCACTTGACATTTATTGTAAATGTTTTCCATATTAAAGTTCTACGTAAAATAACTAGCAGTGCTACAGGAGCACATTCTTCCTCGCCCTTTCGGAAATAGATATGTAATATTTAAATATTGAACCTCAGCTGTAACTTGAAAAAAGTCAACAAATTCAAACGTCCTTGGTGTATGTTCATTTCGAGTGTCCGTAACAGTTCTCATTTCTTACTTTTACAAATGAAACAAATATGATTAAATTTAACTGTTACTGAATTTGCGGTACATAGAAAAGCAAGAATGATATCACACAAGCCAGCCTTGATTACATGGAAGTGAGCATTCAATTTTTGAATACCATATCAGCGATCAAAACTTCTTAAAGTAAAGAAGTATGTGTGTTAGTTCTAAGTTAAATTTATTACCTTTCTTCAGTCTATTTTCATAACAATATTATCTACATCAGGCACGAGATCACGATCGACAACAATGGGATGAAATCGCTAATTTAAAATTCAGATTTTTTTGCATTTTTCGAAACTCCAGAGAGTGTACTGTGGCGTCATACGGGTGTAATCAGTACACAGACGAGAGTGGGTTGTAATAACAGCAGGTTTATTCTCAATTTAGACCGTAGTCACAAATAACCAATGCACTGTATACAATTAACTAACTAAATAGACCCCACTGCTAGGAGAGATATTAAAACGGCTACCACAGCGCAACATACTACCTAATGTTTCGCCGTGCGTAGTACCGCCTGTCCTGAGACCGACTACATGTCTCACTAGTCACGACAATAACTGCCGGCTTCTTGCGCCACGTGCACGTTCGCACATCTCACGGACGACCTACGCTGCCGCTGCCAGGATCACAAAGAAGGAAGAGCGAGAGCTAACTTGTGCAGTTTTGTGAACGCACGAAGTGCAATGTACGTTCACGCCACTGCGGTACGACCATTCCTACCCTTACGGGCATCTATGGCCAATCTTGCAACATGAAAGAAAAAACAGATCAAAAAAGATTTTAGCCAACCAGCACGCGCATTGCGTGTGCAGTGATTCAAGGCTTATATTTCAAGTCTCATTTCGCTGTTTCAGATTTCTCTTACTCCAGGAACTGCTTGGGTCGCTTATACTTCGCCCGTTTGTCGGGTTCATATGATGCGACCTCAGAAATGAGCGTGTTGAAGGAAGAGTGTTCTCACGGCCCTTAAATAGCCCTGGCGACGCTGCACGCCGCCTTCATTGCCTCCGCGCGCCCTAACGATGCGCACACCCTGTCAGAAAAACCCCGTGCGTCATAGCTTCTGCCTTTGTCTACGCATCCGTTGCCCACCACGCGTCACGTGCCCACGCTGTTTTAGCGACACGACGCTACAGTACCAAGGATTGGACCAGCACCACTATCTTTACAGATCTTTGCTACATACGAAGAAAAAAAAATAAAGAAAAAATTTAGAGTCGTTTCTGAGAAAACGATTGTTTAAAATTTTAAAATTCCTTAAGTTAAAATTCCTTTAGCATTTTTCGAAAAATCAAGACTTTCAACGAAAATGAGATTTACATCTTAAACATCCTTTACGCTACCCGAGATCAAAATTTAATCAAAAAATGGGGAGTCAATTTTTAAAATGTTGAAAGTGTTCGAAAAGCTTTATGTAAAGTACCCCTCAATATTAGAATATCAGTTTTAAATCCATGAAGCCGCGACATGAGCCAGATCTATTACGAAATTCAATTTTTGTGAAAATCCGCATTACGGTTTAGGCGCTAATTTTGTTCAGATGAATGGACGGACGTTTTGTTGTCAATCAATTTTTCGGTATCAGGGACCCACAAAACATATTCTGACTACACAAAGAGTTAGAGGGAGTAATTTCCTGCTCTATATAGTAGTTCTATATAGTAGATTTATCTAATGTTTCGTTACCAGAGTCCGGCAATAAGAGTTTTCTGTCGAAAATTAGCCGTTTTTCCCACAACATAAACAATACTTTCTCTACACTATGTAAGAAGCAGCGATACAGTTAAAAGGAGGTACAAATGAAAGAGTTTATTAGTTGTTATTTATCAGCTAACACATCTTCTTTTTTCATTATTGTAACTTAAATTTTGGATTATTCTTCATAACTTAAAATACTAAACCAAGAAAGAGAAAATGTATAATAATACGCCGTATTAATAAAATATCTAATTTATAAGCGCAAAGTGTATTTTGAGTAAACACGATACATCGTCAACGTTCATTAGTCTATTAACTTGCTCGTAATGTAATGTTCAGTAGGATTGCGAAATATCACTTCGTTACTTATACCACTACAGATACTTGCACTGTAAGGTGTAACGTAGTCTATTAATTTTTTTTTAAATTGAATATTTTGAATATGAATGTAATTAAAAAATGATAGTAACAGAAAAAGATAACCAAGTCAATAATCTTAAAAATAAGATTTGATAAATCTTCCTAATATTAACAGATATTTGAAGTTACTGGTTAAACTTTAAATCAAATTGCCTCGGAGTGAAAAATGTCGCTAAGCCTAGTTTTCCTTTGAGCCTCACAAATGTAAGGTAATGAGCACTAGGGTGACATGGTAATCTATTCTAGGCGGTACAATTCTATGCAGGCAAAAGAATCAGATTAAAATATTTAGAAAAAAGAAGTAATTGAAAGACTTTTATCGTTTTCATTTTATTTTGACTGCTTTTTAAATCTGACAACCTAATTTAAAATGAAATTAGACTATTATAATAATAGACTAATTGTAAAATAGCGGCGCGTGTTGTCATGACGCAGGCGGCGTGGGTGGTGATCTGAGGGTGGCGGAGCGGGGGGGAGGGGAGCCGTTGGGTCTGCGGTGACGCAGCAGGCACTCTCGCTTTCAACAACGCGGCGGCGGCGGCGGCGGCGGCAACTACAGCACCATTGAGGAAAACATCCGAGAAAGAAGGAGGGGCGGCGGCGATGGGGGCGGGGCAGCGTCGGGGGAGGGGTGGCGGTGGCGGGGCGGCGGCGTCTGGCGGGAGTTTTTTGTGGTGTGTCTCCCGGATGCGCGGCACGCCTCTTCTTTGTTCGCTCCCGGATCTCGACCGCCCTTGCCTTGGCCCTTGGCTAGCCGCGGGGCCGGCCGGCCGGTCGCCGCCCTGAACCCTCCGCTGCCCTGCACCCGACGCAACCCTTGGAGGCCTTGGACAAGCGAAGCCCCGTCACTGGCGCAGACGCCCTTTTCGGTTGCCTAACGCGTGTGTATTTCAACCAAGGCTCGCTCCAGATACTTAGGAGATACTCCGCGCCTCGCCTAAACGATAAAAAGCAGCAATATTTTATGAAGACTCACTCATAAACTTCAATGTTACAAGAAAACCATTATGTAGTGCCCTATACAAACAAACGAACTGTAACAAATAAAACCAGAAAGAATGCGTTGTTGGAGCACCACAAGTTAAGTGGATTAATATGTTTAGAAACTAGTCCACTTTAACTAGACTTCATAAAGTTTCACTGCTGTATAGAAATGGTTCACAAGGCAGGTGGTATATAGGCAGTATCTTTGGCCGCGAAATGAACGTCTCTCCTCTGGCAAAATCATGGTTGTCTTTAGATGTGTCATTTTTCTTATCCACTGACACAAGATTTGAATTCCCTCGGAAGCCACTTTAATTCCTTCTTCCAACAAGATTTTTTTGGTGATGGGGAGGACGTGACCCTGTGGAGCCGCCCCTGACCTCGAGCGCCCACAATGAAAGCGAAAGGCTGTCCGTCGTCGAGCCCTTTCCCTTTTAACGGCGCCCCAGACGCCCTTCCTCACCCTCCAGGTCACCTTCATCTCGCCCTCGGGGCAACCGCTCATCTTCAGGATGCCCTCCACTTCACTACCCCTTTCGAGGAAGTCATTTTAACGAAGGTGTTTGGGTTTGCTCTGCCAGACGAATATTTGAAACCTTTTTTCTTATCAGAAGTGAGGAGATTAAAAGATTTAATCGATTCTTGAAAAGCAGAAGAAATTCAAGGGCAATGAAATGATGCTTCTTTTAATATGCAAAAAAATACCATATCAAAAAAAATAACGGAGATAAAAATTAATTATCGTGTACCATAAATGGGACAAAAATATACAAAAAGTCAGAGTAATAAACGCCAAAGGACGCACCATACTTTATAACAATATCTTCATAGATATTGTTCAGCGAAATATTGGAAGTGCTTTTCTGTATTACACAAACAAAATAGAGAATTTTTACATTAATTTTGCAACAGTTTTTCATAAATAAGGAAATTTAAACAGCCTAATCGTGTCATGAAACTGCCTTGAAATAATAGTGTATAGTAAGTATAGTAAAGATAGATATTAACGTAATTATAATTAATAAATAATCGAGAGAAAAGGTTATATTTTAATAGATAATAAGTTCTGCGGTGTACTGTTAGGAGAATAAGAATCAAGCAACCACGCAAACTGCCACTGATTCACGAAGATCTAGTGCTCACATTATACATTCTCGCTTCATGCTTCCCTCGCAGAAAATGCCACGCTTTCATAGACTTCTCGGAAACCAATGAATAATGGGTTATCAACTTTTTCCCCGGTCGTTAATAACTCCTAACTTCCCGTTTTACATGAAAATACGATGACTTACTGTGAAGAAAATATTATATCGAGCTTTTCTATGATTTCATTTCACGCGGCCTTTGTATGAGAAGGTTATTTCTGTCATTTTCGGCGAAAATGATAGTTCACATGTTCTAACTCTGTATTGTTAGATTTACTATTACACTCATGAAATTTCAGCCAATAGCGTGCAAAAACTGGCACGCTGCCAGCCAATTAGAGGCGACTTTACCATGCATATTTATCAGTTATTGATTATCACCTCCTAGGAGGTCATAAATTTTGCGCCTTGTTTTGTCTACAGATAGAGGTTATGTAATTTTGCTGTTATTTTTATTCCATGGTCTGGTGTGTATCTCTTGTTTGAATTTGTTTGAGCAAAGGTTGTAGCATGTGCTGCAAAGTTGCAGCAAAGGTTTTTTCGACGTCGAATGACGAAATAGAGGAAATTATCGGTAAATCCAAACCAAATAACGGAAATTTAAATTTAAGAAATTTTGTGGGAAAGGAAATATAAATTAACCGCGAGTAATACAAATCAGGAAATACCAAATATCGTAAAAGATTGGAGCATGAATATGAGAAAAGTGAATGGTGAAGAATATAAAGGATATTTTAAAATGATTAAATATAAGAGTAAATTAATAGATACGTATGAAGAAAATACGCCAGAAGGGTTGCAAATAAAGTTCTTTCTTGCCGCCTCGCTAGAATTAGCGTGGCGTGGTGGAGAAGCGGCAAAATGTTTAGTCTATTATTTCCAAATGGAATTAGGTCATGATGGTAAAGAAACCGGTAGAATAGCCTATAATCCCGTATTTTCCAAGACTTCTCAAAGAGGCGATGGAAAGCTTACAGAGACGAAATGGTTGACACCAAATGAAGAGTCGCCTTCTAGATGTCCGGTAAGATTATACGAACTTTTGGCAGAAAAACGCACACGTAACATTAAAACTCATCGATGTTTTGTCACCTATCCCTTCCTACCAAAAGTCAGGTATTTGGTACAATAACTGCCCTGTTGAGGAAAATCAGTTGTCTACGTGGACAAAAACGTACGCAACTAAAGTTGGATTTGACACAAAATAACAGAAAATAACTAATAATTCTTGTCGTTCAACTGCAGTTTCTGAAATGCTCCAAGTTAGCATACAAGAGCAAGAAATAAAAATAAAAATTACAGGACACTCCAATACATCGTTCCTCAAGACATATCTCCAAATGAATGAGAAACACCTTTTAAATTCAACATCTTCCTTAAAAATAAGCGAACAAAACACGTTTCCTTCGAATTTAAACTTAAAGATTGTGTATTCAACAACTATGTTTTCAAGTTATTTCGCTCTTGGTTTGTCTTAGGTTTATTTTGTTGTTTATAATTGCCCGTATGTATATATTTCTGTTCGATGTAAAAATATTTTAATAAAACGATGTTAACTATTAATATTACATTATATTTATGAAATTTCATTCGTGAAATAGCCTTAGTAAATTTCCAAACCACTCGTGGAATTACCTTTGATAATTGTATTGTTTTGAAATTGTTTCCCAATCAGACTGGTAGAAAACTGTTTTTGTTTGTTTGTTTTTTTATTAATTTTGTTGGTTGTACATAAGTCACTTTTAATCTAAACTTTACATATGTTTGATAGACTTACATGCTAACTTATATTTAAAACTTATTTCTAAGACTTAAATCTAACATAAGGTTGTACTGTTTAGTGTAGCGTGTATTAATTCGTTGAAATGAGAGATGGATTGGTCTATATCCAACGGTGTATTTAATATTTTTATTTTGGGTAAGTAACTTATTACCGTTTCTTGAAATTTGTGTCAATTAATTTTTATTGAGTTTGGTTTAGGGGCGGGGGCGTGTTTCGGTATACGTTGGTGCGTAGTAATAATTACCTGGATATGATCAGAGTCAAGTTCGAAAGTAGCCGTAGAGTAGAATTTAATATTAGTATTTGTGATGCCTATGTCAAGGATGTCCGATTTCCGAGTACGATCCTGAGGGTGGTACGTTGGCTCCGAGGGTGTGAGTATTCTTAGGTTTAAAATGTTTATTAGTTCAGCTAGAAATTTCCCGTTGTGATTATTATTTTCACATCCCCAACTTATGGGCTTTGAATTAAAGTTACTCAACAGCAAAGTTTTCTCGGTAGGTTGAAATAAATTAGGAAAGTTTGCATTTATAATTTTGGCTGTGGGGGGCTTATAAGCTGTTATAATTTTGCATAGAAGCTGTTATAATTTTGCATAGTATGGATATATATATATATATATATATATATATATATGTGGATAGCGACAGTTTCGGTTTCTGGTGTGTCGGGTAGATTAATTTGGTGGTGATTAAGATAATTTTTGACCGCGATAAGTAGCCCTCCTCCTTTATTTTCAGTTCGATCTGTTCTATAAATTCAGTAACCTGGGATAAATAGTTGTTTTTTTTATTGAGATGTGTTTCAGTGATACATGCTACGTCAATTTTATGATGATTCAGAAAATGAATTAGTTCTGGTTTTTTATTATTGATGCTATTGGAATTCCAATTCATGATGGATATATTACTGGGTTGAGTTGACATTGTTATTGCTTAGATAGACGGTGACTGAGTTTTGAATGGTGCTGATGATGGAAGGGATTACAGAATTTATAAAATTAATGAAATATGAGGTGATCGAGTTGATTATTGTGCTGATAATTGAAAGTAAATAAAACTGAGGTTGTCTGGTATCAATTATATATTTTTGCTGAAGATCTTTTCGATCGCGTAGCGATCATCGTCAGAGCTGGAAATTACATGAATAAATATAAATTATACATTAAACAAATTATCTACAAATTAATATATACAAAAGAAGTATGCAGATGCGTAAGCAAACTGAATCGGTCGTACCTTGTAGCTGCTGGGCGGAAAACGAAGTTCTGCGGTTTTTTAGAATAGCGGTTTGCTTAAGAAGGCTGGGCGGCGGTCGGGCAAGTGTGGGGGCGGGGCAGGGGAGGGCGCGGCCGAAGGGTCGAGAGACGCGGCTGCAGGGCCTGGCGTGAGGAGGGCGCGTGCGGACGAACCAGGGGATTGAGAGTTTTGGGGGTTTTCATTTCGTTAGTTTTGTTGTGATAATTGTTTTTTCTTTCAAGAATTTCTTTAAAATAAGAACAGTTTTGGTTTCGTATGTCCGCTCGATGATTTCCGTTGCAGTTTGCACAGAGAGGGGTTTTATTTTTGTTGTCGTTCGTGTTGTCGAGGGTTTGTGTTTTTGTTGCTCCGCACACCACCGCTGCTGAACGACGAATCTGTAGAAAACCTGAGAACAAAATATATATAGTGTATCATTATTAACACTTATATAATCTTTCAAACCAGTAACTCTCAAAAAACGTCGGATAGAACCACTTCGTCATGAGGCCACGAGAGTATCAAAACAATTAACATTGAATATATTTCCCTCGCTATATTTTTATGTCATTAAGTTTCAAATAGAGTTGGTTTCATAAGGAATGACAATTATATGAACGTTATTCGGGCTGAAAAGATAATTTTCATGATAAATGATCTTATAATGGCTCCTCGAAATTAAATATAACTCAGTTTGCAAACTTTTTGTTTGCACTATTTTTTACCCGGAAATCTCTGTCTTCAGATGTCACAAAATCGGCCAAATTGGCAATGGCGCTGATAGGCAACACGGGAACCCCAGATTACATACAATGGCTGACATTACAGTTCCTGAGCGAAGAAATCGAATAGGCTACTCATCAATTTTGTGGTGAACATTTGTTGCACCTCGAAAATATTATTTGAAGCAAGTACAATTAAAATTATTTTAAAATTTATTAAATAAACGATAAATGCTTTAATAACTACTGGAAAAGGTAAAAAATGACTTATTAGTCGAAATCGTCGAAAAATGCAAAAATTAATGTGGGAGACCGATTCAAATCAGGCGGATTTTTTGGGGTTCCCGGTAGAGGCGCAAGATAGCGTGGCGGCAGGACCAAGTCGGTTGACAACGAGCGTAAACAAGTCACTCGAACGCAAGTAACACCGAGAAGAACACGTTGTGAATTGTCGGGATATAGTTTATTTGTATTGTTCTTCAAGTATTTCAAGAATATAATTATCTTTTTATATTTCAACGACGAGTTTATTTCTATTCCGACTACCATTTCTCCCACAATTTGGGGGCTCAGCCGGGATTGAACTGGATTTCGAGAAACGACTAGAACTTTTCACGGTCGCCATTTCGCAACATTGAGAACATTATGACGTGCCAGCCGACGACGATCAATTTGGAATAAATGACGAGGGATTCCAATTGAAGGCCAGTTTTCAAAGTTGCGACGACGATAGGCTGGAATAAGACGACGAGTGAAGGTCATTATAACCTCAAAAAAAACGACGTAATTCACCGACGAAAGCTTGACGAGAATTGATGTTGTTTCGAAGATACGTGAGTAGATGCAAATAAGACAAATTGTATGAATATTTTTGCTGTTTCCATACATTTGTTCGCACAATTGAAGGTTTGAACCACGAGGCTGTTTTTATAAAATACCGATTGTAATCGACGTTACCGACTGTTCGACAGGAAGTTCGCAAAATTTTTGGAAGATGGCGACATTGGGAGAAATCGAACAAATAGAAAAGAACATAACCTCTGCGTCGGTAAAAGCAATTAAAACGTTGCATAACTTGATTTTTGAAACGATCCCAGAGGATCGAAAAAACAGAAAGAGGCTTAGAGAGTTTTCCGGTTTTACGTTCGAGTCCGGATCTAAAGATGAAGAGATGAAAAAGTCGTTCATTCACGATACATTTTCGGAAGCGGATCTGCAGTATTCTTTGTATCTATATGCAGTATTCTTTGTATCAACAGTGGGACGAAAGACGAAATGATCGACGATATATGTGAAATGCTGGGAGATCTGCAACAGTTGGCGTCGAAAATCGAGACCGAGAACAAGCAAGAAGAAAAGATCTGCAGTATTCTTTGTATCTATATGCAGTATTCTTTGTATCAACAGTGGGACGAAAGACGAAATATAAGAAAGGGTATTAAGCAACCGAAAAACAAGATGACAAAAGGGCAGCCCAACTGAAGAAGTTGACGTTCGAGTTTGAGCAGAAGCTGCGTGCTATTAACAACGAGGAAGAAAACGATTCGGATAATAGTGATGATGCGCGCTCTGTCGCTTCTGTACGTACGCAGCCAAAGTTTTCATTGACTTTTCGTGATATTGAAGGTTCACTCAAGACCTTCAACGGTAGTGATGGATATCCAGAAAAAAATGGATCACTGATTTCGAAGAGACAGCTGTTTCAAATTCTGATGGGCTGGGACAGTCTACAAAAGTTTGTTTTGCTAAGAAATCACTCGAAGGCCTAGCCAAACTTTTTATCCAGGGCGAAAAGGAATCACATCGTGGACCGTCCTGAAAAAGCTTTGAAGGAAGAGTTTGATGTTAAGACAAGCACGGCAGAAATTCATCGGTTGTTGAATCGACGAAGGAAGAAAAAGAAGAATCTTTACAGGAATACTTTCTCGTCATGAGGAGATCGCTAGCCGAGGTGATATAGATGACGAATCATTGATACAATATATAATCGACGGAATTGAAGACGATTCAGGAACGAAACTTCTGCTATATGGAGTAGACAACATAAAAGAATTCAAGGTCAAGCTGAAACATTACGAGATGGCAGTGATGAAGGTCCAAACTAAGAAGACAAACAAGAATGATCACAGTGGAACTCGAAGAATACAGACGAGAAAGACAAGAAGAACGACGATGGTAATAAATCGAAGGGCACTTCTCAGGACGCGGACAAGCGATGCTACAATTGCGGTGGTACCGGACATACTTCTGAGCAACTGTAAACACAAAGAAAGGGTAAGAGGTGTTTCAATTGCGACGCTTTTGGTCACATTTCAGCTGATTGCCCAAAGGAAAGAAACGCGACAGTCGAAAAGCATGAGTGCCATTGTAAGGAACGCGAATAATTGCAAATTTAAAAGTACAATTGGCTAATCGGAAGGTAAAGGCGCTCATCGATTGTGAAGTCAAGTTAGCTTGCTGCGACAAGACATTTACGATTCACTGAGTGCTCCGAAACTAGTCAAACGGATATGGTCCTGAGCGGATTTGGGAAGAACTTCGTGTGTCCTCAAGGATACTTTTCAACAACTGTCGTCGTTGATGGTGAGCAGTTTAAAACAGACGTATACGTGGTTACAGCAGATACCATGAAACTTGAAATGGTCATTGGAAACGAGCTCTTGACCAAGCGGAAGTGCTCATAAACAGAAATGGTGTCACCCTACGGAAACCAAAATTAGAAGCTCACATCATGTGCATCCAGGCCGTAAATAAAGAAGAATTGGATATAGGAGATTCGGTCAAAGCGAAATAAAAGGAAGTTCAAGGTTTAATAGCAAACTATGTTCCGAGAAGACCAAATCTGTTGATGTCAAGATGAAGATCTTAGTGAAGAATGAAGAGCCAGTTCACTGCGGACCGCGACGACTTTCGCCTCGAGAAAAAGAAGTGGTGGACAATCAAGTGCTAATTTCGATTCATGACAAAATAATAGAACCGAGTTCATCGGGTATGCCAGTGCAGTAATCGTGGTGAAAAGAAGAACGGATCATCAAGAGTTTGCATTGATTACCGCAGGCTGAATAAGATCGTGGTGAAGGACCGCTATCCTTACCCCTTATCGACGATTTGCTTGATAAATTGCAGGACGCCCGAGTTTTCAGTACGTTGGACCTCAGAAACGGATTTTCACGTGGACGTCGAAGACAGCAGCAGAAAATACGTCATTCGTGACTCATTCAGGACAGTTCCAGTTCTTAAAGGTACCGTTTGGATTTACAATTCTCCTGCAGTATTCCAACGGTATATAAATAGTGTATTTTGGCAACTAGTGAGGACGGTGTTTGCTTTGTATATATGGACGACATCATTGTTCCCGCTAAAGATGATGAAGAGGCTCTACGCAAACTTACGTTGGTATTAGACGTCGCCAGGAATACGGTTTACAATTGAACTTTGAGAAATGTCAATTTCTAAAGAGAAAAGTTGAATACCTGGGATATGTAGTCCAGGAGGGACAAATTCAACCTTCTCCAAGCAAGACATTGGCTGTTCAAAATTTCCGAGAACCAAAGAATATAACCGGAGTGCAGAGTTTTAGGTCTAACGGGTATTTTAGAAAGTTTATCCAGATTACAGTACAATCGCGAAACCAATAAGCGATCTACTCAGAGATGATACAGAATTCCGATTTGGTGCTGAGCAAAAGAGGCTTTTCAAAAACTGAAGGATAGTCTATCATCTGACCCTGTGTTGAAGATTTACAATCAGAAGTACGAAACCGAATTGCATACAGATGCAAGTAAGTATGGCTATGGAGCTGTATTATTACAGAAATTTCCGGACGACGAAAAGCTACATCCAATCTCTTATGAGTAAGAAAACAACGCCGCCAGAAGAAAAGTACAGTAGCTATGAGCTCTAAGTTTTGGCCGTTATAAAAGCATTGAGGAAATTTAGAGTCTATTTACTGGGAATAGATTTTAAAATCGTTACTGATTGTGCAGCCTTCAGAAGACTATGAGCAAAAGGACTTATCACCGAGAGTCGCTAGATGGGCCTTAGCTCTGGAGGAATACTCATACACGATAGAACATCGACCAGGACACAGGATGAAGCATGTAGATGCTTTGAGTCCTACATGACTATAAATTTCAACTTGCTGATAGCGACTGCGCGGATCAAAGGGCACAAGCCGAAGACGAAGGGTTGCTCGCTATAATGAGCATCCTGAGGGAGGGCAAGTACGACAACTTTGTGATGAGAAGTGGACTCTTATTCAAATTTGAAGACGGAAAAGAGTTACTGGTTGTTCCACGCGCCATGCAACAGGAAATAATAAAAACTGCACACGAAAGGGTCATTACGGAAGCAAGAGGACTGAAGAGGGAAATGAAACAGGAATTCCACATTCCAGGACTAGTTGAGAAAACGCGTCGAGTCATATCCAACTGTGTAACATGTTTGATAGTGAATCGCAAATCTGGAAAGAAAGAAGGACTTTTACACCCGCTGTTCAAGGAGAGTCAACCGTTGTATACCTATCATATGGATCACATCGGCCCACGAAGTCTACCAACAAGGACTACAACCATATTCTAGTGATCGTCGATTCATTCACGAAATTTGTTTGGCTCCACCCGGTAAAGACAACGAAGACGAGGGACACAATTTCAAAGATGGAACTTCAAAAGACTACGTTCGGTAATCCTCTTCAAGTGATCACTGATAGAGGCACGTCTTTTAGTTCACAAGAGTTCCAGGAGTACTGCACGACGGAAAGAATTAAACACATAATGGTAACGACGGGCTTGCCCAGAGCCAATGGGCAAGTTGAGCGTCTCAATTCAACGATTGCTTCTATCATCGCGAAACTTTCCATTGACGACCCGGAGAAATGGTACAAAGTGGTACCAGCTGTTCAACGGGCCATGAATTCTACCTATAACCGGAGCATTGGAAGAAGAGTTAATTAACAATGTCGAAGAAGAACGCAACCTTATACGAGAAGAAGCTAAAGCACAGATTTTCAAGGTCCAGGACGAAAATCGCGCTGATTTTAATAAGCGTCGTAAGGAAGCTACAGTATACAAAGTCGGCGATTTAGTGGCTATCAAGCGGATGCAATTCGGGCCGGGTTTAAAACTCAAAGCCAAGAATCTGGGGCCCTACCGAATTACAATGGTCAAACCAAATGATACATACGATGTCAGCAAGGTCGGAGATAACGAGGGGCCACGAACCACCACTACGTGTGCCGAGTATATGCAAGCTTGGCCAGACGGATACTCATCATCCGAGCCGGATGATAGTCAGGACGGCCGAATGTGGGAGACCGATTCAAATCAGGCGGATTTTTTGGGGTTCCCGGTAGAGGCGCAAGATAGCGTGGCGGCAGGACCAAGTCGGTTGACAACGAGCGTAAACAAGTCACTCGAACGCAAGTAACACCGAGAAGAACACGTTGTGAATTGTCGGGATATAGTTTATTTGTATTGTTCTTCAAGTATTTCAAGAATATAATTATCTTTTTATATTTCAACGACGAGTTTATTTCTATTCCGACTACCATTTCTCCCACATTAATTTATATAAAAATGGGTCATTTTTCTCTTGTCATAACATAAAATTAATAACTATAAGTCATTGTTATAAAGTGGAAGGAAAAAATTACATTTCATTCAAATCCTCCCCTAGTGATCGCCTATCACAAGGAAATCACCGATCAGAGCATTCGACGAACACTCTCCAGTGTGGAAGGCGCCACAAACTTCCTGGTGTTCACCGATTACGCAGTTGCCTGACACGTCGCCGGGATCGTCCCAGGCAGCGACAGTTTGATTGTTGGTTTTAGGTACAGCCGCCATCGGTGCTAATATAGTGATATAGTGTTCATGATTTCATTAATATTTATACTTTCCACCCGCAGCAAACTTAATAGACGTACGGCTCTAAAAAACATGCATCTTGCAATATTAGGATAATGCCCGAAAATTGGCGGTGTTAAGAGTACTTCGTCCATTTATTTGGCAGTAATTATAGTGATATCCTTTATACTCCAGGCTCTGCACTTATGATGATAAACAAAAATCACCTTCATTAGTGCCTGGTAAGACACTCATTGAAATGCAATCACCTTGAAAATGACTGCATTTGTAAAAGATATTTCATTTTACTATCATGTAATCTACGGGAGAACACTTGTGTACGGAAGCTTTACTTTACATAAATATGTACGTTACATCATCATTTCAAGCTATAACGAGAGCGGAAATAGTATAATGAATGGAATGGAAACTTTTGAAGCTTAGTTACAGAATATTAATGATCTAATTAAATTTGAAAGCTCTTGTTATCAGTATCAGGCCCAGCTAAACGTCTGTTTAGTCCAATAATATGTTCGGTAACATGATTAGTAAGACATTTATATCTGATTCAGTGGAAAACACCAAATTGGATTCCTAGGAAGACAGATGTGAATTAGTATCAAAAGAGCTTGATACGTATTTTATAATAATGCGGATATAAAATACTTAACATAAAAACGTAGATGCTCCACTACTTTTACATATCTTAATTGTACATTGCTTTGATATACGATCTGAAACAATGTCCAATCTATGTAAACCATCAAACAATAGTGAACAAGGAAGAAACAAGTACATCAACAATCGTAATATGCCCACAAAAACCCAGTGGAGAAATGCATGAGAAAATACTGCAAGTATGCCAGTCACACTAGTATCTGTTTTAGAGACAGAAAAACATTTTCCCAGGCGCTGTCTACAATAGTCAAGTAAGATCTCGAATGTTCGGAACGTGTTTCGTTTTTCAGGCAGCGATATTCTGTCCCGGACGACATTGTGTTCCCGGGGTGGAAACGGAGGAGAAAGCAATGCAATTTCTCAGAGCGGCTTGGCACACAGTGGTCTCCAGAGGTTCCTAACGCGCGCAAAGGACAAACCATGTGCGTCTCCATTACACTGGCATACAAAGAAAATAAGTTGTCAGGCCCAAAGGCTTGACATATGTTTCTCTATGTGCTGATTCCGAATTTGAATCCAAAATTGCCCCACCACACTCAAGTTCATTTCTTTTTCGCAATTTAAAAAAACCTGACAGGTGATGGCCAAATTCTGGATTAGGATTCACCGCGTACATTGTACGCGCGACATACATGGAGAAACACGCCAAGTCTTTGGGTCTGACGACTCTTTTGTGTGCCTGTATTATTTTTTCTACTATTAGCTACAAATTTACTACAAAATATATTTTAGTCAGCCTCTAGTAAAAGTAGTTACTTGTAGGGCATGCAAAGCGTGCTAAAAGTTCAATTTTTAGCACTAGTGCTGAAATTACGATGATGTTTAAATGTTCCCATAAAATTGCTAACACATCAATGAAAACAAATTACTTTCGTCTGGTCGCATCAAGTACTATTACCTTCATGAACCTAGTGATTCGTATGCTAGAATTACAATAAAATTAATTTCATTAAAGCTGTCTAAAAATAGTGTATGGCACACGTGGTAAAAGTGATTTCATTTTGCTTGTAGGATTTTGTACCATCCACTTTTAACACTCGTAACATAAATAACTATTATGGTGACACATTTCTTAAATTTGAATGTACTATGTTTATGGACCCATTTTATTTTTTAAATCTGAAAATTCCATTAGTGAAGAAGGATGCCATTTGCTACCACATCCTTATTTTAACAAACTCTTGGCATTTGCGATTTTATAGTCGTAGTCGTTGCAGCTAAACTTTACAGGAATATATATCATTGATTAAATATCAGATTCATTTCGCGAAAGGTACTTGCGGATTTGAGGCAGATTGAAGTTATTTGGCTAAATTAATACAGGTACAATTTAGTAATGAACTTTGAATGCTGCAACACATTCTAAGTCGCACAGTCCCATACTAATGTCATTCCGGAAGCCGGAGAACACCAACTGGAGGAGAACGGTTAACGGCGTCATTATGTTGCTCTGATTCTGTCTCTGTGAGGTCTGTACATCTACAAATACTTTACTAAGTTGGCCACGTGTTTTTTTACTCTTACGTTACGTCTCTTACAACCGTGCAAGCGTGACTGTAAGAGAACAGCGGAGTTTCCACGAAGCATGGCTCATTTCACATTTTACGGTAAACGGATGTAAACATAAAATAAGCTTTGAAAGACAAAACTATCTCTTAGAGTCGATGATGAAAATGCTAAACATGAAACAGTAACTCTTTAAAAAAGTTATAGCAAATTCACACTAGTGTATTTTCACAGCTTAGTGAGCAAGAAAAATTTTTATTTGGTCGATTGATTCGTGATTCCGGGCGCGTCAACTGATGCTATTAGTATTAAATTGTATGTTTTTCTTCGGGAGTTGGCAGTGATCTCCCCCTGCTGGATGATGCGATTTGTCACCGACTTACTGTCGGATAGCGGGGTTTCCCCCAGCCAGGAATTTCACACCAGCGGGGCAGCGCCCCAGCCGGGACAAGCTCTAAGCTCCCGACCGGTCTCTCAGTATGTGTGGTAGTGTAGTGCACATAAGTATGTGTGTGTGTGTGTGTGTGTGTGTGTGTGTGTGTGTGTGTGTGTAAGTAAGAGGTGAGGATAGGACAAGGAAGAAGAAGGAAAGATCACGCACGGTCAATGGGCCGTTTGTTAGGGTACTGCTCGGACATTCGCCTGGCCTTCTATCTCTATCTATCTATCTATCTATCTATCTATCTATCTATCTATCTATCTTCTCATCTGAAAAAATATGTGACATACCTAGGGTCCAGATTGGTTGTAAAACTCTTTGCAAAAACTCAGGTTACATTTTATACAAAATTGTCAATATTATAAAACTCTGGTCATGTGTGTGAGGTCCAACATCATCTTGCCAGTTATTATGACATAAGTCGTTTTTCAAATTAGGATTCATCCGAGTTTACATATATGTCACGTGAGATTTTTAACCTTAAGTCACGTAGAAAAAATTATTCAAATGAATTTTAAAGGGGATAAAAATACTTACTACAAGAAAACCCACTAACTACTTAAAATTTACTTTTGAGATATTTCAGTTTGAAGGTTTGAAGATCTCTGAAAAATCAAAATCATTCAAAACAATTATTTTTATTACATCAACATAATTATAAATTCTTTCTTAATTAACAGTATTAGTCAAAATTCGCATTTCTTAAATAATTTGGTTACAACAACATTTCAATTTTATCATGGTGTGTGGAAACTGAAGTCATCTGTTGTTCGCAGACAACGTTAGTAGTTACGTTATAGCTCTAAGAGATAGTTTATTTTCATTTTTTGAACACAAGTAAAAGTCTTTAAAAAATTCACTGCATGAACACTGCCTGAAACTTCATTCTCAGTGTCATCAGCAACAAGTTCTGGAATAGTGTCCTTTGTTTCATCTGTCGTTGGCAGGTTTCTATACCAATCTCGAAAACCCTATGGAACAAAGCCTGCGCGACACAACTTAAGCAGGTCACGCTTTTTAACGGATGATGGTTGCCATATATTTTGGGCAAATTATCGCTTACCACGCCACAGTGCCCTTTACAACATACAGAAGTGTCTTATAGTCATCCCTGTGGTTATACCAGTTGAATATTATGCCCGAATGTGCTTTAAAGTACTTGAAATTTATTGACTGTCTGTTAACGAGCTACTTATACGTCTGTTACATATCTGTTAACGAGCCATGTTAATAAGATCTCCATGAATGTTATCGATTCCATATATCATTATATCTTTAAATATGTTTCAATCCACGAAATAAATTAATTGTTTCCTAATTTTAACAAAATTCTGGTATTCATAGTTTTTTGGTTGGGCTTTCCCTGGGTGCGAATGTTGACTTTATGTTAACATAGCGTCCTCACTCTCAAACATTGTACATTTTGACGTTCTGCAAAAATATTTTAATTTGGATATAAATTACTTCAAAGTTAGTACAAAATTTGGTATTTTTAGTTTTTTTATTGTATGTTTTCTGGGGTGCTACTTAAGTTAATTAGCGCACCCACTCTTATACTTTTTTATTTTGATTCATGGTTCAAAATTTTTAATTTGGGTATAAATTAGTTCAAAATTAGTACAAAATCGTGGAATATTCTTTTTTTGATTTCTGATAAGTGAGTATGCCACCTACACGGTCATGCTGCGTAGTGTGGTCTGCGCGGTGCAGCATTGGGCTCCGAGGAGTGAAGGCTTCTGCCCTGGTGCCCGGGCAGAGAGAGTCACTTGCGTATGCATGAAGCTCCGACTGGCGTCTCTCACTCTGCGCACAGCCTCTTCCCTCGACGCGCCATGGGATCTTCCTTTCCGTCCAGGCACGAGACTTCTCGCGCTTTTTGCATTGCAGGAAGCCAGGTGGAATATTTTGTGGTCAGGTGATTCTATTTCCATTTGAGAAAGTTTTTGGGTAAAATGAGAAAAATGTACAGACAATACAATACATTTACATAAAATGTCATACGAGAAAAGTTCACACATAATTCGTAAGGAATTTATAAAAATATTTCCACCGACTTTCAACAGTTAATTCATTAGCAATTAGTATAAATGTAAATCAATAGATACTTTATTGAGATAAACCAATAGTGCTACATCTTAGCAAGAATTTATTGGCATGCTCAAGATAGGAACTAGGCTCAGACCCAAGAGGAGGAAATGAGGTAAATCCCCCTCCCCAAATATATATATATATATATATATATATATATATATATATATATATATATATATATATATATATACCTTCCCAAATTCGTCTCTGGAACCGTCCCTGAAACTAACATTACGTCTAAAACACTACGATAATAATCTTTTTTTAAAATTTGAAAAGTGTTTTGGGTACAGAAAGAGGGCCTGTTGTTTGTTAAAGTATTAATTTAAATTACTAAACGAAACGTACTGTAATAAACTGTTTTGGACCGTTATATTTTTAACTGAAATGTAAACGCGTAAACGGCTGTCATTAATCCCCTAAGTGTAGTCAATTTTAAGCGGAATATGCCGTCGACCTACGTTGGCTTGCGTGGCTTTTCCTCAACCAGGTATCACCCAACATCGTGGCACCGCCCCGTCCGGAACTATAAGTTCCTGACGGTCCCTCAACATGTGTGGTAGTGTAGCGTAGGTGAGTGTGTTTAAGTATGGGATGGGGATAGAATAAAGTAGTGGAAAGAAAAATCGCGCGCGATACGTGGCCCGTTTGTTAGTGTACTGCTCCGGCATTCGTGTGGTGTTGATCGGAGAAATCACGGAAAACTGCCAATGAGACCAGGCGGCCGCTAGAATTCTCCTCCAGATACCGGATGAATTCGACCTAGCTGACAAGCTGCCACCTTCGGGACTCGACCCCCGGACGTCCCGGTCAGAAGCACTGCAGTGACATCAGTTGAGCCAGTTTTGCCCGTTTGAACAGTGGTGAATAGTGATAGAAATAATAGTATATTATGCAATTAGTTTATAATGTCCTGTTTGCATGAATAAGAAAATATTACCGAACGAACGACGTTAGGGTGTTCGGTAATAATTTCTTATGAGTGCAAAAAATAACATTATTGCATTCGCTATTTTTTGTATAACAGTATTATAAAAATTTAAGGAAGCGAAGTCAATTTGAATGTTAACTTGTAACTTCGGATTCATGTTATGACGTCAGAGCGCTCCTAAGCAACTAATTTGTTTACAAATGCAATTAGGTCGAAAGTTACGTTTCAAACATTGTGGATTCATTGTCAAAAGAAATTTTGGAAGAAACTTCAAAAGCAGAAAATTAATTCTGGATGGATGAAAAATGTGCAAATTTTGTATGTGAGGCTGTTGTTCTTTCCTATCTGTCGGAGTAGGTTGGTTAAGTTACTACAATGCACATGCTAGAATAAAAATGGTAGTTACGATGCACGATTCTTCAAACATTAAGTCCACAGCGTGTAAAGCGTCTACCTTATGGGGCACATATTCAAAATTAAAGGCAATGTGTAAATGTGTTCGTTTAAGAGGACATCCGCGACGTTTGTCGCTGATAATGTTGGTGATATTACTGCACTTACATGTCACGGAAGGTGACGATCTTCAGATGTAGCTGAATCTTACATTAAAGAATCAGTTAATAAAATGATTTACATTGCAACAAGATATTGGTTAGTGCAGAAACTAAAGAAAAAATAAGCACTTTGGAATTAAATACGCCTTCTGGAGTGTCTTTGACAAATTTATCTAATTGTTTTCGGAGAACGGGAGGAACTGAGATTACTACACTTAACCTTAAAATACTAAATGGAAGATCAAAGATTGATAAGCGCGTTGAAAAAATACTAAGAGATCTTTTGGTGGGATGAACATAAATAATTGGTTCAAATTATTACATTTATATTTTTAAATTTAAGAGGACAAATATTTATTTTTTTAAGTAAACGGAATTGAAATTTGTAATATGTTTATTTTTATTTTTAAAATCCTAGAGTTTATATTTATTTGTGGTTTTAAAAATCGAAATACTGTTATTTTTAAAGCAACTCCACACATACTAAATCCCCCCAGTTCACTTCCTTATTTTTAAGTTACAGATTTCTGTCAACAACATACAATTCCATACGTGAACGGGGTGAGGAATGCCGAGTGTTAAGATGGCACGCGCAGAGAGCGGAGAACATTTTCCCGGGTTCTTTCCTTGAGTAGAAAGTATAATTAGTTTTTATTCATATTTGTATGCATTTACTTTCGTTTGTACAGTAAGAGGAACATTCTGGATTGCAGTAAATGAGTAACGAAAGTTATTACTCCCAACAGTCTTCCTTTAAAATTCACGCCCGTATTATAATATCCCTGCCATCTTATCCATCCGAAATAAACATTTCCCATGTTCGATATTTTCAATGTGACCACTGTTGTCCTTCATACTATGATACTATAGTGAATTATATCATTTCGGTGAGTCACAATATCGAAAGTTATGGTATTTGGGTGCAAAAAGCAAGTACGGTCGGAAATAATAAAATGAAACTTCGGTTTGGAAGAAGTTAGCTACTTTTTTTTACATGTAAACAATAAAATCGATACGTACGTATCTGAGAAACCGAGCTTAAAAAGAGACACCAAATTTTGCACCAAAATTTCAGTTCTCACTCTCATGCAAAAAAGAAGAAAGAAAAAAAAAGATGAAAATGAAAAACAAAATCCAAGCGGAGAAAAGGCATTTCTGCAAAATATATTAGGAATCTCGATACGTACAAGGAACGAAATTCCATTATAAGTGATAAATGAAATGGTACAATCACGAAAAAGTCAGTAAACTGACTTTTATTCATAGGTGTAAATTATGAATTACAAAACAGAAGCAGGGAAATTGACTGATCGAGAAGAAAAATAAGTTCTCAAACAAGTTACATCATCCAATCCTCGGTCTTCGAAAAAGTGACGTGTGTTAAAGTGTTCAAATTCATTTAACATAGTAACCGTTTCACGAGAAAATATAACAATTCCTATTCAAGCTTGCTTACACTTAAAAATGGAGTGAGAAGAGTTGGAAGGAAAATATATTTATCCTGGTATTTGATTAAGGGAGATCGTCCTCAAGCACGGAAAAAAGAAAATATCTTGTACTACATTCGAACGCGCATCAATGAACTTGCGAATCCATGCAAGAAGTTTTCACATTTGTGAACTTCCTTAAATTCAGTCAAAGAGAAATTGTACTCTCAGACATCACGCGATTTCACCATTAATGAAATCTAACCTCTCATCAATTTTCTCTTTCCCTTTTATAGTTTTGGACATCAAAATACTATTTTTACCGGGTTTGCAAAAATTATATATTTTATGTAAGATGTAATTGTATTGACAATTATTTATTTTATTATTTACATTATTTTTACTTATATCCTAAACAGAGAACTCTTAGTTTTATTTTTTTAGAGTAATGTTAATTATTTTGTACATTACAAATCCCCGATTGTTAATAATGCCTATGTTGAGTTTTGTGAATGTTGAGATTTAAGATGGCACGCGCGGAGGCTGTCCCAGCCTTCCCAAGGCGGCAACGCTGCCTTGACCTTCACCCACTTGCACGGGCTACCGGCCTAACTTCCATCCCTCATTCGACATCTCCGTGCATCGCCGCCCCTCTAGTACGCATTCCCCAACGCAAGAAACATGTTTAATATAAAAGATTTGAAAGTGAAAATTATCCGCCAGTTGTGCAATGCATCGGTGTTAAAAAACTTACTAGACTATTAAATATAGTTCTTAAATTGGATTAACTAAAAAACCTATCCCTCATGGGCTGCAATAGTGGCACAACTCAGAAAATACGAATTTTGCACTCTCGCGAATTCCATATTGATCTACCTTCCAGCAGCAACAGAAGCATATCTTACAGTACAGTATTCCACCAACAAATGGCAGAAGTCTATCATACAAGAACGATGCATTTGAATAGAAGGAGAAACTATTTATGTCAACACCTGATTTTTTCACTTGTGCCACTATTGCAGCCCACGAACGGTATTATGCTCGATCAATTGGTTTTGCGAGCCAACTTTCATCGATCAGTGATACACAGGTACGAGTAATAGCTGATGGGTCAATCGCAAAAGGGACCGTACTGAGAGGTTACAATAGTATACGACTAAGATGTGCATATCCGTTATGAAGTAGCTTATTTTTCAAAAAGATGGCTCATTTGACTGACAATCACGATATGATGTCTATCTATTATCTAACCAATTTTATGTCCTTTATATAGGCAACGTAAACCGCAACTCTGGGATGTCGTGGGTATATAGACATTAGAGGTAATACAGAGGTGATAACACAACACGGTGCCCCCACAGTTGGGAACAAACTTTATCACATGACTCGTATGGTACTCGATCCAAGTCACGTGGTGTCACACAAACTATGGTGGAATTTCGTTTTCCGGCATTACACTGTCGTAACTTTAAGAGTTTGCTAATGCGCATAGAGTCAAAATTTGGTTGATTCGTATTCCATAGAGAACTTTATGTTCTAGTGTAGAGTTTCCCAATGACGTCGGTGACGACCTTCAGATCGATGATATTTTAAAAGGAGTCGATAATGGTTAACGAAAACCGATTGTTATAAGAAAGATCAAGATCTCATTGATTACAAAAATATTTATGAAATTTATTATTATTTATACTTATAAAATCTACAAAACGTGTGACAATAAATTACAAATTCGCTCATCTTTTGGAATTTCACATCATACACATTAGTAAAATAAAACTTTAACGAAAGTATAACCGGTTATTTTGTACCCTAGCAGTACGGAGCAGTACCCTAACAAACGGGCCACGGACCGCAAAGCGGATCTGTCCTTCCTCTTCCTTGTCCTATTCTCTCCCCTTACACACACACACACACACACACACACACACACACACACACACACACACACTAACTAACATACAATACACTACCACATTCCGGGAAACCTGTCGGGAGCTTAGAGATTGTCCCGGCTGGGGCGGTGCCCCGTTGGTGGGAGAGTCCTGATTAGGGAGAAACCGTACTAGCGGACCGTACGTCGGCGCCGGATCTCGCCATCCAGCGGGGGAAGATCACCGCCGTCTCCCGAGAAAAAAGCATACACGGAGAAAAAAACATACTATAACGGGACTAATGACCAAAGCTGGTGGCGCGCCCGGAAACACGAAAAAAATCAATCAATCAGTTATCTGAAGTTTGTTGTGTACAGTTTGTATTATATTTTTTATGCTGTGTATTAGAGAGAAAATTGAAAGGGTCGATGAAGCAAATCATGCTTTGAAAAGGGTGGAAGCAAGAAAATGTTGGGAACTCCTGCTTCAGTGTACTGCCGTGCCACCAATACAGCTCCTCGCCTCGCACCCACTGCGCCAACAACCTTCAAATCCCCCCTCCTCTCCCCTGCCGGTGAGCTACTTAACACCTGCGCTGCACTGGCTGCTGTTGACTTTGGTGCTTTCATATGAAAATGAAGGCTCGCACGCAAACATCTATGCACTTGCCAGGGGCTTGCTTAGCCCGCTCATAATCGTAATCCTCCTGTCAATAACAGATTTTTCTCAATAGGTATATGACACACTGTGGAGTTGTTCTGAGAATCGCAATGAAAGAAATGCCATTGTGATGAGAAAGAGCTTGCACAAGCTACGATTGGTAAAACCCGCAACTAGTAAAAGGAGGTCACGTGCAAAAGGTAGAATGGAATATGGTAACATAATCTTTAGTAAGAAGCGTACTATTTAAGAAGATGCATGTTTTATTTCAGGAAATCCTATTTGTACTACATCTACTGCTTACACTACAAGTACTAATTCAGAAAATTCAAAATTCAAAAACACGAAGGAAGTGATACGGTGTTCAGCTATTGGTAAATAGTTATCATACTTCTTGAATGCGGACGACCATCAGAGGCGGTTAAAAAGAACGCTTTTTAAACTGCGAGATGAATGCAGGAGCATTGAGGAGTGAACTACACGAAATGGTGGTGATGAGGTCGATGGACTTGTGGAGAACGCCTTCTAAAAGCGCAACATCAGTAATAACATTCAATAATAATACAATAAGCATCTCAACAATAATTTTCCTTTTTCTTTAAGATAGCTTTGGGGTTCTAAAACCCTTATCAACGTTTTCATCCGATGAGAAGCACAATTAGTTTATATTTTCTAGTTCCTAGTTTCTTGAAGGCGAACGTGAAAGGATTCTTGCCAGAACTGAACGTTTTATTAATATAAATAACCCCTTGGCTAAGAACACCGGAACTCTTCTAATGCGATACAGAAGTTGTTGTGCGATGTATTGTTGGTCTTCCAAAAATCAACCCAAAAACTTTATCTGACTACGAGTGTAAGCTGCGACATCATATGAGACTCAAGAGGGTCTGAACCCTCTGAGATCGATGAGACTGAGATTCTGTCCGGGTATCGATTTCAAAGTAAGTTCGAATCCAACTGGGGGTCACCTGGTCGAAAATCAGAAGTGCTTGCATTCTCCGTCCGCCTTCCCGCTGCACCCTCTTTGGCACTAGCGACATTGGTACTGCAACCCGGGTGGTAGAGACCACACGCTTGCCGAGTACTTACTTTATCATCGCGATCCGAGCGCAGAGGCTTGCGGGGCGGTGGAGCGAGGCGGGGTGAACGAGTGAGAGTGGGACATCAGGCCTTCTCATTGTCAGTTGTAGTCGCGGCGCCACACCAGAGACAAAAGACGGAGGCGACGCGAGCAGGTCGCACCCCCCCCCGCTCCCGCCCCCGCCGCTGACGCTGACGGTACCGACACCACGCCCCAGCGCGCGATTTCTCCCGTTCGCCCACTGGCGCACCCTTCGCGCGTTGGAAGAGATCACCGTTAAACAGTATTTTATTGATTCATAAAAATAGACCGCCCAGTTATAGTTATCAATAGTCATTAGGTGACAAACTGCTAATAACATCTATTCACCCATCCATGCATCCATCCATCCATCCATACATACATACATACATACATCTTTCTTCATGTCTCGATGTATTCAAGTACGATCGATTCACGAAGTTCCGAAAATTTCGTGACTGTATGTAGCAGAAAATTTCACCGTCTTTACGTCTGAACCACTGCGAGTTATGGAACAAAACAATCCGTTCCGGGCATTCCCAGGACTGGAGTGAGACAAGCAATATCCCCGGAATGTGTACTCAAGTTTTAAGAGTTTGCTCTAAAATGGCTGATTTTATTTACAGAACTGGGCGATTGAGAAACTTAGGGCTATTGTGCACGAGTGATTCAGATGTGACTATTTAAAGTGAATTTTTTGGTCGTGAAGTCGGAGCAAGATGTTCATTTGAACAACCACACGAACATCGTTCAAAATAGAGCACAGAGAGTAATGCTGCGATAATAGTAGACTGACGGGTTATCGCGTCTTCAAAGGCAATACAACTTTGAAGGCACTTCGCCATTCGCCGAGCCCGCGACACAGAGTACTATGGGAGCGGGTTCTGAAAATTCAGAATCCAATGTCAGTGTTCATGCAAACTACAAGCAAGACTAAAAGATGTAATGTAAATGTCTTTTTACATTGCCACGTTACTTTGATTCCCTCAATGATTCTAGGCATATCATCTTCACAAACCAAGGGAACTTATTTTTGTAACTACTCACTACACGAAATTACAATTAACGTCCTTTCATATTTATATCAAAGAAGAGTCAAAATCACGTGAGTCAACACAGTGTGATTCTGAAAATTAAGGATGTTAATTTTGTTGAAATGAGTTTAATTAGAACTTCGCATATTAAATGTGAAAATAATCTTTCCTAACACCAGTCAAACACGAAAGTAATGAATTTACTGAATCTATTCGTAAAATTAGTTTTCAGTGATTTATTTGGATTCCTATAGAATTCTTATTTTGAATGCAGGTAGAAATGTTTTTGATTATTATTTTGTTGAATAAGACACATGATTGATAGATGAATATTCAACACCGATAAATTAAAAAAACAAACATCAAATTATTACTTATCTCCATATTTGTTTTAGTTTCTATTTTCACTTAAAGTTAATTTTTATTTTGAATATCACATTTCAATCATAAATACAGAATTAATTTCAGTACTTCTTTAATTTATAACCAGAAAAAATATTTTCCTTTCATTTATCAAGTTAAAAATTAAGAGCAGCAAATTGCTGCAGTTAAAAATTGTTGTCGCGTAGTAAGATTGACAGTTTTATCTCGTTAAGTTTCTTTGTATCTTCAAGTGACAATTTTGTAGATATCAGGTTGGTTTCGGTCCATTGTACGTGTGTGAGTGCGTGTGCGCGTTTTGTGTGTATGTGTGTGTGTGTGTGTGTGTGTGTGTGTGTGTGTGAGTGTGTACGCGTGCGACGCAGTTTAAGCGTAGGTGCCAGAGAGAGCCTGTCGCGCCTCCCACGAGGTGTTTCTCAGAAGGCCCGCGGCCGCCTCTAGCTTCGGTGACCAGCCCACGGCCTCCAAAAAAAAACTTCTCAGCTCGTGAAAACGTAGGCTTGAGCGGCCGGACTCAATAGATTTTTTGGGAGAGTCCGCATCCTAGGCACAGCTGCCAACGTTTCAGTAGTCACACTTGAAACCTGCCTCCGTAAGAAATGTGCACATGCTCAAAGCTCAGTTTTGTTTATTGTCAAGTCTATCTATTGTCAAAGCATAGTTTATATAGTGCCTATTGTCAACTTATAATATGCATAGTGTCTATTGTCAGAGGAATCTGCTCTTAAATTCTAATTTTTGTAAATATGCAATCATCTCTGAAAGACAATATTTTCGAACCGACAGAAATAAATTGTAAAAAATACTGTAATCAATGAGAAGAAATGAAGATGAATGATAATCGAGAACTTTTCTTTCTTCCATCTCCCTTTCCTGGCAATGCAAATTCACACATTCAATTCCGGATTCGTCGCTGATTTCGTTTAACATGATGAGCGTGTTGGAACGTGGCGTCGCGGCAGTTGTTGACGTCAACCGCAAGAAAGTGTTTCTGGAACTGCGAGGAGGCGCGTTCGCTTTCTCGGCGCCCACGCCCTCCGCGCTCCACGGCTTCGCTCCTGCTCCGCTCCGCAGCCGCACTCAGCCAGCGCTGCAGCCACTCCTTCTGTTTCTTAAGTACTAGAATATTTCACACAAACTACGAACGTAAAGGTGGCTCAAAAAGAAGAATCTGTCTTTTTTCTCTTACATAGCGAATAGAAAGGGAGAGACCTTTTTAAACCGGCGGATCTCGAGCCGAATTTCTCAATAAAAACGCTCGCACTCGATCTGTGAGCCCTAAGGACTTCTTTCCATTTCGATGGGAAACCAGGGGAATTGTGTATATTTTAAATGCTTACATATTATTTGTATAGTATTTGGAGTGAATTTATTACAAACAAACTTGAAGGAAATGTAATGAATTGAAGATAATTTCACTGCACGCGTTGGAGCCTAAAATTACTATTGAAGTTTAATATTTTCTTAAATCATCGCAAAAATTATTTAACGCTTCAACTTTCTACTGAAAATGTGTTTTTAAAGTATTGCTAAAATTACAAATAAATGCATTTTTAATAATATTTATTATATTATATATCTTCGCTCAAGCACGCCTGACAGAGACAGAAATGTGTTCTTGGAAAAGAAATTTGAGCAATAATACTTGCATTTGAAGGCAAAATATTGAGTTTTCCTGTATTTTCCTTCAAAATACTGACACCAACCTCTTCCTCATATCTAAAATCACTTGATGAGGCTGCTTGATTCTGCACAACGGCCAGCTCATCTCTGACAAGTTAAAGACTCAGATTCTTGAGAAATAAAGGTATATACATTTCCAAGTTATGGATGAGATTATCAATTATAAAAGAATACAAGTTAGTGACATTCGTCATACTGTACTACACTCGTACGTCTTGAATTCATTGCGCAACTGTAAATAGCACACATCAACGTCATGATTTTCTTCCTATTCGCCTCTGCTCCTTTAGTGTACATTTTTTTCTTCTTCCGACTCCTATAAACCCAACTTCATATTATTCTTCACTTATTCAAAGATTACGTACGAGACACAAGTTTCATAAGTTTCTGGTCTTACTTTTTTTATATAAAAACATTATGTAACTTTTCGATTTAATCGTCATATACTCCAATCCACATTTCACGTCTGTATATTAACATTTCTAGGTCTTTGAAAACATACTCCGAAGTTTTGTTCGCAAAATGCTAAAAAACTAATTCTGAAAATTTGCTTCTCCGAAGGTCTTTCTTCAGTTTTGACAAGTGATGGACTTCTCTTCGTGCCCAATCTGAACTCTACGTAAGGTGGATGGTCCAACACCGTGAAGCTACAGTCCTTCACAACATTCTTTGCGATGTGAGCAGTAAGTACGGGTGCGTTTGTCGTGATGAAGCTTAACATCATGAGATTTCACGCACCACATCCAAATCAAGTACCTCCCGACCAAACTGAATAAAATTTAGGCTGTAAACTTATAACATTACAACAAATAAAGGTAAGACTCTATACTGCTGAGGTTTTCCCTGTGATGAGCGTTATCCTGGTCAGGCTGCTAACTTATGGAACGGCCTCTTTATTCAATTCTGGTTCCCCAAAAGGCTTATTAGCCGACTCAAGAGCAATTGCACTCTCTTCGCGACAAATATTTCATTCCATTTAAAAACATTTGAAATATATATTTTCCAATTAAGTTGAAACATAACTGGGAATATGATAAAAATGTCACAAGCATGAATACGGCTAAACCTCAGTTTAATATTAAATACTTTACGTTATTCCTCAAAACCGTTAGAAAAATGTCACTGCCTATAATGCAATAATGTAACTAAAAATAACATAGGAAGGTAAATGGTGCAGCAAAACTCTATCGCACAGCCTTCTACCGAATTAAAATTAATTGATCTGGATCTCAGATCCCGGCGCGAGCTCTTTTATATATATATATATATATATATATATATATATATATATATATATATATATATAACACATTCATTCATTTTGGAAGATTTACATCCTTCAGTACAATTACTTAACAGTTGTATTTTTTAGGACTTATTCTAGTTAAAATAGCTAAGCTAACTTAGTCTATACATTGGAGAGGATACTCTAGGGGAGAACCTCGGTGTTAAGAATCGTGGTTGGCTAAAATTTTGAGCAATGCTTCAAAAGGGAATCTATTTTTTATTCGAGTGTGGGTTGGATTTATCGGTAGTTTGTAATGGGATGCTGCTGGTATGTCTGTTAGGATTTGGTAGAAGTTGTGTGATATTTGTGCTATTTGGTTTATTATTGTATTGATGTTTAATTCTGAATAAAGTTGTTTATTACTTATGAACCAGGGGGCATTTGTGATTAATCTTAAAACTTTATTTTGCATTACTTGAATTTTATTGACATTTGTGGGGGCTGCGTTTGTCCATATGGGGCATGCATAAAGCAGTAGTGGTCTGATTATTGTTTTGTATAGTGCTGTATTGTTTGTGTATGACAGAGATTTATGTTTGTTGATTAGTGACCGGAGTTGGAATAATTTATTTCTTGCTTGTTTAATTTTCATATCTATGTGGTTTTTCCAGGTTAGTTTTGTGTCCAGATGAAGTCCCAGGTATTTTATGGGTTGTGATGGTGGGGTCCAGGTGATGGGGGAGTTGTTTATTACTAGCGGAGTGGGGGAGGTAAACTTTCTGAGTGAGAAGATTTTTGCTATTGTTTTATCGGGATTGAGTTGAATGGCGCGAGCTCTGTTGGGTTAATTCTAGAGAAATGTAGATCCGAGTACCTACGCAGAACATGCACCTAGTAATAGAGTTCGACTTCGTCTACCAGGGAAAAAGACAAATGGTCTTTGTCACATCTTAATTACGGACACTGTCGCTGAATGTTAATGGTTCAAGGAGTACTTACGACTTGGACTGTCGTAAGTTAAGAGTGAATCACGGACACTTCATCCACCTTCACTTTCTCCGTGTTTACCATCAGTAACTGGAACTCGCTTCCAAGAACCTTCGGCGAATTTGAAGGTGCAACTTCTTTTAGTGCGTTCGCGTTTTGCGCATATAGGCGCAACATAAGGGCACAAGCAAAACATCTTTGTAAATCCCCATTGTCTCATGATGCAAAGAAACGGACGAGGAAACCTTAAAAAATAGATTGCAGAGACTTTGATAGCTTTTTGAAACAAACTGCTTTTGAAGATTTTTGAAACTAAAATATGAAATTGTACTTCATAATCAGTAAGAGCTAATTTTCGGAATAGCTTAATTTGCCTTCAGTCAATTTTTCAATTATATTCTGAATGCCGCAATTTTACAATGAAAGGCAATACGTTTTTATGATTTAAACATGCACGATTATTTTCATAACTTTACCTAAAGCGCCAATAAAATTTATTCAGAAACAGTATTTCAATAGATTCAATAGATACATTAACACAAATTCAAAACTGAAGGCATAGGTATTGACTATTTCTCTTTGTGATTTTGACCAATGGCGTTCAATAAATCGAATCGCGAAAGATCCTCCTTGAAAATTATCGCCTTTGCTTTATGCTCTTTGCTACAGTATCTTCAATACTTTACTAGGTCATTACTAGGCATTATTAGTAATAAAGTAAAATAATTAATTAACTGTATTCCTGCACAATATTTGATTATTTAGATCTCAGTTTATTCTTAAAGCTTCGTGGCCTTTCTAAATACCACATGAGACTCTGATTTTTCAAGATAAAATCTCGTGAATTTATGGGCAAGCTCAGAATATCTCGTGGTATGTTACCTACGACGTTCATTTCGTAACATCTCGACCGAGTTCTGAGCTGTGGGTAAGAGTAGTTTCCGAACGGCGCGTGTCCTGGGCTTCGGAATTCCCCACAACAGAGAAACTCCCACGCGGGTCATCGGCCGCCTGCGTCATCGCAGGCGCCTTTCCGCGCCGCGCCGCGTCGGCCCCGATGACCGCAGCGATCGACGACGCCGCTGGCGGTGCGGGAAGGGCTCCGGACCACCCGACTCGATAACCTCCGCCGCCGCTGCGGAAACGTGGAAATGCATCCCTGGGGCGACGCCAGTGGCGGATTAACCCATACGCATTACTTAACAAGTGCCTAGGGCCTCTGACGGCAGTGGCGAAGGGGAGAGGGGAGAGGGGGCGAAGCCTAGAGTTTTCGTTTATCTGCCTTTATTTCGCAAAACTGATTTAAATATTTATGTTGGAATTATGTAATTATTTAAAAAATAATATTGTATTGTATTATATATACACTACAAAAATAATACACAATATAATAACAAATATGTTTATTATTTATTACGATCGGCTGGATCTGCCCCTGCCCGACGGACAGTGACATGGGGCGCGACAGTGACACGACAGTGACACGACAAGCAATGCTGTGACGTGTGGACATGATCGTGACCGTATCAAGCAATGCTGCAGATCAAGCGACATCTAGCAGCACGACCGAGAAAGGCGCGAATAGCCGTGCCATATTCAATCGTGAAGACAAGCCTTCACGCACCCCGTTATGAAAACCAAAGTATATAATGATTTCTGATCTACACGTATCAGTTGGCAAAGAGCTTAAGCCCCGACACAGCGCTCCTTGTCTTGGCGGGAGAGGGGGCGGGCGCGTGTTCCGGGAGAAAGCGACAGTGGCTTCGAGCGAGTGCGCGCGCGCGCAGTGGCGTAACGACGACATCCGGTCCGAGGATGCGCCCGCGCTGTCTCCGACCCCCCCCTTCCCTTCCCCTTCCTGCTCCTCTTCTGGGTCACCATCGCGCCGTTGCTCTCCGGAAATACTACTGCAAGCAATACGAGGAACGAATACTAATGAAGTTCTAACATCTCGGAGGCTTGCTTGTAGATCAACACCACGTATATCAGTTGTCATTTCTCACGAGAGCTAAAAAAAACAGTTTTTATTGTTTTTGTAGTTGCTAGTAAAACCGACAACATATTTAATCAAACAATCAACAGGAACACTTTCCTGAACCCTGCAAAATGACTCACCTTGTCATATAAAGTTCTTACGTGTAATTGGCAGTCAAATGTGATGTGATGTTTACGTGTGTTTCGAAATATGAGGTGTTCATCTCATTCAAGACCCCAGAGCTTAATTTTTTGTGAAAATAATTGAGTTAAATTAATCTATATGGCCTACCGAGGTACATCCTATGAATTGCTACACTCATTTCCAAAAAAAAACGGGGACACGTGATAGTGGAGGTTGGGCCCATCCAATAATTTTTGGTAAGTGGGATATTTGAAGCAACTCCTCAGTAAATTAATATACCTCGCGTAATGGCTCGTCTCTCCTCAATAATTTGGTGTTGGTAATTCCCATTGTATTGTGTGAACGACGACAAATAGTTACATTGATTTTAATGTTGTTGTTTTTTTGTCACACCAATAAGACATATTATGCCAAGATATAAATATCTAGGAGATCGAAAGAAACCATCAAGAGAGAAATCTAGAGGTCGCCTGCATTAATTAGATTAGTCGAAAATTTCTTATAATGTGTTCAACGTGAAAGCAAAACCGTACGAGTTAGCACATTCCCAACGCAGTTAACTGAATTAAGACATGTTTCCATTTCATGACTGCGGAATATCATTCGTTGCGAGGTGCCCTGCCTCTCTTGCGTCATTATGTGATGAGCCAATGGGGTCTGTAAGAAGCAAATTCCACTGAATTATTGTTAACGGATTTAAAACATAATTGGATCACGAGCATAGTAACCATAATTAATGATATATATTTTTGGCAAAATTCAATCTACAACTAGCAACAACACACAATTTTCTGTTATTGTTAATTTTCACGTTATTGTATCCATTCATTGGAATATCAATCAGCACAGACCTTGGATACGCGCCTCTTATCAGACAGTCATGAAAGGATGTCCGGAAACTATGACACCAACACAATGTGATTCTCGTAACAAAAGCTCCCAGTACAGATGCCTAATATTTCTTCATTCACACACATCCGAGTGCAGGTCTCAGATCTCGTACAGTCCCTTACCTTAATATTTAAGTCACAAAATCAATCGAAGGGTTTAGTATAACGAGGGGCTATCCCACATTTTGTGACATTGAATTATTAGCTTTATACAAAACTTCAAATATTCTTCTTTTAGTGTAATATATTATTTAAATCCACTATGGACTTATATGAAAGTGTACACTGTTTAAAAGTTTTAAAAACTTATTACGTTATATCAGGGAAGTTCAGGAAAACCCCTCATTATCTCAGAACTACGTCAATGTGTGACATCCCCTTGTTCTACTGAACACTTCAATTGCAAATATAGAAGAAAATATTCGGGAAGTCGCTGTGCAAGATAACCTCTCAGGAAAAGAAAATGTGCCATCCCTAACGACGACCCACGAAGAGAAAAGGTCGCGCTGGATTTCCAAAAGAAGATCCTGGCTTGGCCATAGGCGGAGAAAGGAAAGTTTATGGAAACTCAGCTTCTCTGGAGTGGACCCACGGCTTTTTTGTCCTCGTCCTGAATCTTGCAAGCAACTCTTGGAATAATATTTAATAACCCTTCTTCTGACCTCTTCTCACCTATTTGAAAAGTTGGCTTGTGTAGTTAAGATCAAACCTCTCATATTTAATCCTCATCTCAATGTATTCGTTTTCTTCGTAGTTCGGTTCGCAAACTACAATACCTTACTAACTAGTGTGAAATGAACTGCGAAAAGGAAACGAACGGAAATTTTTAATAAAATGCAGCAAACAATTCGAGCTTTCTATTCAAATTTCTTTCGTATTTCTCCATTTCCAAGGAAAATATTAGGTTAACATTTGTTTGCTTCGAAGAATAGAATGAACTGGAGTTAGTATTAGTCCTTTGGAGAAGAATTCACTTGAGTTTGTGTGAGACTCTAACCCAAATAGAATTAGGAAAGAGTTTTTCTTAATTAAAATTGGATGTTAATATGAGAGAAATTTGAGTTTCTTACATTCCGTTCTCATTCAGATTAATTATGAATGTTCTATGCCCTGAGTTATGTCAAGTTGTTATTTTATTACTATCATTATTCATGGGATTCCTCAGTTAATTAACTCAATGTTACTTTTCTGTACTTGGACAGCACTCAAGGACCTAGAAATGTCTATGCAGTATTCGGGCAGTGCTCATTAGCGCTGCCTAGTACTGGACATGCTATATCCCTATTAAGGCTTAGGGTGCTGAGATGTTTCGTGAGGTCTCTGGGTACAGCTCCTTGTCTAGAGTCTCAATCACTATTGGGTCACCCACTTCCCTCACTTTCCTATTTTTCCAGCTCTATCCAGGGATCATAATATTTCGTTATTGTATTGATCTCCTCCTGATCCACTCTGAAATCTGCTGAAATGTCATTCCCCTATCCATACTTACTTCTTTTCAACGACAAGCAAGTTAAGATCCAAAATGAAATAGCTGCGCTCGAAAAAATTTGAAAACCAATTATACAAGCCAAAGAACGAATTCAATTTAAGTAAATAGAATCAGTACAGTAAATAACAGGTGGCCGAATCAGAATAGGGGCGAGGTGCTGTCTTTTCGCAACTTATATTTCTTCCTTGCAGGGGGAGAGGAGTTGTCATCCCCTCCAACGTGGAGGGGATGCCTCACTTGTTTTCTGCTCCACGTTGCTGTCCCTCTTCTTGGCAAGGGAAGGGCTGTTGCCCCGCCTGGCTGGCGGTTTCTTCCCACGGCACAACCAATGGTCTCACTAGAAATCCCAGAATACGTTTGCATTTGGGTTTTCGGCCACCGTAATCATTAGCATTTGTCCCCCCGCAATCGAACCTGAGTTTCCTGATTTAGACCCAGTTGCTTAATCTCAAGGAGGTTACCGGCACACACTCCGGTATACCGGAGAGGTTTACCTGCACAGGTCACTTGTACTGATAAACCGAAGCGAGTGTGCCAGCCGCTGCAGACCACAACTGCACAGACGTAGCCATCTGCGCAGGCGACCGGAGAAGAATCGTAGTTCAGTTCTTTCTAACTGCGCAGGCGTAGAGAAAAATAGAAGTCCTCATAACTGTATTTTTCTTTTGTATTAGATGAGTTACAAGTGACCACAGTTTTTGGTTGATTTCATTCATCCGCAAATAATTACGGTAATCAGTGAACTTAATTTTTTCAGTAATCTTGGGTGATTATATTAATTTGTCTTCGTAAGCCAATCTTTACACCAGGCTTTGAGTTTTCGCTTCTTTTTTACACCTCATGGCCACGACAAAAGCGATTGCATCGTCTTGTTGGCTCGCCAACACTCGACTGAGTTAAAATCTTCCGGTTCATCGTAGGATGTGTGCTCTAGCCTGCATAGGTATACCTTTCCGGTTTTCCTGTTCATGTTTACCTGACAGGTATATCGTAATTAGTCTGTCGAACCTAAGGCACAGAAGCGGTCGATGCTCCGAATATATTCGTGGGCCAGAGACCACATGAATGATAGTCGTATATCACCGCCTCTTCTTCTTTATGGAGCTTCAAAAAGGTAACACAAAATCGTATAACTCTATAAAGGTGGGCAAACAAAATCTCCGCTTAATGAGGAGCGACTTAGTTATTTTGTTCCTATTATTGATGTTGGTTTTTATTGTTTTACATGCTTGTACTAAGTGAACTAACTTTTCAATTACCGCATCTAAAATTCAATAAATAAGAGATGCCAAGGCAATTCGCATCTCCAGTAGAAAACGTCAAACTTTTCTTAGGTGGCTTGGCTTTTTAACAACTTGGTCATAAAGCGACCACTGTTATTACTTAAACTGTAGAGAGATCTGTAGGAAGAACGCGTAAGGGCTGGGCTGTTCCTCGTTCCGAGGGGCAGCCCATCCCTTGACCGCTCCCGGAGCGTCGCGCAAAGGTTTGCTTGGGTAGTTGAGTCACCGGGCGCCGTTTGCGCCACCGCCCGGCCCACGGAAGCAGCGAATCGGGTCCGCGGCGCCGCGCCCCGCCCCGTCCAGGGAAACCCGGCCCAGCCTCCGCCAACCATTCCAATACCACTTTTGGATAATGATGATTAGAGACAGGATTTTTATGTAATTACATTTTCTTGGCTCTCTACTTACCTTTCTCAAAACTGTAATCTTGGTGAATTGTCGTGGCCCTAGCACAATATCCAATTTTTTCATTACATATTTTTACATATTTAGTACTATATTACATATTTTTCATATTTTGCTATTTTCACAAAGTATTTTATTTATTTTATCAATTTTCTTCAATTTTATTACATTTTTTATGTATAGAAGTATTTTCAAAAACTTGATAAGTATGTAAAAAAATGTTCCTAAATAACTATTGAGTGCACTCGACTCGAGTTGCGCTACGTGAAGACGTCCGATATTCTCACAGACCGGAGCGCATGCTTCAGTTATCTTAGTGAGGATTGTGCGCGTCAGCAACTGAGATCTTTTTCACCTTTAGGCATGAAAAGTATCATTGACGCTCCATTTCGTTATCTTTAACCAAAATTTCCGAGAAACTTTGGTGATCGCCAATGTGTCACACTTTCATGAGACGATCGTAGATATCGCCTATTTCTACTATGCCTTCTATTGCGTCTGGTCTGGCTGCTGAACTAAGGTTCTGGATAGTAATAGATGAAGCTTTTATTACTGACGGGAAAGTCGCATGGTGCAAAGTGTGCATCAACTTGTGCTCTTCAAATAATTTTTAAAAACCGGACAACCCAGAACAATTTTTAAAATGTTTGTACTATTTTCAAAATTTGTTTAGGACGTTTTTATGAATTTAATTTCATTTTATGTAAAAGTGTTTTATAATTAGTGTATTTTAATGTTACATATTTACGAATCTTGAGACAGAAGAAAAACGACGAGAAAACAATACACAACACGACTAACCGTAGAACAAACTAGACCCACCAAACAAAACCGACGACACAAGACAAAATACGCTTGACAAACTGCAAAAGCCAGAAGAGAAGCCTATAGGCCAAGAACACGGCTCCACTGTGATGAAATGCTGAAGAAGGAGTGGACAAGGCCAAGAAGAAACTGGGTTTGTGTTTTTTAGTGGGTGCGAGCCTCACACTACTTACGGAAATGGCCATTCGGCTCCCTATGTTTCTGGTAGAGATTTATCACACCATCCCCACGCCAAAAGAAATGTTACATATTTTATCCGATTTTACATGTTTACTACATATTCTTAATGTTTTATTACATATTTATGTTCATATTTTGACGTTTCATACTATTTATTTTGACATACCAACATGTCACACATTTATTTACTAATATTTGTCGTAAATGAGGTAAATATACAAGGATAAACAAATAGAAATATGGCGCCCTAGCAACGGCAGCCGAGTTGTTGTCAAGGTCAATAAACTTCATTCTGGCATTGGACCTGAGGGCACGGCTAGTTGCTCAAGTAAACAATTTAGGGATTGGTTGAGAAAGCAATGACAGTCTAGGACATAGCTAGTTGATTATGTAATCAATTTAGGGATTGGCCAGGACAACAGTGACTGTCTATTCACGACGTAAGTGCGTCGAATGTTTCTGGTGAAAAACAGTAGAAAGAAATAGGCCGAGTCTTGAAGGGCTAAACAGAAAGATTATTTTCACATTCTGACATATTTCGTGGTACTGTGCGGGTCGCTCGTGGATGTTAATTTTGTGAGATTGGTAATTTTTTCTTGAGAGTGAATAGTTATCGGACTTTGAGTAATCCTTGAGTGCGACGAACGGAAATTAGAATTTTCTCAGGATGAAATAAGTGATGGATTCAATAATTTGCTGTGTAAAAATGTGTAACTTGTAATTTTCGTGTGTGAGTAATAATTTCAGACCGATAGAATTTATAAGATCTACAACAAGTTGGTACTCTGAATATGTTTGCGATCTGCGGAAATTAGAATTTGAATGAATTTGTAAGCAACAGGACTAGGAATAATTCTGAGTAAATAATAGTTTGCTGAACTTTAAATTCTCGTTACGTAACAGAAAGAACTGGGAACTTTCGCGAAGTAAATTAAATTAGAACTACAAGTATTTGAGGCGGTGAGGATCAGTGACTCGACAACATTTGTGCAAGAGCAGGAGAGAAGAATCGGGTACTTGGACTTTGGAATTCTCGTCACCGAGAAGAGGAAAATGGTTCTTCGTGGCGCCCTCGTTCAAGTGCGCACGAAGACTGGTACTGTAGGATATGGTTCGAAAGGGCTCATGACCAAAAGAACATTCTTTATTTGGTACACATTTTTCAAGTCATATTTTTGCCTGGCATTGAGAATAAACCATAAGTTTCTTTTCAAATAGAACAAGCGATTTTCATTTCGCCAATTCCAGCTAATAGGTAGCTGGACAATATATATTTGTTTTCAGATTCCTCGCCACTCTGTACAGATGGCAGATCGGATAATCGGTTATTAGTGGGTAATAGCGATTATTTCTAACGAAACACATCGACCCAGCTAACGGGATATTGATTTTATTTAGATAACGGTTGAAGCATTAATTTTAATAATATTAACGTAACCTTTTCCTGGCGCCCATGTTTAAAACATAAATTCGGAACGGGTTACATCGAAACGTCCAATAATTTGATAAGCAGTTTGTGTGTGGGCATTCTTTCAATATTTTTCCGGTCTGTAATGATGATGATGATGATTACGGTCCGGAAGTTTATGAAAAATCATTTTTAATTATGAGTTTTATAAAATGCAAATTATCAAATGTTCACAAAACAGAATCAAACGAACAGAAATTCGGTGATTTTATATGACATATTAGAGCATATTTAATGCTTTTTGTGTTAATGCACCATATTTCAATAATATTTAAGTTATTATTAATATTTTATTGCTTTTTTTCTTAATGTGGCATATTTCTCTTAGAATTTCAATTAATATGTATATTTGCCTCCTGAAATCGAAAAGTGTACTTCACAAATGTGAATGTGAATGCTATTCATGAGAAATCGTTGGAATGTCTTTAGTTCATTGCAGCAGTATTGGTCTGAACGTCATTTAGATGATATAATGGCGCTGGTGCCGGAAATGATTTGTCCGATTATGAATGATGTAATTATTTATTTTTGATAAAGTATTTGTGGCATTGGAATTGATACTTGAACGATGATAGAGACGAAATCATTATATTTTACTAAAAAAAATTATCGCTGGAATACTAAGTAAAGACAAAAATGCAAAAATATTGTTAAAAATTGTGTAATTGTTTATAAATACATAAAACTATTAATTGTTAGAGCATATTTCATTACTTCTTGTGCATATTTTACAAATGTTAGATCATATTTGTATGCTTATTTATCCTTTTGATACAGCATTAACTTTCGAGCCTTAATGATGGTATAACAGTTGTAATAATGATGATGACTAAAAACTGTTCATATGATCGAGGAAAGAAGGAAGAAACATTTTTTTAAATTTCTTTCCTACCCGTTCGGCTCTCCAGGCCTTTCGGGGGTTATTATTTACAGAAAATACTTTTACATGAAGAACATAACGGTCTCCTTCAGTACATCAGGGCACAAGTATACTTAATTGAGCTTATGTTTTAATCTTTATAAGGTCCTTTTTACATTTACTACAACAATATAATATTGAGAAAAAGATCACACTCGTGAGTAATAATTTAACCGAATTGGAAAAACGATCTTTTGGAAAAACCTTGGTAAGCTTACGACCAAGGTTGAAAGTTCATTTGCTGGGACATGCTTCAAGCCTTAAATTAAAAAATTTCGATAGTTTATTTATGTACACTTTAATACCACTAATGTTTAATTCCCTTTGGATTTGTGTGTTACGAATTAACCAGGGGGATTTGGTAACCAGTCTTAGTAATTTGTTTTGGATGATTATTTAAATGTGCGTTTGCAGCGCCTCCCCATACTGAGCATGCGTAGGTGAGCGACGAACGAATTATAGATTTACAAATTGTTACTCCAGTTTATATTCTTAAAGCTGATGTTTTATTTACTAGTGGGTAAAGTTTGACAATTTTTGCATACTTTTTTTTTTCAGTATCAACTATATGGTTCTTCCATGCTAATCCCTTATCTAATTTGACTCCTACAGCACGGGCAGCTTATAAGCGACTCTGACAGTTCTCTCGCTACGTGCTGTAGTCGGTCATGTGACCTGCTCTGAAGCAATCAGCTTGCGAGAATTTGTTTACTTTCTTACAGCCAGCGTTCAGCGTTGCCGCTCAACTGACTCACGAAAAAACGCGGAAGGGATAAGCTTCGGCTTCTGCGAAAGTTATGAACATTATCTCAAGATGAGTCGTAGCCTGTCAGTAAGTGTTAATGTTTTGAGATTTAATTTATCTGTGATGTAGGTTGTGCCATGTGCGTAGCAATGCGTGGCAACAGCGCATCGAACTGTCAGAGTCGCTTATACGCTGCCGGTACTGTAGGTATTCGACGGGTTGGTTATTGTTTAGCCAGAGAACCTGATTGTTGTGGATTGTTAAAACTGGAGGAGTTATGAATCTTTTAAGTGAGAAATTCTAGCTTGTGATTTGTTAAGATTTATCTGAATTCTCCATTTATAAGGCTATTTAATTATAGTATTAAACGTCATTAGGCCGATAGACACCAAATAACAGACGCGGTTGATGTTTGTAAACCGAGACGATAGCCGAGGTTTATAACTAACCGAGTTTGTTATTTGTGTAACCATCTTCTTATAAGAAAAATTTTATAAATTAAAAAATATTCTTGCCTTTGCTTACGTAGAAAAGTAACGCCGCCTTTTATATCGATTCAGACGCGAGTCCAAAACTAACTATATTATTGGTCTTGGTGAGACATTTCGATTCGATTGTTTAATACGATGTGGCTTTGTTTGACACCATTAAAAAGAGAAAATTTCCACAAAATTTGAGATGGATTTTCCAGAAGACCTTGTGGAGACAGCGAATAGTGCTAATTTCGATTTGTTACCAACAAAAACTGGGTGCCGGAACAGGTCACATGGCCTAAACCGTGTCAGGAAGAAGAAGAAGAAAAGCGAAATTACAGTATGAGAAAGAATACGAATATTTCAAATATTGGCGTCAATGCAAAGATGTAAATGAGGTGAATGAAACAATAATGCTGGCGTATGCTTAAGAAAAATCTGAGAGATATTCTCCCACATCGTTGTGGACAAAATTCTTAATTTTAAAATTATGTTTATTAGTGAATAAAAACGTTGAGATATCAAGGTTAGTATTCCACGTTTTTCATTTTTTGTTTCAGTTAAGAAAGTTTATTAATAAGTGACATGTGATTTGATTTTATAGATTCAGAAAACTATACGTATTTTTTACAAGAAAATCCGAAGGTTATATTGCCAAGAAGGCGAAGATTTTATCCGAAGAACATATCAGAATTTTTTTTTACTGGAAGCAAATGATTACTAATGGCTACTGAAACTACACGCTGAATAAGTTACACAAATCTTTCGAAAGAATGAATTTCTCGCAGATTTTGAATATAGCAACTCACTGTTTCTCCTATATCAAATACACAAATATAGCTAGACTTATCTTTTTACCAGCTCCCTCTCTTGAGAGCATTCCGTAGTTTCAAAATATGTGGACTTCTGTTTAAGTTCTTGGAAATTCTCTCTTAATTTCGGGCTTTGTGCCGGCTTCGGACTTAGAGCGGTTCAGCGGAGTTTTAAAATTTCTTCGAGATCACACTAATATTTAGAAAAGTGTGAGGAAGGAAAAATAGTAAATGAAGAAAAAAGTGTGAGGATAGTTATGCAATAAAATAGTTAACATGAGAAGAATTGTACAAATGTTGGATTGGCAAGGGGCAAAGAGTTTTTTAAACGCAATTGCAGAATATATGCCTCCTCTATTATTTCATTTTAGTTCAGTTTCTTCTTTAAATTATTTAAATCATTGTTCCTTTTTAAAATTTTTCTAAAAACCTTTGGAAATACAATATTTTGAAGCAAAAACCCTTCGGCAAACTCAAGGCCGTTTTACATTTACCACGGAGGCTGAAATCCCAGCCTCGTCACTAAATTGGTCATAAGAAGCAAAGTGTCAAAAGAGCTATTCGTTCTTATCCATTATCGTGCCCCACGTGAAAGAAGTCACTTAATACCCCTATGTAAAATGGCAATGTGAACCCTCCAATGAGATGTCGTATAACCTAATGTTACGGTGTAATAAAATCTCTTTACATCGCCATACATTTGAGGCCCTATGGACCGTTTTCTACATGGTTCCAAGTTGATGAGAGGCTCGAGTCTTCGACCTCCAAATTCACATTCATCTTGAGTTAGCGCCAGACAATTTACAACGGATTTGTATCTACAATACTTCGTAAAAAATTGTATTTTTGTAAATAAAATAAATCTCCATATTTTAAGAAAAGAAAAATGACTATGTTTGCGAGCCAATTGGCAATTTTCTGTCTTGCAAATCTCTTGCAACATCTCCACGAAGTGTCCACATCCAAACTAAAATTCCCACCATGGTGGTTCTGTTTTCTTGTGCATTACACTGCGTTCGTGAAATTTTAAACGTGTATCTTCTCTTTAATAAACATGCACAAACACACTAAATTATGAAGCCATTGACCTTAAATGAAAAATTAAATTAAATCACAGACATTCAAACTAGAGAAAATAATGCATTCGTTTCCGCCTGTCGTTCTGTCTTTTTGCCGGCAGTTGATTCGTGATCAGCGTCAAGTTCAATGTTAAGACTCCAAATATGGAAACAGCACTTATCGTCAACTACGTCTAAATAATCGCGCTACCTGTGCTGCTGCTACATTGCGTACGGCTAAAGGCAGTAAATTCCTAATCTTACCAGACTTTAAATACTAAAAGTATTATTTACAATTGAAATAATTCTCAGCTACAGTGTTCAGGGAACACTTTGAAAAGATATATATGTAGGAATTATTATTATTTCACATTTTGAAGGGGAATAAGGGGAAAATTGAAAAACTTTCTAAAAACGATTCCCCAATTTCATAATTTAAGGGATAAAAGAAAAAATAACTGACTCTTTTTATCAAAACCTATCTTACCAAACTTCTTGTTCTGCAAAATTTTTAAATGATAGAATTTGATTTCATAACAACATATTAAGTGTAGTTTTAATTGACAATGTTAATTTCACCTGCATTTATTTAACAACTTTATATCTACTACATTTGCAAAGCACACTAAAGATTTCAGTAATTCCTAATTGATCTGCATATTTATACAACCTATCTTCGCATTGATTACAACTAATGCATAATGAATTGGTCAGTAGGAAATACATTTTTAAAGAATTCAAATTTGGACAATTCTCTTCTAATAGCTCACTTCCCCTATTCGTCCAATAAATTTATTTATTAGACTTCATAAAATTATTTCTATTTTCTTAAGGTTCTATTGATAAACAAACATAAATAATAACATTAAGGTTCTTTTTTTCAAATCTGTTTCAATCTGGATCTAAAACTGTATTTTAATTGAAATTTGTTCCATCATTTATTTTAGATGTTATAAACGCTTTTGATTTACAACACACTAGTATGAACTTCAAAATCCATAATGTCCTTGTGGGAGGTATTACACTCTTGTCTCGTGATATCAGAACACCTCATTTTTTTAAGTGACATATCTCACAATAGTTGCAATATTTTGTAAAGTCGACTAAAAACAGACACTACAAACGCAACTGCATTTTTAAAGTACGTTTATCGCAACGTAATCTTCAAAGTAATATTTTTTTACTATTTTAGTCCCCGTTGCCACTCAATGAGAGTCGCCGAATATTATAGGACAAGATTTTGTCAAGAAATATTTTTTATAGATAGCAAGTCATTCAATTCAATAACGTTGCAACTCTATAACTGCAATAAATATAGAAAAATACTTTTGAAAAACCTTGCTTGACTGCGACGAACACGCCATGCTGCGTAGACCTTGTAGCCAGCAACCAGCATATCAGCTTACTGAAGTACGTCAATAAAATCACTACAGGAAGCACTACACATCAATAACATCAATTACGACCTACACCATTATCACTATTGCTGGAACTGAGTTGTGTATTATCACTGCCTCAAATTCTAATCCCCTATTAAAAACCGGGTACGTTGTCTTACGCTTCGGATTCATTTCCCCCTTTTCTTTTACCATTTCATATCTGAATTACGAATATATATATATATATATATATATATATATATATATATATATATATATGCACAATCTTTGGCAACAGTGTTAACATGAAATTTCCGTTCACGTGCAATAGAAAATATTTTGATTGACAACACAGCTCAAGAATTGATTTGAGTCCACTCCCGACTATATCCCCCCACTCTTCTGACGTTTAACAAAATGAGAATTCAAGCAAACAAGCCCAGGTTATACATGGGATTTAGCTTGAAACCCCCTGCGTTTTTATTGCTTTCTCGGAATTTACTTTATCGAACTAAGCCACTGACTGTACCCCGCAGCCAAATATGCTTGGCTCTGAATACAACGATACACCCCTCAAACGACCGGGTCAAGCAGAAGTCTCTGACTCAAAATCTCGCCCCTTGAAAAGCGTCAATGTCTAAGATAATACAAGAATTATTTCATTCTAGCCAGTAGAGGCGCCGCACACATAGTAAAAAGCCAGTATTATTTGTCTTCTGTTCCACTATATGATCCAATTGAGATTCTTCGAATCCTCGGGTCTTAGACACTCTTCAAGGTTTCAAAATATTGTTAAGATTATATATCATTTTTTTTCAATCAAAAATTCCTTGCATTATTATTTGCCTCGTTTGATATTTGAAAGAGAAAAGAAATATAGAATATCCCTTGAAAATTTCGCGTGAACTATTTTGAAATGATGCAGACCGAGAGTACTAATCCTTGTTGTTGATTATACTTCATGACTCATGAGAGGAAGTTTCATAGTTTTTATTATTACGGGCACTTTATATGCAGGAAAGCCAACGGGTGTGTAGTACCTGTGAGCGACACCTAGGGCATGAGTAGCTATGAGTCCGCGGCGCGAAGTGAGGCAGGGAATCCCGAGGAGCAGAGGCCATGCAGAAAGAGGTGTGCCAGGGGGGAGGGGGAAGGGGCACGGTGACGCAAAGGGGGGCCACAACTGTGGCCGGCGCGGCGCGGAGGGGCGCACCCGCCAAGTGGCGCTGAATGTTGCGTAACCGGGAACTCCGTCGCTCTGTAGGTCAAGGAACGCGCGGCCGGCAGTGGGTCGACGGACCCCAGCGCCTCCACGCACCTCCCACACCTACCAATTCTCCGGCACTCGATTCGACACGCTTCGGCATCGAGACCATCAACAGAATGAAATGCTGATTATCTTCAAATCTCACTTACGATGCTAAAAACGACAAATAGATGGCAATATAGTTTCCTTTGCTGTTTACATCCTCCTTGACGTAAATATATCATACATTTTATTTCATTTTAGAAAACTCCCTTTAATAAATAATACAGTGTAATAATTCTTAATTACTTTCCTTCAACATTTCATATTAAACTCATAACGAAACTGCTCGATTTTAAGTTATTACACAACACAACAAATAAATCACAAAAACGAAGAAAAAAGTAAGTGCTTCAAGACCCAATATAATTTTAACTCTCGATTTATTACATCGATAATGTGTGTACACTGTATATTTATTTCGAAAACGATTTAACAATTTTCAAATAAATATTGCTTTATATTTTACATTTTCATTGTCTGTTTTCACGTTGTTGGATAGGCAATTGCCTCTAAATATGTCCCGTATGAGCACGAAGCCCACGCACGCTTCAAGAGCTTCATTCCAAAGATTGAAATAACGCCAATTATGAAATAACGCGTGTGCATTAAACTACCGAATTTGATCGTCAAAGAGAACCTTGTAAATTGGGTCTAAGCTTCCTTCTTGTGTCCCAACATCTGTAGTGTGTAGTGAATGTAGGTGTAAGTGTAGTATAAAAGGGGAAAGAATACGACAAAAAAAGGAAGAAAAGATCGCGCGTGGCCAGTTTGTTAGAATACTGCTCCAGCATTCACCTGATATTGAAAGAATAAACCACGTAAAACTATCAATCAGAGCAGCCATGCATTAGAATTCATCAGAGTACACCTAACTGTGCAGCTAGAGTCGAAAATCCCCCACCATTGGGGCTCGATCGCTTTGACCTCGCGGTCAGAATCGCTAGAGAGACAAGAACAATGCTCTGGGTAATTGAGCAAGTAATGATCTTGATGATGATACAATTGATAGAGGAATGATGGAATGAGGGACAGAAGAAACGGGATGTTCCCCAGGAAATCTACCGCGAACCCACTTTGCCAACCATAAATCTCATCTGGAGGTGTAAGCTGAGTCCGACCAGAGCCAAAACAACACCTATCTCTGGTATGTGCGGATGCTGCAGTTTTCGCCGTTGGCGCGTGCAGATGTGATGGAGCCTAGTGCAGATAGTGGCCAGCGGCGGAAGAGGGCGCTTGGGGCATAACGGCGCGTGACGGACACAATGAGCTGTCTGCGTGCGGATGTGGGACGGAAGCGGACGGCAGGTCCATCTGGCACATTCGTACGCGCTGCCACACACCTCGCATCTCCCCTTATTTGAAAAGCGTCATAGTAAACTAATGATGCTATGACAGCAAATACTTTCTCGAATTATGTGAAACGGATTCTTTATATTGTAATCCTGCAACTTCTATCCTAATATTTTAGCTATTGTGTGAAAAATTCTCTTCAGCAAAAGAAATTCGATTTCGAATTTTTTTATGGTTTGCAATTTTTGGAAATTTGTATATTTTAATAAAAATCGTTTAATAATAAGTGCACTTTGTTCTAATGAAGCAAAAACTCAAAGAAACAATTGGAGCCGTTTTTGAGAAATTCTTGCTTAGTATTTTTGAAAAAAAAACTCATTTGACTCAAAATTACTTCATAATCATGTATATTTTGAGAAGTTGTTCGTAAATTCAATAAAAATTTAATTTTAAAGAAAATTCCTTTTTAAAGGACTTTTTAAGCTAGAAATTACAGAAAAAGAAGTATAGTTTAGAAAATTCTGAAAATATCCTAAGGATCTCATGAAAAATAAATGATCCGTTTAAAAATCGCAGTGACGTGAATTTAGCCACATCAATTGGAAATGTTAATTTTAATGAAAAATTTTCCAAGGATTTGAGCACTATGTTGTTCACAAACGGTCAGTGGGTCTCCAGACGAATGGATATACGTTTTCAAAAACACAAGTTTTTAGGTATCTGGGTCGAACACTCAAAACGTATTTTGGATCAAAATCTTGATATCGACTTTTTACAGCATTACATGACTCAGTATTCTATGATAATACATCGTGTGTGTATATTCTCCAAAAAATCTTTTGGATCACTAAAGTGATTATTCCCAAATATTGCAATTTGGCAAAAATTTTAAGAGGCCAATAAAAAACACGGGAGACACAACCCCGAAATTTTGTTACGCTCCAAAATATATGTTCCTGGAAACGATTAAGCCCATCATACATCTAGAGGGTCCCATGCATTATTACCGCGATTGGCGGGAAGGACGGCCGTAAATCAAAACCGGAAAGTCAGTTATATGACCATATTTTCAAAGACATTGTTTTGTAAGGTACTTCTTCTCTCTCAATGCTCCTTCTACTAAAGAATTTATTCCGCTAAAAAATACAAGATTAGCTTTATTTGGACCTACATGGTCGGGATGTCAATTCAAGTCACAATAGCTACCCACTATTTTGGCTTTTCGTTTATATCAAATATGTAAGCTTTCAATAATGTCTACATTGCATTTGCAATTCTACATCCTGCATATGTTTTGTTCAAGACTCCTGAAGTCTTCATTTGTCTCTTTCATTAATTGAAGTTAATAAAATCATATTAATTATTCACGAAACAACTGGATGTTTGAGGGAAATAAAAGTATAATTTATACTAATGTCAATAAACCGTCAACTATATGGTCAACATGTGAGGCACTGACACTGAAGCATACCCGAAACAAAAAAAATTGAAGCCTAGGCGCAACTAACAAAACAAAATACTACTGAAAATTAGATCAACGGATCACCTCAATATAAGAAAAAGATCTTACTACTTTTCTTTTTTTTTTAAGCACCGACATATCTGACCTTTATTTTGGAACTCTGATCAAGTACTTCGTAAATTATCGAATAGGAAAACAAAAGGTGTTTTTTCACGACATAGCGTACAGCAACTGACTCCAATCTCGATTTTCTGTGCACGTACACATGCACAAACGTGATATGAAACTCTAAATGCGCGTACACAAAAGCTCGATAGTGCTGTCGATTGCTGTAATGCTTCACCGTGCAAATACTCAGACTGATTTTCTCAATGCATCAGATGCAGTCGATATAAATTCAAAGAAATATTAAAATCAAAACAGAAACATCCAATTTCGGCACTAGTAAAGCCATGATTCATAATATCGTAAGTTTTTCTACAAAATAAATTAATAAAAATATTACATTTTGAATATTGAAAACAGTGATGGATTTTACGAGACAATGTCTGAAAATATTATTCGTAGGTATTGAAAAGGAATATGTCATGAATTCTCCTTGATACATGGTCAGGTCCAAAATATTAATGTGACGAGAAAAAGATGACGTTTTGTTTGTGTGTGTGATATTAGAATATATTTACGAAATCATTTTATTACGTATATAAATGATATATTATTTTCAGACCAATATTGGAAAATTTTCGTAAACAAATATTCAGAAAGAAAAAATTAATGAAGTATCTCGAAATCATCTTTGGCATTGAGAGCATTAAAAGCTTGAAGTTGTTTTACTTGCCCCAAATCTACGAATTGGGACATCAGGTTTACTCCCCTTCCCAAGGGAGGATTTTCACCCTAAAAGTCAACGACCAACCCTTTTCGAATTAATGAACTCTTATGTAACTTTTCGACACGCTGACAGGTGAACCACCCAAGTCGCTAATAATAAAAATTATAAATCAATAAATAAATTAATAAATCAATTTCCTTGATCTTCATCTAGAATACGATTGTAGTAACATTTATTCTAATATGCGGTCTTTTATTCAATGTCGTTTTATCTTATATGAATAAATTCGTATAACGATAGGTATATAGATTTGTTTTGATTTTAAATTGAGTACCACGTGAAAAGTCAAAATGACATCATTTTGATAGGCAAGTGACGTCCTCGGTGATTTTCTCTCCAATGTGAAATTCCGTCACCCGTCTTCACCAGAAGTCAGATTTCAGATGCACTAACGTTCCGCCATCACTGCCTCCCCACCCCTCCTGGCGATGGTCACACGCGACTGTGTCTCAACGGGTAGGGATTCCCGAACGGGCACTGGACGGTGGGTCCTGGAGGTGGCGGCTGCTGGAAAGCGGCACATCCTGGAGGCGCCTCGCGCGCCCCCGCCCCTGCTGCCGCCGCCGCCACCGCCACCGCCTCCGCCACCGCCTGGCCTAGGGAGGGAGGGATGCTTTAAAAGAGAATCGCGCCCGGAGCCGCCACAGTACGAGCACAGAGTGCTCCTAGCCTCAGAGCGCAGAGAAAGTGTTGAGCCGCTGCAGACGACTCCGAGCCTCTGGACAGCAGGTGAGCGGCCGTTCAACTCTTCCGTGCTTGCCCGTGCGTTCAAGTCTCCGGCGCGACCCTTGGATTTATCTCGTGCAAATGTGTATAGATCGCGTCAGGGTCTACCCGATTGATTGGAATCAAATCTTCTGAATAGTGAGGAACGAAATATCAGTGGAAAAGTTCGTAGTGACGGAAAATGTGCTAGTTAGTATAGTGATCGTGGTTGGAAAGGAAACAAGAGTATTTAACTCGCTCAAAAATAATATTTATTGTGTAATAAAATTAAAAAATGTTTTTGAACATATTTTACATGTTATAAAGTAAGTTACATAACAACATGTTATGTTACGTACTACATCATATTACGGAATAAGTTTTTATCTCGATGAAGTATATAAGAGATCAATTTTGGACCATTCACACATGACATAGTATTTATACACATTCGCTATTGAAGACATCATATTATTTCTACTGATATTTTTGATCTCGAGACATCGGAATATATTGACCGTTAGTTCTACAGTCAGTTGCATTTAAACATAACACAGGTACATATATTTAAGCGCATAGGAAGCTTAAGAAAAGTTTGCGTTTCATCTATTTTTTGCAAAATCAAAACAAATGAATACTTTTAAAATTTGTCGTAGTTCATCAATTTTCATTGTAGCTTACTAAAAACGTAGAAAATGTTCCATATATATATATATATATATATATATATATATATATATATATATATATATATATATATATATATATTTGTATGAAACTGCTCTAGATCACGCAATATGTAGGCCAGACTGAAAGTTTGATGAAAAATGCAATGAGAAAGCACCTAGAGATGTGAAGAGATTCCAATCCTCAAGAGATGAACAAACGATTCTGAGAAATTTTCTTCTTGGAATTATCATTACATTTCATTTCTAATACATCTAGTAAAGTATTAGTTTTGAGACTAGATAATAGCCATTATGAGATAATATTCTCTATTGTAGAATTTTTATAAAATAAAGTCACTACCTTATCGCGCTCACAATCAATACCTCTCAATAGCTCGAATATGACTTCTTTAAAATACATTTTAAATACTTTCCTGACAAATGAAAAAGTTTATAATGGGTAGCTCGTGTTTCCACTGCTCCATCCGCTAAATTGTATTTCCGAAATTGAAAGAGAAACCATTCCCTGACTTCGTGAAAGTGCAAAAATTTACGGATTTAAACCGTTCAATTTCATGACAACTTTTTCGTCAACTATACTTTAACTATTTTCTAACTTTCGAACAGTTTTCATAAAAACAGATAATATAAAAAATATAAGTATTCATAATGTACAAAATGCAGTAACTAGTGCATTTATGTACAAAATGCACTAACCGCGTGAGAATATTTTTTCCTTTTGTGTCATTCAATAAATATGGAGAAAGCAAGGAATGAATGAAGAACCATGTTATTTTAAAATTCATTTGTTATTTTTCATTTGAAGTAAGAAGAAGCTGGTATTATTCGTTTGTATATTAAAAGAATAACTAAAAATATTTGACCTTTTCTACGAAAACTTGTATGTACGGCAATAATTATTACATTGTTAATCAAAATTTAATCGTCTGCGAAGTAAACATAATTAATAAATCGATCTGAAAGGATCGTTTAGTAATGCGTTCTCCGTTTCGGGCGATTACTTCCGCTGTTGTCCTCACAGAGGCGAATCGAAGGCAGGGCGGCGGGTCGAGCTGTATACAAACAGGCAGCGCCGGCCGGCGAGTGGGCGGCCGGGGGCCGTGCGGGGCGCGCAGTGAAAGTGGCAGCGGGCGCGGGCGCGGGTCCTTTCCATTTCACTGGCGGCGCGCGGGTGGTGGGCGGCGGGCGGGCGTTGGCACAGGGCGGCACTTTCTCCGCCCGGTGACGTATGCCCTCCCCACGCCCACGCCCACAGCGTGCTCCGAAGAACCATGCTCTGTTCCGGTATGGAGCGCAGGGCAGTGCGTACATTCGATGCAATGCTCACGAGACTTATTTCTAATAAATTGATTTAATAAAATCTACACACGACACTGCAGAAACTTAAAATCTTCGATTGTATTCTAGTTCAGAAAAAAATCTGCTTTGATGTCCTCACACTACGGAGGGTGGTTTGCGAGCCTGGTTCGCACCGTTCATTTTCATGTTGTAAAAATGTCGTCATCGTCACCTGCTGCAGTGTTCCGAAATGGGGCTGGTAGCGGCGACGACAAACGTAGATGCGGCTGGAACCAGGCTTACTTGCGAGCCGGTCTTGTTTGTGTGTGGACCACTCGAGAGGCGTTCAGGCATAATCCATCGAACCACCACTAGCTGTTTAAATATTTGGGTGAGCCAAACGAACGAATCTGCAGTGACTCTCTTATTCAGCAAGATTGTTGCACTCACTGGCATAAGGGATTCTTCCTGAGACCCTTTCATTCCGAAAAAATAGTTTGTTCTTGCAAAATACAAATCTTCACCTCTTGACTCGCGCAACCCAAAAACAATGCCCTCTGAGCTCGGACCCAACTCTGTTTATTAATATCCATGTCTTTTTATCATTCCTACTGAGGCAGATATGATCCATGACTGGGTTTATGTAAGGTAGATCTTTGTATTTTTGGTCGTTTCGTCACCAACATCGCCATGCGAATCAATTTCTTTTCTTGGTGACTCTTTATTTCTTTATTCACGATTACGTCTGCATGTGTGGCACATTTCTTTCCATATAAAAGAAGCAATAATAATCACACCGTCTTTTGAAATTCATGATTAAAACATTCATTGAAACATGACATTTTTGTTTGTGAACGTGCTGTAAAATATTTAAAAGAAAAGAGTAGAAGGAATACTCAAATGGTAGGCGCGTATAGTAAAGACAAACGCGTAACGTGAATCACGTAATAAACGTTGAATTTTTGTACAGCGTCATTTACTTTCTCGTTCCATTTCTCTGCGGGATTAAAAGGAGAATGTGTGTTTGTGAAGGAGTGAGAGGATTTTCTAGCTGCCCCAAGTCGCGGAGAGAGGACTGGGTTTTGCCGTCGATCGGCAACCGCCTCTCTTTGTATGCCGAGGGTTCGAGATGCAGGGAAAGCGTTTGGGAGGAATTTTTGCTGCAAAGCGAAAGCACTGCAGTTCTTGGGAAACGTCGTGCGTCGATAATCTATCAAAGCGAGGCTCGATCTCTCTTTACTTTCAGTTATCGAAATTAACGCTGAAGAGTTCATTATCCTTGTTGGTCTGTCAACAATATTCGCAATTTCGTTTCCTTCAAACATCAAAGTTTCAGAAATTTGTTTAGTGTTGTGAAAATTTCGTACTCATTAACTACGAATGATCCCTTATTTTGACATTTATTAGCATTTGTTTATTATTCTCTGAATTTTTTTTTTTTTTTTTTATGGCTCGTACTGCTGCCTTGGCCTATTTCCGATTCTAGATGGACAATTGTTTGTAGATCAGTAGGAGATGGTCCATTCAAATATGGGTGATCAGCCCATCGCTCTGTTCTAAGAATGGAGAATAAAGCCAGAATAGGAAAAGAAGGATTGCGTGCAGTTTGTAGCCCTTTCTCTATGGTGCTGCTCCGGCATTCGCCTGGAAGCGATCAGTGAAACCACGGAAATCATTGATCGAAGTAGTCATCCTAAGAATTCGATTCCGGAAGATGCCACAAACTATAATAATTTATATATCATACGAAAGTGGCTTCGTCGTTATTACCTATTTTAGAATAATTTGTATTTACGTTCTCCAAGCGCAAGTGTAGTTACTTTACTTCTTACTTTTCAAGTATTCGCAAATCTTACATCCAATCAAGATGGTACGCCTTACCTTAAACGCTATCTTACATCGTGTTCATTATGAAATATTTCAAAGATTGGCCTGTCAACTATTCGAAGTCGTTGGGATTCCCACATTTTCGAACTTTCTACTGTCATTTATGTCACAAACCGCGGACCGACGTGACAACACCCTGCACACGTTTTCGCAAAGGGAACCGCGAGCCACGGAGCAAGCGGGGGCGCTCTGCCTCCTCATTCCTGGCTTATCTGCTGGACCCACGTCCTGCACGCGACACGCGCGCTTCCTGCTTTTTTTTTTTTTTTCCTTTTTCTTTTTTCCCGGAGGCAAAAGCTCCTTGCGACAGGGCGGCCCCGGTCTATTGTGCCGTTGTTGGGGCATCGTAACAACTAGGGGGCGTATCCTTCGGGCGGAACGAGTAGGAACATGTTAGTTAAGAAATTCCTTTTCTATATTTTATTGTTTTCGCACAGTTAATGTGCACGTAACTGACTGTTTCAAAATGTTAAATAGAATATTTAGCCACAGAAGGGTTTAGAAGCAACTTTAATGACATATTGCAATATATTACATACATACATGCATACATATATAACAAATTTACGCACTTTCTCGCATTAAACCTCTCGCAGTTTTCTGTCCGTCTTGTTTCATTTATGATTCGTTCCCTCAGCAGAGTCATATTCACTGCTGTACCATTAACATGTAGAAGATCATAATCTACTATGGTTCTTTGTGGTCATAGTAATATTTTGACAGAAAAACCTACCTTGTGATACCTATAATATTCACAAGAGGACACTACTAGGACAAACTTAAATATTCCGTTTGAAATTATGAAAGCACTACAAAATATGTCAAGAATGTTTGCCAATGTTTTTCACTGAATAGAAAATATTACTTTCGATCCTGTTTTTTAAGGTAGTTTTCTTTGTTGGTTATTTTGTTCTTTTTTCGCTGTAATTTCGATATCGATAAAGGTGAGAAAATAGAGAGATGGTAAGACTTCCACAATATTGTGCTACGCATTTCGGAGATGACAATGCGCATCATCCTTCCTTTTTTACTTGTAGAAATAATGTAATGCCGCCTCCAGGAATTGCGGTTTCACTTTCTCGCAGTTATTCACAACCGATTTGTGTGAGCAGACACTCTTTAATACGATCATAAAAGTCATCAAGACTCTCTCTATTCCAAGCCTCTGCCGGGAAAGAGAATTTGTCACACAATCTGAAGACCACAGATCAGCGGTCGATGGCGTAATCTTCAATGCGATGCGGACCCCAAAAACTTTGGCATCGAAGGCATGACCACACCCGTATCACACTCAAGAGAAGATTCAGAAAATATTTAAATAATATTAAGGGAATGTTTAATAATTTTAAGAAAACAGATTTTTAATTTAATTAATTAATTTACGGTAATGAGTATTTAACTTTTATTTCAAAATTTTATATAAATTATCTACGTGTATTTACATGATAAAGTAAATTTTCTAAAACTAATTCTCTACCAAAAAATAAATTGAATTAAAAAATTCGAGGGAACCAAAACAAGTGGTATGTTTTAAAAAAACGGCAATTGTCTGTAGTATGAAAATAAATTCAAAAATGATATCCGTATTGTTTCAAAGGATATTTGTAAACGTTTAATTTTTTTTAATCCGTACATTTTTAAGGGGCATCACTTCTAGAATCATCGCTCTCGCAACCGCTTTCTATAACGTTTCTTGCGTATCCAATCCCTTTTTTATTGACTTCTTGTTTGACACATTGTCCCATCCAGGAAATTAATTACAGTCACTTGAACCTTTTTGGAAATTACAGTAATTTTTATATTGGAATAAAGTTAATTACTTTGCCTTACAAATTTAAAATTTCGTTGCCGAATATAATATATACTGCGAAGGTAACAATCTCAAAATAATAGAGTTCCTTGTTATGTGGTTTGAATCTGCCATTAGATATCTTATTGCGTGGGCATACATAATTTCCTCCTAGACTTAAGTTATGGGAACAAAGAGAGGCATTTGGAGTAATGATGAGCTGCCGCTGAGGCTAGGCCGAGCGTCGGAGAAACCCCGGGCGCGAAGTAATGGAGGTGCAATTAGCCTGGCGTTTAGGGCGCGCGGGCGACTGCAGCGGAGGCGAGGCGGCGCCGCCGGATGCCTTACGACGTGCGGCGCTTTCTCCCGACACACGCCGCTGCGGAGGAGCCATTGTTCCTGCCCCGGAGCCAGCCCAAACAAGGTTTATGTTCTCCTAGGGCAACCGAATGTTAGCACGGCATTTAAAAAATATAAATCAGTGACGTATCTTGACTTTTTGAATCTTGATTTGACGCCACCAGCGAGTCTCGCACTGGATAGCGAGGGTAGCATAATCAAATCTCCGCTCCACGCTATTGACCACCTCGCCAAAGAAAGAAGTGAAAGACTATGGACATAACTTGTGAGATACGATTACGCCGGGGTTAGAAAAATCAATGAAAGTATATTTGTTGTTGTTAATGAGTAGTTTTTCTTTATTTTGTGTACTTAACCTATTTTTTTTCTAGGATTAAAAATAATGCACGTCCTTTGTCGGACACACTGGTGCAGGTTTTGACAGCGCCTTCGCTAAACAAAAATAAGCTTAGCTTAGCATGTGGCTCGGGCCGTGTCACTGCCAGTAGGAAGCAACAGTGGTTGATATCAACGCTCAAAGAAAAAAGTGATTATTAATAGATACCATTTGTTTCTCAAAAAAATATGTTTCTTGCGAAAAATGTAAGTTAATATTTATTTGAAGATGAATTCAAGCACGTATTCTTAATTCCCGAATAGTAGCAATTGTATTACTAAACGACTGGTGAAATTTAGTGAACTTTTGGTTATAAACAAGAATCATCTCTAAAACAACCAGGTCTTTCATCAATTTATTTCCAAGAGCTATGAACACTTTTAAGTGAACACTCCGAATGCTTTAAATTTTTCTACTTATGATCAAAATATTAAAATCAAGAAAATGGAAACCGAAATATTTTTCTACCCGAAACTAAAACCGGAACGTTATATGAAATGGTTAGATGCAGTGATTAAAAAGATTGCTCCCAGAGCTCTGGTTTCCGCGCCGTAGCCGCTTGGCCCCCGGTGACGTTCAAGGCGGCGGCGGCGGGGAAAGCTGGTGGAGCGACGGCGGCGAATGCGAGTCAAGGGCGGGGGCGGCGGCCACGCGGTACCGCCTTCAGTGCGCGCCACTGGCTCTCCAGCGGAGCGGCGGAGGCGGAGGCGAAACCAGGCCGACGGAAGCAAAAGCTGCGAGAGGATTTGGAACGAGACCATCGCCTGGGCGGAATGTTTATGTCACTCGCAAAGGCTCTTTTTTTCATGGGGATGTCCTCAATCGCAAAAGAAAGATGATAAGTGTCGCGATGTCTAAAAATTACTCTTTTTTTTACAAAATTTGAAAAGGAAAACTGATTTGTTAGCGAGCCCTAGACATCGTAGAAATTGTTATTGTTGTGTAAAATTTACCAACAACTACCTTAGTTATTTACAAAGAAAATTCCCTCACATTATAATTGTTAGTTATGAGATTAAGTTTAAAATTTAGAGAAACATGACTCATTATTATACTTCTGAAACTGGAAGTATCAATATATTTCCTATAGATTACTTATACTAGTAAGTTGTGCTAGAGTTATTAACTGCAATAGTCATATCAGAAATACGTCTATACCATCATCATCATCATCATCATCATCATTAATAAATGAAGTTAACCTCCGTCATATTTCAGTAAGATAAGTTCATTGAATACATAATTGTATTAAAATTATCCAGAAAAGCATTGTAATATTAAGTAAGATTGCTTGCATTGTAAATGGACATTTGGCTAATATCAGCTCATCGCCCCTTCGTTTGGCATCGCTGGCAAATAAGGCATCGAGTGCAGGGGCGGCGGGTGGTGGGCGGTGGCGCCGTGGAGCGCGACAGGAGAAAGCGCAGCGCCCACAGGGCCTCCGCGCGCCACCCACGTGGGCCGGATTTTCGACACTGGCTAGATGGCGGGTCGAATTCAGCCACTGCCTGGAGGAGAACACTAGTGGGCGGCATCTCTGATCGGTAGTTTTCCGTGTTTCTCCCCTCAATATTAGGCGAATGCCGGAGCAGGGTCATGGACCGCGCGCGATCCTTCTTTCCTCATCCTTGTCCTTTCCTTAGCCCTTACACACTATTATGCTATTCTTTACCCACTTCCTTATCTTTTATTTACGAGCTCTACACTACCTCAAATTTCGGAAGACCAGTCTGATGGTTAGGTCAGGTCCAGTCTAGGGGGTGCTAAGCGGGGAGGGGAGATGCCTGGATGGGGAAAACCCCGCAAGTCGACGTGCAGGTCGCCGTCGGATCTCACCATCCGCCGTGGGAAGAACATCGTCACCGCAGTTTTGTTCTCAACACAATTTGTAATATGCATTAAGGTCATTCGTTTAATCTAATAAAAAGATTTTGAGTTTCATTTTCCATCAGACTTTGACATTCTGTTTCTCCCTCTCTACCCACGTCAGAATTTTCGCTCTTCTCTACCACTTTTGCAATGGTTTCTTTATTTTGTGTTGCTCTAAATAGCATTCCTCGCTTTTGGTTGCCAATTCATGCTTTCATAGTACGAAGTTAGGACACCACATTGATCTTCGATTCTGTCTTTATGCATCAACTGTTGAAGATGGTATTTCTTTCCCCCTGAAAAAGTGGTTCTCGAATTCTCCTTTTTTGTTTTTGTTTATCAATTTGTACTAGCTAAAAAGTTTTAGCCTGTATTAATATTGTTCAGAGACATTTCATCGTTCTCAGTTGCTGAGCTAGGCCTAACGCTTCCTCCAAGAAATCGGTTTCACGACAGCAATCACCCACATCTCCCTGGGAGGAACCGGATGAGAGACGTCGCGCACCGCGCGTGGGCTGTGGGGCTGGGCGGCAGGCGCCTACGAGCCTTTAGCTTTCTTCCTGCGCCTAAAAGGAGAGGACAGGGTGGCACCCTGCAGTTACGACTGCCCGGACGCTTACTTTCATCGCATTTTGATTTCCTTTTCCCAGCGCCTCTTCCTTTCTAGACTCTATTCTCTACTTTCTACCGTCCCATGCTCGCTTTCGGCCCAGATACATCCGGCGGGGAAACTAGTGATGAAGAGAATCACACTCGCATTACCCTTGTTCCAAGACAATGTGAATCATGGGATAATCGAGATTAGAAAGTGAACCGTAAAGGTGCTTTATTAGTATGCCCTCTTGTAATAGTTTGGGATTTAATACGGTGACTTTTCTCACTTGCTTATTTTCAGGAATATCAAATAATTATTCCATTACTTTTTTTTTAGTTAGAGATTAGGATGTCGCTGGTGGGGTATTCGATGTTAACTTTATGAACAGGCATATGATGCACATAGTATTTCCCATAATAACAAGCTTTTATAAAGTTGAGTCGGTGAATGGATTATTTCTATGACACTTGATGATTGTTTTATTATTTTTAAATTTCAAGCGTCTTTTTAGCAATAAAATGTCATGAAAACATATGTAAATTTACGCTGTAAAACCGTTGAGATAATGGATGGGAGAACGAACTATAAAAGTCGTGTTTACACAAGGCTTTTGCTTTCATAACCGGATCATTACATTGTTTATCAAAATTTACATTTTTTACATTTTCGTTAAGTTAAGAAGAGAACCTTGCGAAGGGATGTATTTTAAATCCAGCTTATTCCCACATAAAGTGCGGTGAAAGCATATCCTTCTCATACACAACTGCATGTGGACGCGAGAATATGTTTGTTTCTGTAGAAAAATATTCGCAAGTGGAATGAGATCCACTAATTGATCGATAGACTTATTATTTCGTGTTTCTGGGCGCGTCAAGAGCTATAGTTCTTAGTCCTGTAAGTGTGGTGCATGTTATATCCTGGAATTGCCACTGTTTCTCTCCCGCTAGAACATGAGTTCCGGTGACGACCTTCACATCGACTTGCGGAATTGCTCCTTTAGGTATCCCCCTCACATGGACACCACCCCAGTCGGGACAAGCTCTTAGATCCCCACTGATCTCCCGATGCGTGCGATAGTATGTGCACGTAAGTGTGTGTGACTGAGGTGTAAGGACAGTCAGAAGAGGAAGAAAAGATTGAGCGCAGTCCATGGCCCTTTTGTTTGGATACTTCTCCGACATTCGCCAGGTATTGATCGGATAACCATTCGTTGCCGGTCTCGATAATCAAAGTTGCTAACGCAGTGGTAGCTACCTCGAGCCTGAAGGTCGCAAGTTCGAATCCCACCCGGGGCATTGGTGTTTGTGTGTGTAAGAGAGTATGCAAGTTCCGACACCGTTAACACCAAAGTTACAAAACCGATGTTACAGTGGTTGCTGTATGACCTTAGTAGTTGAAAAGCGACCTCAAATAAGTAAAACAACAAACCATTCGTTGCAGAATCAGCTTTCCGTTGCCACGAGACTTCTCAGCCGCTGATTTAGATAACAGGCGTCTCACATACGAGTGTTAGCAGTGCGACAGAGGTGTGCCGCAGGGGCGGTGACGCAAGGCCCACCCTCGTGGGGCGACGCGTCGCGTGAAAGCGCGAGGGCGGGCGACGCGCGCGGGCGGGCGGGCGGGCGGGCGGAGCGATTTTACTTCCTGGCGGACGCCACGCTCCTTCATCGCAAGGCAATGCGCACCACGAGAATATTTCAACAATGTGTCAACGATGGTTATTAATGATGGATCCGCTTCTGTCGCGAAATTTCAGTTTCGACAAACCGTTCCGTAACATTCCTTCCTTTCCCTAAGAGCGACTTGAGGGAAAGAGCGGTAGGCAAACGATTAAAGTTCTTGAAATAGCTAACAGTCTCCACCATTAATAAGTTAGCAGTAGCAACTAATAATTGACAAAAATGTGAACGATGTAAGGTATGAACTATGTAAGGTGGTATTAGCAAAATGTTTTTTGATAACACAAATCGCGACTATTATGTTTAATTATACTTCCAAAAATAATGTGATGTAGCTTCTAAATTGTGTCAAGAATTACTTCTTTATTTTTCATTTAAACCAACACTAAAGTGTTGGTTTAAATTAAGAGAATAATAGAGAATAATGAAGAGAATAATAGTAGAGAAGAGAATAATGAAGAGAATAATAATAGAGAATAATGAAGAGAATAATAAATGAAGAGAATAATAGTGGTAGAGAATAATAGACTATTAAATTTGAGAACTGTTCGAGAAGCGCCCAGGGTTCTCATTCCGATCTCTATAAAGCAGTGGGAGACTTGGCAAAGATTCCTCAAATAATCCGATAATCTGAAATGTCTGAGAGAACGTTGCCTTCCCGACTTCTTCCAAACAGTATAAGTGGCAAAATAAAAGAGGAACTTTGGAAAGCACTTACAAAAAGCTGCGAAGCTTGCCTTGATACCACATAAGGCATTCGCTCCGTCGCGGAAGAAAAGGGTATGAGATCGAATCCCGCGGCAGACAGGTGATTTCACCTTGTGGTTGTAGAGTAATGGCAAGTTGCGGCAATGCCAAACCACCGTGTATACCATTTTCACGTGCTTATCATTTATTCCTAACTATCCAATGGCATTAAGCCTAGGCGAAAGGCTAATGCGAGGCTGAGGAGGATGGAGTCTTGCAAGGTAAAGGGGCAGGGGGCCCTGGGTGCTTAGCGAGGGGGAGGGGTGGGGAAGGGAGAGGCCGATAAGCTGAGCGGCGTCCTCCGTGAAAGCCCCCGCCGAGAAAGCGCCTGCCTCCGCCCGGGCACGAACCCAAGCCGCCTACGAGCGCGGCGAGTCCCCTATCGGGAGAAGGCGCTCATACTGAGCTTATTCAACATGCGGCGTCGCTTTCGCCAGAGCAACAACTGCTAACCATCTGAAACGGATGTTTCTCATTGATGCGATGAAAGTCTTGTCTTGCTTTAATAGGGGAATATGTACTATCATGAAGCCATGAAGTAAATGTTTAAAATTAACGAAGTAAATGAATCATGATAGTTAGCACTTTCTGTAGCGTGTATAAGTATTGTTTTCCTCACATAAAGAAAACGGCTTAGTGTCATTCAACGTAGTCGTATTTGATTATATTAATCACTACGTCGGAAATAATTTGATCCGCATTTATTTCTCACCGTTGTATAAAATAGACCCACACTTTAAATCATTTCATCATGTTTCACCTGCCCTTCGACAGTCTTTGTTAGCGAATAAACATTTTGTGAACTATTCTATGTCATATATAGATATGTCATATCAGAATTGTCTGGTTCTAACTGGAATACAATGGAATACTATCATAGAATGCTACCATGCGTACAAGAGCTACGTATAACTGCTTGAGAGTTACAAGGTCTGCCTACATACTAATGTATTGTTGGGGTTAAGATGTTTGTAAAATCATACTATACTGCTTTAAGGAAACGAGATATTCACAGTGTTTTATAAACTTTCTTAGCCACTAGATGATGGTGACATCTGTAAATCCCATTTTCTGAACGGGTTCACCCTCGCACACAATGTAGAAAAATCACGTGATTCAAATACCGCATTATTTTCAGTGATACGTCGTTGTTCGTCATCGGGCATACAAACCTATGAGCTGAGCTAAATTATTGTGATTCGCTTTCAGTTAATAAGTGGAGTGACGAGGTTCGCTGTTTCAAGCGACGCATGTCCTCCCCGCAATGTTTTAACAGTGCACTGAAGGGTGTGTTGTGTGTGTGTGTCCCAGATCCCGAGCGAGAGAGAGGACCAGTGGGCGGAAAGCGACATAGCAGCATGAGGAGCAGCGGCGTGTGGACGCGGGGCTCGCTGGTGCTGGCGCTAGCGCTGCTGGCAGCGGCAGCGGGCGGCGCGGTGGCCGAGAGCAACGACTGGGCGTGGGGCAAAGGGTCGCGCGCGGAGGCACAGACCGACAAGGCCCCCGCCCCGACCCCCGCCCCCGGCTCGGAGGGCGCCAAGCCGCGATCCGCCGGATCAGGTCAGTCTCACTCTTCTCCTCACACACCCACACACACGCTAACACTTGCCCTTCCAATCAATCGATACTTACGTAACTTGTGCAAAAAAATGAGACTTCGGTGCACGAGTGAAATTTTTCTGGACGAGGCGACGATCTGGGAAAGATGTTGTGTATCTGAACAACAGTACAATTTGAGTTACCTCCCAATCAGGGACAAAAATATCATGTATATCTTCCTTAATTGAAATTTCACATCAATTTGCCATCACCGGCAAAAATCAATCATCTTCAACCTCTCTACATACTCTAGAAGTTTTTCACATTTGTTCTGGGAGACACCTGTGTATTAAAATTGTTATCTAAATCATGGGCTCTAGAAACATGTTGATTTCCATCCATAACGTGAACTGTATCGTTGGACATTTTCAAATTTACTAATACATTGGCATCCAAATGCTGATAAATGTTTTTGACTCCCACGTTCAATGCCAGGGATACACATAGGAACAATTTCAATCATATCTATCCATCACTTGCAATGTACCTTGTGTAAACAAATACGAGATCTGATTAGGACAGCACTTATCAGCTAATTTAATTGTTCCCGCGCTTCTGAGCAGCGTATCAGTTTCACATTTTACAATAGAAATAGTCAAATGTAAACAAAACTTAAGGTTCATTGTGATTTGATATAGAATGATAAACATAGAAAATGATAAACCCCATGATTAACTTATTGTATCGTTACAATACGAATTTGCAATAAATGGAACGTTTACAATTCTTATTTGATTAACAAAATCGGCCTAACAGTGTCGTTTGATAATTATTCCCCAACTTCAATTGTAACAAGATTTCTTCGATACTTATTTCGTATAATAATCATATAAAAGGAACGTGATAGGAAGGATAATTTGAATGGGAAAGCAGCAAGTGACGTTTCTTTTCTCGCCAACCGCGCCGAGGTGAGAGCTCTCGTGACGTGCGTGTGCGCCTGTGCGTGGCAGTGGTGTTCGTGGACGAGGCGCCGACCGGGGCGGACGGAGACGGCACGCTGGGCGAGCTGCCGGCGCCCGCGTCCTCCGGAAGGGCCCCAGGGCCGAAACCTGCAGGGCTACGACGAGGTGTTCGCCGACCCGGGCGTCCAGGAGGCGCTGCAGGCCGGCAACGACTCGCAAGCCAGGCACTACATCCGCGAGCGCCTCTGCAACCTGGGGCTCATGGCGGTAAGTTCCCCTTCGAAGGAGCCACAGAGCCCACGGCACCCTTCCACAGATATTTTTTTTTTTGGTAATTTTTACTAAATGTATTAAGAAAATCAGATAAAAACATCGCCGCAAACGAAACACTATTCTCATACATTCTCATAAATATTCCCATACACTTTTTTTATTTCAAGCTAGTAATTTCAAAAGTATTATTTCAAAAATATTTATAGTAGTCTGAACTGAAATTGGACCCCATCTGAAAATATTTCTGGAACCGCCCCAGTTCTGCGGCACCTACCCGTGGGTCAATGGAGAAACTCTGGGCCAAAACAACGCTGGACACTTCAAATCAATGTTCCTGGGTAAACTCCTAAGAAAGATGATGGAGTTAAAGAAGTCAAATTTTTGAATGGCACGTTATGAATTTTATATAATCAGAGTAATTTACTCGCCCGTTTTTTTGCAAATTATCATTTGGGGAAATTTCTTCAAATCAAGTTATGTAATATGGAAGTTAATTTCGCAGAGCGCATATTACAGTTAATTTCGTAGAGCACAGAATTAGCTGTAATAAAAGTAACACTGATCTAGATTCTTTGAATTACATAAATTATTTATTTAGCGCATGAGAAAATATAATACAAACATTTATATAACTCAATAATCGCGAAGTACGCGCTTGTTAAGGGTATGTTTAAAGATGTATTGAATGTATAAATCTTACCAGAATGTGAAGATTGGAGCTTGCAAATTTTCACAAGGAAGTCTGTTGTTTAGTTCACGTGTACGTTTACGTTCAACATTCAGCAACCCGAAGGGTTCTAACGAATAATTTGACAGCAAACTTTTGCATGTGTGTTGTTTCTGTTTCAGACTGAAAGAGTACTTTTGCCTTTTTGGAAATGTTTGTTTTGGGCGTGAACAACTGGCATTCTTTTGTGTACAGTGCGACGGTGGCGTGGTAGAGGCGAAGCGCCCGTTCCTGCAGCCTCAGGACCTCATCTACGCGCAGCCCGTGCACATCAAGCCGGTGGGGCGACCCACGACGACCTTGACCACATACCGGCCTTCCGCCCGCCGCCGCCCGCCACGCTGCACCACGGCGCGCACCACGGCAAGGGGCCTGTTGAGGTGAGCCATTTTCAATCTTTTAAATAAGGTTATACTACATTATTGCAATTATTTTATTATTTTAGTTTATGTTATATATTTTATATTATATGTCATATAATATTATAAGTATTATATATCATATTGTATATAATATATTATAGTATATAAAAATGGTATAAATAAGGCGAAATGCTGATCTAAGATTTAGATAACCCCCGAATGCATTTGCGTGATCAAGATGGGGTTTGAATGGAATGAGTTAACTTCTCGCTCCATTTGAACCTGTTATTGTCATTTCTACGTCATAATGAATGCATTTTTAAATAAACGTGTGCTACAAAAAATGTACACTATGTCGCAAAAATGAGACTCAGTGACTGAGTCAGTGAAGGGGCATCAGTAACGGTAACTCCGAGGCACCTACGTTTATTTATTTATTTATTTATTTATTTACGTCAAAAACCGTTAAAAACTGTGTATGACGTGCTATGGGGAGAAGTGAATACTGTGCACGTTTTCAAAATTCTGTGATCCCTACACTAAACCATATACTACTTGAATTTTGAATACAGAAAAGAAAAAAGAAAAGAACCCGCTCCGATGTAATAAAATATATTTCGAAGGATAAATCAGCAATAAATTTTGGCCTCTTATCCATCATGTCCTTCGTCAAGGAATGTTACTTCCTGCCGCGACCACATGGAAACGATAATTTGAATAACTATATTTCCCACTGAATTGTACAAGACGTGCACAGATAATGAAGTTACATTTATGTCCGAAAGCAAAACAAGGGGCCATCTCAGCATTTGCTCAATGGATCAGGGAACCTGGACGAAAAACTTGATCGAGATGGTGATCATTGCCCGGAGGCTGCAGTACAATACTTGTTATTGCAATTACAGGTTGTTTACATTTATACAATCCAAATGGTAAATAATACATTAAATATCACTGTTAAAATTAATGTGACTTTCCTTATGATGCTCGGTATAGTCTCTAATTGTATATAGAGACAGCAAAAACGATTTCACTTGGGATTTAAACTTTTCTATCGAATTGAATCGTTTAATGTCAACTGGCAAAGGGTTCTAAAATAATGTGCATGAATTGTATGTGGATTTTTTGTAATGAGCTGTTGATACTGTCACCTGATGAATATGATTACTATGTCGAGTGTTATAGTAAAAGACAGCGGCGTTTTCTGAAAATATATTCCCGTCCTTAAGCAAGTCATTTTTTACAAAAGCCACTGATTCGTAAATAAACAGACAAGGTAATGGTAAAATTCGTAGATTAATAAAGAGAGACTTACAAGAATCACGTGGGTGGGATTTGGTTATTATTCGTACAATTCGTTTTTGTAATCTAAAAGTCTGGGAGCTATAAGATGTATTTCTTCAGAATATTATGCCATATTTCAGGCGGGACGTCGGACCCGTGCAAGCCCATAAAATTGAGGGGAAATGGAATTGCTGTTTTTACGCAATATTGGTTTGGTGTCCCATGAGAATGAACAAAAATCCGCCTCCCTCGTGACTCGAATGCCACGTGGCCTTGCGCAGGTGGTGGTGAACGCGCAGGGCGGCGGCGCCGGCGGCGTGCAGCAGCACGTGCACCACCACTTCCACCACGCGGACGCCACGGTGAACGTGGTGAAGCCGGCGCTCATCGACGCGCACCCGCCCGTGCACCACGTGGGCGTGGGCGGCCCCGCGCACTTCGACGGGGCGCTGGTGGGCGGCTACAACCCCTCGTCCTTCTACAAGAAGGAGCTCAACCTCAACAAGGGCGGCAGCGGCGTCGCCAGTGAGTACTATGCATATTGACGAGCAATTCTAAATGCAATGCGATGGTGTTCCGGTAAAGGCAGTTTTAAATGGGAGTCATGGAAGTGAGTTTGAAGTGGAAGTAAAATTTCATGTGATCGTTGTAAGGCAAAGAATATTTCAAATATGGTAAATTAGCTCCCACAATTAATTACAGATTAGTAATGTAGACTATCGTATATTGTCCTTTTTTCTTCCTGAAGCAACAAAACTTCAGTGTCACAAAAAAAGACATAACTCTCTTTATGCGAACATTATCGAATTTACAGGTCAAATAAAAGACATCTTCGTCACCTGAAATGATGTTATGTATCAGAGCTCATTAAATTCTCGTCAGAGAAAGCAAACTACGTATGCTCCTTTTATTAATTGAATACTATCATGATTATAAATCAACAACAAAACCCTAACTAGGTGCTTTTTCACATGGCCTTCGCAATCCAAACTAATATGTTCACTAAGTTCATACATTTGATTTAATCAACAAGTAAGTACGACAACGCCACAGTACGACACCGGTCTCCCGTCGTGTGTGGTAGTGTAGTGAGTGTTAGTGTATGTGTGTGTGTGTAAGAGATGAGGATAGGACAAGGAAGCGGAAGAAAAGATCGCGTGCGGTCCGTGGCCCGTTTTGTTAGGGTATTCGCCTGGTGTTCATCAGAGAAACCACGGAAAACTACCGATCAGGGCAGCCGTCCGTTAGAATACTCCTCCAGACAGCGACTGAATTCGACCTAGCTGAAAAGCTAGTGTCGAAAATCCTGCCGCCGTCAAGACTCGAACCTAGGGCCTCCCAATCCGAGGTTTGGCATCCGTTTATGCACTGAGCCAGCGCTCCCGGTGACAACAGAACCTAGGGTAAGTTCGCAGTGTACCCACACACAAATTCATTAACAAGCGCGCGACGTTCCGCAGGCAACTCGATCGCCCAGAACAACTACGCGTCGTCCTACCCCAACTACGGCTCCCCGCGCGCCGACGACTGCTACTGCGTGCCCTTCGACCAGTGCCTGCCGCACGAGGTGGCGCGCAAGGACGAGCGCGGGCCGCTCATTGACCCTCGCCATCTGCCCTCCGACATCGAGGCCATCACCCTCGACGACGTCGTCATCACCGACGGCAACGGCACCATCATCCCCAACCCCGCCGGCCCCCCGCCACCGACGACCAGGAGTCGCCCGCCCCCGCCCCCGCCCCCGCCGCCCGCAGGCGCCGCCAGGCCGCCACCGCCACCGCCACCGCTGGCAGCGCGCAGGTCGACCCGGTGAGTGACTCTCGTTAATTTTTTTTTTAAGAGATAGATTACTATAAGAAGGGACCGTTTTGACAGCTACGGCTTGGCCACTACTGGCATAACTGCAGGTTATGTTCATGCACTCATTTTATCAGTGTGTTCGTTTACAGTTCGCTCATTTGCAGATGACTTCACCACTATCTCTTGTAATGTCATCGCCGTGTATGATGATCATTTGTTTCCCGGCCCGTCAAAGTGGTCCTTTCTTATAGTAACTTCTCTCGGGGGTGGAGAAATGGTGACGAGTGGGCGGAAACGAGACTGCTAGAAAGCGTTGGGTGGCGTACACTCTGTGATGGCGTACACATGGCTAGAAGGTTAAAACGTCTCTCGTATTAAAAGACATTCTTATCATCAAGAACAAAATAAATTTACAATCTATAATCAGTACTCAATAACCAGTTAATAGTCCAGCTTTCACATCCGTATAATAGAACGGAATCCCATAACAACGAATTATTCCAATCCGAACTAAAAGTAATTCCGCTTGACTATGGTTGCAACTTTTGACAATTCCAAATTTAATGTGGTCTAATTTTACAATTCCAGCTAAAATTTCATAAATAAATTATGTATATTTTTCACGATTTGTTGTATGTGACAAAATAATAAAATTGGATTTCGCGTAAGAATTTACAGGAGTAAAATTTCCTTCAGTGCAATCTTGAATGTACTTATGTCAAACATTCACGTAATAAGTTCCACGAAAAGAAATTTTAGTTAATGACCTTAACTAAATCTAAAATTAAATGGATTGACAACCCACTTTCAGCACTAAAATTGCTTAGTGTCCCCTACATTGATTTTCAAATAAAATAATCTTTATAACTTTCACGTTGAAAATGCATAATTCTGTTCTTCGATAATGTATATTTGTCAGTCATTTTGTCAGTTTGTCCAACAGTTCAGACCGATGAAATTTACAAATTTCACAGTAAAAACAACAGTGAAGTCCACTTTCAAAACAATACCCTGATGTGAAGGAAAGTCATCTAAGTTGTTCACAACTTAGTCAAATTAATGATGAATCTCAATTTAAGACATCTTCCTTATAATAGAATCCATACAATGTTTATCTAGTTGAACATACATGTAATTGATGTGTGTTAGACAACCGCCTTAACTAAGCATTGTCTGGCAGTCACATTTCTGATTGTAACGCTGCATGAAAGTTAAAATTACAAATAATGTGTGAAGATTTAGAAGTGATGTAGTCCTGGAGGCAATTCCATTGCATCTCTAAAAGGTTTCCATATTTTTTAATAAATTTGGAATACATTGGTTTCCTATATAACAAAATAATTGAGTAAATTGACTGTAAGAATATAAAAATGCATTTTAGTAATACATTTTTCTTAAGATACATTCAAGTTTCAGAAATAAACAAGAAAAACTTTTTTCAAAGCACACAATTAGTATTTTTTAAGTATTATATTCGTATAAAAATGTGTACTGTCCCGTGTCTACATCACTTCATTAACAATATTAACACAGTAGTACTGATAGTAGTTTTGTGACCTTTTGGTTTTTCAAACATTGGTTTTCTTTTGGTTAACTGTAATTAAATTGTAGCTTACATTTTAAAAAATATGGAATAGAGCAGTGATTCTTAATTGAACTTCCGAAAATTTATTCAATTAAAACGTTAATTTGACGCAGACTTAGGAATACAATTACGTACTCCTAATCTTCTTGGTTGAGAAAACATTTTTGCAATTTTGATGAGATAATCATTAACTCTGGAGTTACTGCATCAAAGAACTCGATATAAATTAATAGGGATGAAGCTTGCTTGCAGATCTATCACTAACGCTTAGTAGTTTGTAGTAGTAGTATTTATATGAAACCGAAAATGCTGCCTATTAAAATAGCCATGAGTTGTGTGTCTTATACAGCCATCACAAATTAAATTATTTATATACAAATGATATACTCAAAGAAGATTTTAATGAAAAAAATATAATGAATTATTAAAAGTAGTATAATTTTCAATCTTCATTAGTGTCACTGAAACAGTGCGGTTCAAAACGGAAACAAAGATCTTTCTCCGCTATGAAAGACCAGAACTATTGCAGACGTGTTCTCGTACCGGAACGCCGTTCCGTCCTGCTCTTTGGGAGAAATAAAAAATGTGCTTTCATATCAAATATATTTAACTTAGTCTGGCCTTCTACCAAAAGTTCCGGTGTTGGAAAATTTACGCGTGCACCCTAGATGGAAACAATCGAAAACCTTAATACATTTTACGACAAATATCTAATTTCAACACTTAAAAAATCAAATGAGCAGAGTAAGACACGCAGCTCTTGGTGCACATACCGCTGCCATCTTAACGCACCGCTTCTCTACCCTCTGCCCCCGTAGCGTCAGGTGGTGGCCCAGACCGAAGTCTCCCGGGAGGGCAAGAGCGACGTCAGCGATACCAACTCAGCCGGCACGGAAACGGACGCTGTAAGTTGGCACCACTGAATTCCCCCCCCCCCATTCGCACAACGAAATATGAATCAAACCCCTTTTCTTGTAAGATAAAACCAAAAACTTCGCACCGTAGAAAAAATCTACATATTCAATTTCGGAATAAAATTTTATGAAATGCAGAAACACTAGCATCTCTGTTTTAACAAAAAGTCAACCCTTATTTTGAAACTACACGGCAACAAGGACCAAATATGAATGAAATATTAAAATGAAAGCGGTATACAAATATTGCTTTCATACTATATCGTAAGAGAATCCCATTTTAAAATGTTTCATTCATTGTTCTCTTCCTACGAACTAGAACCCTAATTACTTTGCAAAATTGACCATAAATGCCGCCAGGAACAGAACAGATACTTATGTATTAATGCTCTTCTTTTCTAATCATACTAGCAACATTCACAAAATATAATTACACGCATTTCTCTAACTAAAAATGACAAACGTTAATAGGACAATTGACGTACTACGAAACTTGACGTACTGACACCTCCCTCAATTTGTACCTCCTTTCCTGACCAATATTTTGCCAAATGACACTCCTTTTAAAAATACAACATTGTAAAAACTCCTTCTGGAAACGGGTAGCATAGCAGTGATGGCCTAACAAAATGGAGGTCTCATTTAACCTTAGTAGTTAGAATTTTAATTAACTGCAGTTTAAAACTGTTGGTGACAGTTGGACTGTGGCCTCTTGTACAACAATCTTTTCTCTGTAATATATTCATTGCACAGTAGAGTTGGAAATTTGAATACCTGCTGTTGCACTATAAATTGTTCCTTATTCTGCATTATTTTACTGTTTGAAAGTTGATTTATAAAATGAATTATTAGTTGCAATTATGAAAATCTTAGTTTAAAGAATTGAAGAAGTTTTACAGAAGAAATAGTTCAGGGATCTTCTGTCCCATCAATGCTATGTTCTCTGAGGACACTGATGCCTTCTGTTTACAGAGGCTTCTCGGTGACACCTCAAAATTCAAACTGACCCCCACCTTCGGAGTGTCCTTTGGCCTTCCCAACGGAGGGGGCGCGGGGTACCCCGTGAACCCCTTCGGGGGGCACCCGCCCTACAATCCATACGGGCCGTCGGTGGGTCCTGGGGGCATCGACCTAGGTCTGATTAGCGTAAACCCGCTCGTGTCGGTGCAAGTCACCAAGAACGGCTACGGGGAGAAGGAGGTCAAGCCCTTCGTCAACTTACACGTCACCCCCAACCACTCCATTCTGTACAAGCTCAAAGGGCTGTTCCACGGGCACAAACCTTACTTGTATGGCCATAAGCCATTCCCGTTCAAGCACGACCACCACCACCATCACGTGCACAACTACCGCCCGCGCCCACCACCCTATTACCCGCACAAGCCGGCTTACTACCACCACTACGGACCGCCCAGGCCCAGTTACTACTACTCGTCCCCGGATTACTACGGCTACCGCTCAATGGAAGACGCCGGTTACGCGGGCTCTTACAACTACGGCACCTACGCCCCAACGCCGGGGTACTACGAAAGCGAAGGACCGTCCGCGCAGGACTACGATGCTCCTGGGCACCAGGAACCTGCGGGGGGGTACATAAACGACCAGGAGGACCTCGACTACGACGAAGGTCCCAACTACCGTTCGGCCCGCAACGGCTCGGCCCCCGCTCCCGGCCCCCGCGCCCCGCCCTCCGGCCCCGCCCCCGCCTCTGGAGGGTCCAGGGTTCAGTTCCCGAGTAACCGACGCAGCTTCTCCAGAGACAAACGACAGCTCTCGGACGATGACGCCCGACTCTACGCGGCAGCCAATGAGGTGGTTTCCGCCCACGAGGTAAGGCCTTCTTGATCAGATGCCCCTCTCACAAGACGCCTTGCTCTAGACTCAACTTGTTCAGCAGTTTGCAATTTAGACATTTTATCAACAAAAAGATAACTAATATTTCAAACTACTTTTTTCATGACAAAAATAATTTGAGATAGAATTAAATAATTCGAAAAGTATTGAGCCTTAATAGTAAACCTTACATTTATTCATGTACATTAGAGTTTCAGCAACTGACCAGCAGAAACACAACCCTGACAACTTGGATGCGACGATTACGCTGAGGACATACGTCATTACAGCAGTGACGTAGACAACTCTCTGATGCAACAGTAACTCTCACTGTGACCATATTGTCACATACTTCTGACCTCTACTGCTTTAGACTTCATCTACTTGATTTCTACTTCTCTATAAAAAATACGATTTTTAATAACACATGAATCTTTTCTCTCTTTCCGTTTTTTAATTAACACAAGAATATTTTTCCTCTTTCGAATCCTTCAGCTCTTTCTTTATTCTTCTTCAATTCGAGCATCATTTAGCATAGCATTTTATTCTCTTAAAATAATTTTGTCTAGAAAATGTCCTTTATAGCTTTTATGAATGGAAATTGACATGAATATATTCACCAAACCTGAAAACATTTAGAACGTCTTCACGGTTCAATCAACCCATACTCCCATCACTGTCTGAAACAAACTTAAAACAATTTTCTAAAGAATTGTTGTAAGATAACCAGCTCAAACATTCATATCATTTATTTCGAGTTGCCGATCGTATTTGGCGATTTCAAATCGCCAAAAATATTCCAAAACAAATTACAAACGACAGTTATTGACGTGTGCTGTAACGCCATGCTTTTCCTCAGACTAAAAAAATGAACACTGAATGAACTAGAGAACATTTCTCATGTGCCAACACAATTTTGAAAATAAATTAAGTGTACTTTTCAGAAGTCTACGATAAAATTGGAAAAAATTTTTGAGCCCTCATCTTTCTTATAATTAACTATCAGAGTATATATACAAGAGTTCAAATGAAACCGCACTATTTTTTTCCCAAATTTCGATTTCGAGCGAAAACCTTGCAGAACACCGCTTTTTTTCGACATGAGTGTTTTCCGTTGGTGTCTTGCGGGAGCGGTGATGTGTGAGACGTTTGGTCTGCCCGCAGCGCCAGGCGCCGTTCGGCAACCACGTGAACCGCTGCGGGCCGCGCTACGTGTGTTGCCGCCGCCCCGGTCGCCCACAAGCGCCCCAACGCCCTCTCTACGGTCAGTGCGGGCGGCGCAACGCCCACGGCGTCAACGGCCGCATCAAGACACCCGTATACGTTGACGGAGACAGCGAGTTCGGTGAGTTGCCCAGCCACAGCGACAGGCTGCCAAAAAATCTAAATCGTCATGCGTGCTTGTCACTTCGCTTATTAAAAATTTAGAAATTTTCTTACGTTTGGGTCAAATACAAACAATTCTTTCAATTACTAACCTTTAGGCCTTTACTAAGCCTTTTTTCAGGGCAATTTTTATATTGTTACCTAAATAATTCTCATCACACATTCGCCCCCATTCACTCGTATAACCCACAACAATCACGCATTGACGCATCAGTACGTTGATTTAGTTTAGACATGACGTCAGTGTGTGAATATATGATCAAAATGTCCTGCGACCATTGCAACTAATCTAAATTAGGGATCCTCCCGTTATCGAAAGCGACACCTTGTGACACAGTGGCTGACGTGTGCGTGCGTGTTTCAGGCGAGTACCCGTGGCAGGCCGCCATCTTGAAGAAGGACACGCATGAGAGCGTCTACGTGTGCGGAGGCACGCTCATCGACGCACAGCACATCATCACGGCGGCGCACTGCGTCAAGACGTGAGTACACACATACACCCATCACCCTGTCCCTCCACCAACCGTATTAAACATTGAAAGCTCGAGTCTAAATGAGCATCGAACCAAAATTCTCAAACCGTTCATCACCCCAACAATCGCTGCGTTCGTTAATTGAAGGCCCTGTGCAATTGGTACTAACCCCAGTAGCAAGTCTCAAATTCTTACGTACTAATTTCGTCGCCACCACAAAAAGCAAAATAGTTACCGGAGAAAAAAAAATAAAAGCGAAGTCGTCTAAAATATCGGGATTTGCAAGAAGAGTTGCACATTAATTAATTACGTTTTAAATATTCAAACATTTAATTCTACTTGAAATGCTGATTTACAATATTCAACTTAATATTTAAATGCACCCCCTCTCAAAAGCCACCCTCTGTTCTTTCGTTGCCACCGTCATGTATGCATATGAAAGAACCGAACCCAAAATCAAGGCAGAAATAGAGATCGTTCGAGATATAAACGGCTTCGTCTGTAAGAACTCCGTAGATCAATAACACCAAATCAACAAGATCACACGGTGGTTCAGTATCAGCTTTAAATAGAACTATTTTAAATGTTGTTGTTTTTTAATTCACCTTTCATTACTTTGACCGCGCGATGCCCGTGACATGTGCTGCTACTGCAAACCGGAGTTGGTTGCAACACCGACTTTCTTGCAACTCCGAGTTACTTTCAAACGTGTTCACACAGCGAGACATTGCTCGTAAATTAACGCAGCAAAGTATTGGGAGTGGCCGTGGCGACTCTCTGCAAGTGAAGACGCGGTTTCCAGCTCAGAGACATTGAAGAAAGTCAGAACGAAAGCACGAAATTGGGTCGGGTAACTCTTCAGGATTACTGGCACTTTTTGGCATTGATTAAGTAGTACTTCCAGATACTGTAGATGTTTTGATTTTGTGGAGTAATTCAATTATCTAAATTTTTAGGAAAACATTTCCCTTAAGAGAAAGTTGGCTATTCTAAGAATATTCGGTTTTCCTCATTTTATTGCTTTAATATTTCCTATTTTCATCGTGTTTCATCACTACAATTACAATTTTGCTTTGCGGAATGCACATATTGGACCAAAACGTCCGAACGATTCAGTGATAATTCTGATACAAAAAGTGTGCGTCACCGCCATATGAGTGAGAAGTGAAATATTAAGGACACAAAAATTGGAAATTTCCTCATTTTCTTCGAATTATTAATAATCTTAAGCAAAAACAATAAATAAAATACGTGACAGTGGTGTTCAATGGTGCAGGCGACCGACGCCAGTACTAGCAAGTGAAAGTTTGTAATTCTATTTCTCCAACGTTACGTATTTCGGCATCTTTGAGAGGTATCAAGTTGCTAATTTCACTATTTCATAAGACACTGCAAATACAAAAATGATTCCATTTCCGACAACATAGTTTGGACAAAAAATAAACTTTGCGGTGACCTCCTCTGACTCTGTCGATGTCTTAAGGTGGCTCCATACATTCATTATTAGGCGAGTAGGGAACATTCGCTTGCCGAATCCCCAGTAGTGTGGATGAGTTGCTTGTATTTGCCGAGTGCCGAACATTCGGTGCTCGCCCTATCCACCGCGTGTTGGTCTTTAGGACACTTCAAAGGGAGCGAACATTCGCCGACATCAGCTGATCAGGATTGGGCGAGCCGTAAGTAGCTCGCTGCTCGGCGAATGCCGAATGTGTGGAGCCGCCTTTACGCGAGAAAATAAATTTTACTTCAAAAATATTATTCTATCATACAAATTCGCCATTCCCGTATCTCTGAAGATACAGGAATCTCTGTTCTAATTGCACTTCCCCCTAGCCTAGCTAGCGCCCTGCCGCCCATGATGCGCGAAGGGGCGGGAGGCTGAAAGTGCGTTCCGCTGCAGGTACTCCAGCCACGACCTGCGCGTGCGGCTGGGCGAGTGGGACGTGAACCACGACGTGGAGTTCTACCCGTATGTGGAGCGCGACGTGTCGGCCGTGGTGGTGCACCCGGAGTTCTACGCCGGCACGCTCTACAACGATCTGGCCGTGCTGCGGTTGAGCTCGCCAGTCGACCTGCAGGCGCACCCACACATCAGCCCGGCGTGCCTGCCGCAGGCGCACGTCGACTACGCGGGCAGCCGCTGCTGGACCACGGGCTGGGGCAAGGACGCCTTCGGGGACTACGGCAAATACCAGAACATCCTCAAGGTAAAGGCTCGGCAGCGAAATCTTTAGTCGCGATTTACTTACTTCGTTTTGAAAAACGATTCTGGATTGATTGATTGATTATTTCGTTATTCCGGGCAAGGCAACCTCTAAGATCTTTAGTCCCGTAAGGTTAGAGAATATTTTTTCTCGGGAGGTGGCGGTGATCTTCCGTTAATGGTGAGATCTGATGCCGACCGATCGTTACATCAGCTAGCCAGGTATCTCCCACCAGCGGGACACCGTCCCAGCCGGGACACGCTCTAAGGTCCCGAGCCACCTATGCCGGTACGATTCGGAAGTTTTGCAGCGTAGTTTCTGGATACCAAGAAGTATGTTCATCGGATCTTACATGGAACCTGGGTTTTCGTAAGAATAAGTAGTTGTCAAACGAAGAATCGCGCTTTAGGAAAATGTTTCGCCGTAATTTTGTTTCTTTTCGTTCAATGCCTGGGTTTTCGTATAATTAAAAATAGTCCGTGTCCTGACTCGTCAGCCTGCCCGTGCTACTCGACCATTTCCTGGAATCGGACGCCCACACAAAGCACCCCTTAAGTGCGTGTCGCAGACTACCTTTATTTCTCGTTGAATGACCTGACGGCGGCAAGATTTTCGACACTAGCTTTTCAGCTAGGTCGAATTCAGTCGCTGCCTGGAGGATAATTCTAGCGGCCGGCTGCTCTGATCGGTAGTTTTCCGTGGTTTCTCCGATCAACACCAGGCGAATGCCGGAGCAGTGCCCTAACAAACGGGCCACGGACCGCGCGCGATCTTTCCTTCCTCTTCCTTGTCCTATCCTCTCCCCTTACACACTCACTTACACTAACATGCATTACACTACCACATATTCCGGGAGACCGGTCGGGAGCTTAGAGCTTGTCCGACTGGGGCGGTGCCCCGCTGGTGGGAGAGTCCTGGTTAGGGGGAAACCCCACTAGCCGACGGTAGGTCGGCGCCGGATATCGCCATCCAGCGGGGAAAGATCACCGCCATCTCCCGAGAAAAAACATGCACTATACTAACGGGACTAATGACTAAAGCATTTGACGCGCCTGGAAACACGAAAAAACAAACCAAACTCGTTGAATGAGCTCTGCACATTCCCTGCACATTCACTAAACATATTTCATAATATTCCTTTATTTTTCTTCTTGTTTACTTGTTCAACTGCCAAGTAAAATACCTCGTGAACGAAAAACGTGCAAAAAGATCTCAACTAACTAACTTTGTGGCATTTAATTCGCTCAGTTTATTCGTTGTAATTAAAATATTTCTACTTGTAGATAATATATTCCGCATCGCACATAAACCGTTCATTGACATGCATACTTGCGAACTAAAACACCTGAAATTTGATAGCGAAAACCATAGAGTATTATACTATTCAATTACACGGAAATCTGTGTTTTCAGTTCTCGTATTTAAGTATTTCCTCTGGCTCCCCGATCTGAGTTTCACGTGTATACGAGCTGTGTCACTGTGTGCAGGAGGTGGACGTGCCGGTGGTGTCGCATCACCAGTGCCAGGCGCAGCTGCAGCAGACGCGCCTGGGCTACGACTTCAAGCTGCACCCGGGCATGGTGTGCGCCGGCGGCGAGGAGGGCAAGGACGCCTGCAAGGTGGGGTGTTTCATCATCAGTTACCCAAACTTCTTTAATTGAAGACAAAACAAGTTAGATGACATGCGTCGAGGAGAGATTTATAGATTCGAGTTTGCCTCTTCATCGGGTTTCCATCAGTCTGTGGTGTAAGATTTCACGGCGCGCCAACCTCTTCCCACGACCTGGCCCTTGTTAGAGTTTGTGGGAGAAGAGAGACGCCCAGTGACGCGATGGCATAGTTTAAAGTGACGTGTCTAGATGGCAGATCAAGGAAAGACCTGATCTTTTCGAGCAGTAGAGTTCCATTAAAGGCGTTTTCTCTTGTGGCCGCGTGTCACATACAAGCATTTGCTGCAAGAGAAGAAACGTTTAAAGATTCCTCCTCACAGTGATTTTGCAATTTTTTTCACGTCGCTCACAAGCCTGCGTAATTTAAAATTTGATTAAAGTCAATATCCTTACAGCCATCAACTCAAAAATAATTCAACCCATCCCTTCTGCTTAGACTATTTCCTCCTTCCATCCAGCATGTTTTTCCGTAATTTCGTCATTGGTACAAATGTTCATGTGGGTGTGCGTGTGTGTGTTGCAGGGCGACGGCGGCGGCCCCATGGTGTGCGAGCGCGGCGGCGTGTGGCAGGTGGTGGGCGTGGTGTCGTGGGGAATCGGCTGCGGGCAGTACGGCGTCCCGGGCGTCTACGTCAAGGTGGCGCACTACCTGGACTGGATACGCCAGATCACGCACCAGTTCTAGGCAACGGGGCCAGAGAGACCAGCAGCGGGCTGGAAGAGGCTACTCATATCTTTCCAAAATGAGGTTTTCGGACGAGATAGGTAAATGTCCGAGCTCAAAAACTTTCACATTTCGGCCGAGGTGAACACTTACTTCATATAGCAGCCGTTTCTGTACTATAATAAAGCGAGTAGAATAACGTTCATACAACTGGTAGTGTACACGAAATGTAAACGTCGGTAGTCACATAAAAATTGCTGTCATGTTTCCTGACGTACCAGGGATCGTTAATAGTCTTAGGATAGTCTGTAATCTGCATCACATTTGTGAATTTGATCGAACTAATCAGTTAAAAAGTTTTTACGAGCCTAGTCTGAGAAACGTAAACTTAATGGACGGTTAAAAGTACAGATGTGACTGCTTTATGAGTTAGTGTACAAAACAATTGTTAGTAAATAAAAAATAGCTTCTGATTGCTTATTCTTACGTTCCAAATCTTGCTAAAGAGTGCGCCTTTGCTCTATAATCACTTTCTGATTGAGCATGGAATCATATCGATTCATGTCGAATGCATCTCGATTTTCAAAGGAAAGAGTGGAGGTTTGTAAGACTTATGTCAAATGACACTAATATTTGTGAAATTTTATTCTGCTGCAAGTAAGATATCAATGGTTTTTAAATCCTCAAAGAGGGAATAAGTTATTAACTCAGAATTCAAACACATTTCGCCTCTATTTAATCTATTATTTCATGCATATTTTATTATGCACACACACATTCATCATTTTAAGTTATTATGTCTCATTCAATATGAAAAGAATAACACTGATGAAAGCGCAAACACATGACTACCAAAATCCTACCGCACAGTTCACATTAGGAAAAAATGAAATGACGCTAAATTATTGTTTCAAAAATTCCCTACAATGCCAGCATTTTTTACTTTTACATGGCATGGATTTCTTGAAATATAGTTAACATGAACATTTTAGTTCAAATGTAGAATTCTCACGTGGATTTCGAAGTTTATCAATATAATTTTATTAGTTCCATTAAATAGTCTGGCTGATAGCTTTCGTGTTGGAGTTCCGTTTATCTTGCGTTCATTATGAATGAGCCCTTATTTGAAACAGATTCGTGAAAATACAGGAAAACATCAAGGAGTATTACCTATCTCGCTTCCCCAGGTAGAGATGGGTAACAAATAAATGAAAGTTAATTTATTTAACACATAATATTGTTCCATTTCTTATAATTAATTTCGGGGCTCTTGGTCACGTACATTGCATCAAAAATATTAACATTGAATAATTTTCTTTACAAGCTTTTGCAATGCCCTGGCCAAGAATCCTGGAGTCTAGGTAATGCATATTACATGCACATTAGAATAATATTGTTGTATACATGAGTTAAAAAACAATTTGTCACAATGAATGCGTGTTAGATATTACTGTATTTTACACTTTGAATAAATATTGTTCATTATATTTATCAAAGACGTCCAACAGTCATTTCAAACTCCAATTCCCATTTTCTGACAACACACTTTCAGTCTGTAATATCAACTTATTCTCCTGCATAAGATCAGTTACTACAACTCCCCTAAGTATAATTAAATATAAAATTCAAGAAACATTTGTAACGAATTAAAATCCAATGACGAAGAAAAATGTGCTAAGCACTTTTCATTGTGGAAAATCTAAAATGAAATAAACTGAGATATAGATGGCACTTCTGCGGGCAAAACGAAGTGAAATTACGGCTCAAAGCATGATATCAGGCGCTAGACGTAGATAAAAAAGCAAACTGTAAGCAACAATCATGAAGTTTTAAAAAACGCCGCTCAAATACAACCCGCCCGCAGCTGTTCCACACGCGGGGATTTTTTTAAAAAGTTCATTTAACTGCAGTCTGTCAGGCGCCGTACGCTGCTGTACTCGAGATCTAGCAATTGCTTGAATTTGATTGACTGATTAGCGTTTCCGGGCTTGATTTCTTCTTCACAGAAAACCTCTACAAATGGCTGCAGGTGAAGCATTGTCAATAATGATAGATATTTTGAACTCTCTGTGAATCAATACAAGGAAATGCGTGCAAATGCGAAATATGACGACTGTACTATTTGTTCCTCTTATTATCCAGCAAAAACAGGGCAAATCAAATGTCGTCCCCCTGAGGATAGTATCACTATTACAGAATCTTCCGCAGAAATAATTTAAAAATGTATTTTTAATCACACTATCAATCGCATATGCATTGTGCAGAACGAAATTATTCAGCAATTATCAGATCAGGAATATAATTTTATTTTAACTTTTAAGTGAGGATGTGGTGGAAGTAGTGATCAGAGACGTTTCAAGCAAACTTTTGCAGACTCGGTTCATAGTGATGATTGTTTAGTGTATCGCTGATACCATTACAATTCTATGCGGAAACGCCGAATAGTGGAAGAAAGGTTATTTTATGGCAAAACCTTACGCTTTCATACTCATGTTACTGCAGACTTTTTAATTTATGTTCATTAATAAAACAGCTGTCATTAAAAAAGATGACACTGACCCAATTAATTCCCTCATGCCTACACAGGTTGTTAATATCCTTTGATTCGTATATTTCCAGCCTGGGAAAAAGCCCAAAAAGAAAAGTGTATATTTTATCAGAGGAAGTGCAAAAATCTTTTAGCTACTCCATCTTTATCCGATGAATGTGAACACGCCTATGATTCGGACTAATTTCAAAATTACTAGTAAGTTCGAGGCCAAAAGAGTATAATATTAAAGCTCAAATGAGAAATTGGTTTAACGAATTCTGATGGTATTTATATATTAATTATACTAACAAATAACATTGTAGAAAGTTATAAAAATGCATAAAGTAGTATTCTGTTAATTATTTGTTATTTTTTTACTCAGTATAATTATTAATTTAATTACTCATTGTTTTATTGCATATGCTATTTCAAACCCTGACAGTTTTGTAGGAAAATGTAGAGATACATATTATATATTTAAAACACAAGTTTAAGTACTTTGTACAATTGCGCGTGCAAAATTTCATAAAACTCTAACCAGTAGTTTTCGAGATATTAACTTTGGCCAACCTGATGTGCCAAACGAAACACCATGCACCGTCGTGACTCGGACCCTAGGACGGACAGACCGACAAATGTTTTGCCGTGAATCGATTTTTCGGTGTCAAAGACTCAAAGGTTATGGTTTCTGTTTACACAACGGGTTAGAGGAAGTAATTTGTTCTAAATAGAGGGACAAGATTTTTTCGCATTTTAGTTACCAGCGTCCGGCAATAAGAGATTTTCCATCGAAAATTCGCCGTTTTGTGACACATGATTACAATACTTCATCTTCTTAGGAAGTAAGGATGAAAAACTAAAAAACATATATGTATATTATCACTAATTTTAAAACTAATGTACGTTAATCGAAATGTAATAAATACTTTATTTTAATAGAAAGAACATTGTTTTCTTTCATAACTAGCAAAAAGCACAAAGGAAAAGCATTTTTGTTATATATTTTGACACAATATTGAAATAAACTGCAATATATTTAAAACAAACTACCTGAGTCAAGGAACCTGAAAAGCATATATCTTTCTATCTTGCTACTTCATTGCTAGAATTGGCTCAATGAAAATCATGTATTCATTTCACAAAAACATGGAAATTTATTAAACAATTTAAAGCAATTTTAGTATTGTATAACTTTACCTAATATAAAATTAAATCTTTGTCATGACCGTTCCAACCTTATAATGTCTTCGCGCGCTTTTGGACCATCTTTATCCATCTCCGACGCCGCCGTCCTCAGGTCCAGACACCATCTTCTCTCTTCTTTTCTCGAAAGCACACTTCAACCACAGTTCATCAGATCAATAAACCATTTGCTGCTAACATTCCAGTCCAATCACTGACAACTTCGCCCAATCCCTCAATGTCCCTCCAACTCGTTCACATGAAATATTTTAAGCTCCACTGTCACACTTAGTGTTCAAATTTTGATGTTCTCTCAATATCCATTCCCTATTAGATGCTTACAAGTCCCCAAAGAAAAAAACTCCTAACATTAATTGGAGCACGATCCGTTCGAGCCCACGGCATCAGTCAGAATGAATGTCCCTCGTATTCTTTCAGCCCTGCAAAGCTCGGTCCATTTTTCGATTAGCAGATAACACTTCGTACCTAGCCAATCCCTAAATTTCTTGCAACACGAACTAGCCATCTTCACGACTGTCACTGCTTTTTCGGCCAATCCCTGAATTTTATACAAAATGAACTAGCCGTCTCCGCGATTGTCACTGCATTAAGATGTTGACCTTGACGACGGTTCGCTTACCGTTGCTATGCTAGCATATTCACATAACTTATCCCCTTTAATTGACGCCATGTATAATAAATATTGTACAATATTCAGTGACATATTGGTATGCCACAATATATTTAAAAATTGCTACGATATTCTCTTCACAAAACGTTATCCAATTTCCTCATCTCTTTGTAAAATTTCCTGTTATATTTTTCAGAATATTGTATTACACTATTGAGTTTTACTGGATGATAGCTCGATTGATGTAAAAAAAATCAAATGATAGTCATAGTTCACAAGTTTTGATATTTTATCAAGCACACGCATCAATCAGTGGCGGCTGCTCCTTAAGGGTTCTATAGCGGCGCCCTCCCCAGAAAAGTTGCAGAAAGTAATAAACTTGCAATAAACAGACTTGTTTAATTTCTGCATACCACCAGAGCAATTTTGAGAAGAAATTTAGTTTTATGTGCCCGATTAAGCGAAAGATAAATGTTTTTGGAATGAGCTTCAAAGACTATCGCGAGTCCGTCCGTAACTGGTGCATGCAAGGCAACGGCAGCTTGCGGAAAAGTGGGGGTACTGCGAGTTAGGTGGGGGCAGCATGCTGCTATTAGGGTTTTGTCCGACAGAGTCCGCGTCAATTAACTAACAATAGCGGCTCGTGCTTAGGTTGCACAACCCCCAGAATATGAAAACGATCTCATAATATCTTAGGAATATACATTTATCTTCTAATGACATTCAATATTCAAGATGTTGCAGCGATATCGATGTATATAAAATCATTTTGAAACAAAAGAACGTCCAACTAGCGCTCTCTCCGATTGATTGATTTTTTCGTGTTTCCGGGCACGTCAACTGCTTTGGTCATTAGTCCCGTTACTTTAGTGCATGTTTTTTCGCGTGAGGAGGTGATTTTCTCCCGCTTGATGGCGAGATCCGGCGCCGACCTACCGTCGGCTAGTGGGGTTTCCCCCTAACCCGGACTCTCCCACCAGCGGGGCACCGCCCCAGCCGGGACAACCTCTAAGCTCCCAACCGGTCTCCCGAAATATGTGGTAGTGTAGTGCATGTTAGTGTAAGTGTGTGTGTAAGGGGAGAGGATAGGACAAGGAAGATGAAGGACAGATCCCGCGCGGTCCGCGGCCCGTTTGTTAGGGCACTGCTCCGGCATTCGCCTGGTGTTGATCGGAGAAACCACGGAAAACTACCGATCAGAGCAACCGGCCGCTAGAATTCTCCTCCAGGCAGCGACTGAATTCGACCTAGCTGAAAAGCTAGTGTCGAAAATCCTGCCGCCGTCAGGACTCGAACCTAGGACCTCCCGGTCAGAGGCGCTACAGTGACATCAGTTAATGCACTGAGCTACCGCTCCCAGTGCGCTCTCTCCGGTGTCTGGTGCCTTGCTAGGAATTGCACCACGCTCTTGGCTGCATTACTGGGTTTAGTGAATTTAATTTTATGAATTTCGTTTGTTGTTGAAAGTACACGAGTTCAATTAGTGACGATATTCATTGCATTGCTTATGATATTTGGAGATTTGTTTTCATTTGATTTTAGGTTTGTTGATTCAAAACGTGAATTTGATGAGTTCTTTGTGTAACGGTGACCGTTCTGGAATGAGATTCCTTTAGTGTCTCACGGAAGTCAGTGTGGCTGCAGCTGGCCGGCCAGCGGTTTGCGAACGTTCTTGTAAATACGAATGTGTGTCGAAGATCTTTCATTATTGCCAAATATACCAGGCTAGTGAAGTTTATGAAATAAAATAATTTTATTTGTGTGAAACGTGTCGAAGCAATAGTGCTTGTTGCAATGTGTTGGAGTCGAACTTAAGTGCCCAGTGGAAATTAAAGCCAGAACCACGTGCGTGGAAGGTGTATACTATGCCCTACGCGGACACGATTCATAAAATTATGTAAGTAGTGTTTCAATATAGACTTTTATTTAACTTAGTTTTAATTGATTTGAATTGCTTAGACGTTTATTATATATTCGTATTTTGAATTTTGGAAATTACATTTCCGTCATTCGATAGAGGTGCAACCTTCAGTCTGTTGGAGTACCAGCCGCCACTGTTAACTGAGTTAAGAATACCGTCCCTTTCATCTGGTCATAAATTACTGTATTGTTTGTTGGAAAAATGTTTCAAAAATACCTTCTTTTCGCGTGGGCACAATTGTATCTTCCGTTTGAACTATGTCTTAGATAAGGATTCCCAAAGAGTGCAAATCAGTTGTATACTATATGCTATAGTTTTCGACCTTCAAGAAATATTTTGAAGAGGTAAAATATTTCTTGATAGTTCTTTGTGATAGTTTTACATGCCGCTTTTTGTAATTAGCAACCCTCCGACCGCCACTGGCATTGACCGTTTAAATCACAAATGAACGGGCAGAAGGATGACGGTCCTACCACCACCTCCTAGTTATAAAGCCTGCTCACTAGTATGTGACGTCACTAAGATGGCGGCGTAGGTAGTCATGAGGCATGGGTGGCCTGGGCGCAGGCATGTTGTTTTCAGTTGAATTCATCTGGTGTTGACCGTGTGTTCGGTGCAATTCATACTTGTATTATACTGCCGGTTTGATATGCCGTTTAGATGTTTAGTTCCGAGGTGTCGAGGAAACTGCGATAAAACCTCGAAAGTACATATTTTTGGTTTTCCAAAAGATCCTGCTTTGCGGAAGAAATGGACGACTGCTATTCGCAGAGAAGATTTTGTTCCTTCCAAATCCTCGAAGGTAAGGCTGTGGTTCATATGCACATGTAGAACCTACATTTATTATATTTATTATTTATTCAAAGCATAAATTGTATGTAAGTTGCTAAGGGTTTTGACATTATTTAGTAATATTCCTAATGTTCTATCACGAGACCAAGTTGTTTGCAATTAGATCTTGCAATTCGATGCTGAACTTGCAACTATTTTATGTATACTGTTAAGTGAATAGTGATAGTAAAAACTTAAAATATCAGTTAAATAATCTTAGAATAGTAGCACTTAAGTTATAGCATTCAATTGTAAGTAATGCGTTAAAAATTCGTAACCTCACAAACAATCTTAGAGATTTTTTACTTGTATGAATAAGTTACTAAAAAAAAAATAATTTATGTCAAAGGAATTACTTAGGAAAGGGAAAATTTTTGTTTTAATAAAGTTAAACAAATTCTATGTACATATTTGATATTATAGACTAACCACTGTACAATTTGTTTTAGTTTACCTCTCATGCAATAATAATAATAATAATAATAATAATAATAATAATAATAATATATTATACATATAATAATATATTATTTTTTCTTCTTTCAGGTATGCCACCTTCAATTCCATCAAAATGACATTATTTGGGAGAAGGTATATAATGAAATAGGAGAGAAACTGTCATCGAGACTCAAAATACCCAAGTTAAGAAGTGATGCTGTACCATCTGTGTTCCCTAACTGTCCAGCTCACATTACCAAGGAGTGTTCCAGACGAGAAGGTCCTTATGAAAAGCGAGAAAGACTGGAAATGGAAATTACAGATAAAACTACATCAACAAACTTCCAATAAATTCAGTGATCTATTATTAATAGATGTGTATTATATTGTAAATAAATAGGTGTTGTGTATCATATTGTAAATAATTAGTTTTAATGTATTGTATTGTAAAGAAATATGTTTAATAAAAACCATGTGCTCAGAACAAAGTTTTTAATCATGCATTGATATACTATTGTATTAAAAAAGGAAAGAAAATTTAGTTTCCTGGAATATGCACTGAAGAAAATGTAAGATGAGAATGGGTGACTGCTCCCAATGACTCCTTGTAATAAGGAATGCTTCAAAAGTCACCAATGAAAGAAATGTTTGCTGTCCCACTATCTTAAAATATCTGAGAGAGAATTAGTTCATGATGCTTGTGTTAATGTCATTCAGTAAATGATTTAGTCAAACATTTAGGCTGGAAAGCTGTATTTTTTGTTAAGTTTTGTCAAAAGAAAATGATAGATTATCAAACAAATTGCAGAAGATTGAATATTTTCCAGTAAATTCATCAGTTGTATTCTCAATAAATAATATACTGTATTGAAAATCAAAGTTTATTAAAAAGGGTACTTAGAATAACTTTTATCATGAATTGATACTTTTTAATACAAGGGTTTCCTGGTGTGGAAAATGCCGTGGAAAAGGTAAGCGAGGAATGACCGACGCTCTCCATGACCGCCTACGGTGACATCACGAAACAGTGCTTTATAATTCCAGGAGGTGGTGGTCCGACGAACAGACCGACAGACGCAGACAGACTTTCTTGGAAAACGCTTTTTCGGTATTAGGGAACCACAAAACGTGCATTCTGACTACAATACATATTTAAAAAAAGGTAATTTACTCGTAAAGGAAAAAAATTCTTTATGCTATCAGGGAGTCGCAAAATGCGTTTTTCTGCAGAAAAACCGCTTTTTTTGGTCGCTGCATTACATAGGGTAAACGGTAAAGTAGTAGTATATCAAAGGGGGTTTTCGAACCACATTGTTTCAACGCCATAACTCCTTCATATCTTCCTCTTTTTATCAAATTCGTAGTAAAATGCTTACATTTTACCATATACTATCCATTTTTATTCCAATATACTTCAATTTTTACAAACGAAAATATCGTCGACATAGCGTTGCAATGAGTGGAGAGGCTTAGACCATATTGACTTCAACGCCATAATCGGCAATATTGAGATGAATATATACCAATTTTAGTACAAAAAATTCGCCACGCGTAAGGTGTAAAATACTCATCACAACAAAACTTTGTAGGTGTAGTCGTCCTTATCTCAATACGATAAGCGCGTAGGTGTTAATCTCTCTCTAAAAGTGTCTTCGTTATCTCAAGTGCGATATCTCTCTTTCTCTCTCTTTCTGATATCATTGTCATTGAAGCAGTGATTTTTTACGCGTTTTGTACATCATTTTATCGCTGTAAATGATTTTGAAATGATAGGAATAGTGTATAAAAAATATAAACTATAGTGTTTAAATTGTAATACACTCAATTATTAATTTGTTAGTGCAATAATATTTTAGATTTGTGTGGAATAAATGATTAAAAATATGCCAAATTTCTAAATTCTAGCTTCTTTATCTTTAAATTTAGAATTATATTCTTGAATTAACAATAAGTATATAAATTAAAAGAATAGAAGGAAATAAAAAATTAAAATAAAAGTTTGAAGAGATTAAGGAGGATATTGTAAAAAAGACAAAAACCCAAATAAGCATCATTCGTTTGGTATTATTAATCTTAACGATGGTTCCATAAGTCCATATACTGCTGTAAGAGCACAAATATATAATCATAACGTTGCTACAAAAGAAATAAGAACGATATATCCTAATCTCACTATTGAATTTGAACTTAAATATAATCCCAATTCAATTAATTTATTTAATAGAGTGAAAGAAAAATATAAAAATATGTAGATTCTAGTCACAATAAATTTAGATTGTTAAATAATACATCTCTTGTAGATTTAAAGCATGATATAGAATTATTAGTTGGAGAATAGAGAGTAAAACAATTTAGAAAATGAGAAAGGTTTCAAATAATTAATTATTATATTGTAAAATTCAGCCGTCCAGATGTGGACACCTCAATTATTTCGAATATGAAAAGAATTTAATAGATTATTATGACTGCCGCCCGAATTCGGGTTTCGGTAGAATGTAGGTACTATATTACGACCGCCGCTCTAATTCTAGCGTCAGGGTCGCAGGGACGGTCGCGGGGTTTCGCGGCTAAGAGAACTGAAAGGTTGCCAAGGGGTTAGATTTTTGTATTGTAATCTTTGTACATTAATTGTAAATATACTAAAGTAATTTTTAAAGATATTCTAAATAATACATCAATTTCAGCATAATAAATATCATTATATATATATATATATATATATATATATATATATATATATATATGGTACCGCATAGATAAGCTTTAGCTAATAATTGTTATTTCTATTATCAAAAAGTACAAAAAACTATAAAATTAACAAAAGACAAAGCTGAAAAGTTAGGTATTTATAATAGTAAGAAACATTTAAGCTATACTATGAATTTAGATGCAAATAATTTGTATGGCCATGCCTTAAGTCAATCTTTACCTAGAGGAAATTTTGAAAAAGAAACAAAAATATTTACAATTGATGAGATTTTAAATTTATCTGATCATGGAGATAAAGTCTATAGATTTGAAATAGATTTAATAATTCCAGATCATTTACATGATGAATTTAAAGATTTCCCATTATATGCAGAACATTAAAAAAAATAAATTGTTATTGATTATAGAATGTTAAAATATGCTTTACAACAAGGTCTTATAGTAAATAAAATTCATCAAGTTACATACTATGATCAAAAAGCACGCTTAAAGCCATAATATTGCTCTAAGACAACACTCTAAGAATCATTTTGAAAAAGATTTCTTTAATTTTATGAATAATTCTGTGTACGGTAAGCAAATGGAGAATGTAAGACATAGATGTGATGTAAAGCTTTTATCTAGTTATAAACAATTTCAAAAGCATCAATAATACGAGAAGGATACGAGAAGGATACGAGAACAATTATTGATGAAGATAATGTATTATTATATCGCAAAAAGAAACAAGTGATATTAAATAAGCATATTTATGGAGGATTTCTTGTACTTGAATTATCTAAATTATTAATGTATAAATTTTATTGTTGTTCTAAAACCAAAAAATGGAGATCATATTAGCAACTGATACTGATTCTTCTATCTTTTAGAGAGTATGCCATAAGAAAATAATAGGTAGGTAAATAGGTTAATTTAAAGATGAATATTTAGGTAAACCAATTCGAGAATTTGTAGGAATATGATCAAAAATGTATGCTTTTAAAACAGATCATACAGAAAAAGGTTTGTAAAGGTATTAAGAAACGAAATATAGAGAAAATTAAGTTTGATATGTATAAAAATAGCTTATTCAATGCCGTAGAGTCGTATGAAGATGTGTATAATATTGTATCAAAAGAATATACATTATATACAATAAAAACTGGAAAAATTGCTCTCTCACCATATGATGATAACAGATATTTAATCGATCATATAAATACTTTACTCTATGGATATGTAGCTGAAAATGTGGTAGATAATATAAATACAGAATGTATAGCTAACCAATATGTATCAAAGACTTCATTCTCACCATATCAATGCGGTTATTATCAATATTTTATGAAAAATGTAATAAATATGTTAAAGTTAATAAATTGTAAAAACTATTGAATTTATTGAAGATTTTTATGTATATCTTTTTTATATGACTAGACGAATAATCTCTATTGACTTCACATCACATCCACATACGAAAATATGACAGTCATTTTTTAAGGTTATAAAATGCATCTAAATTCTTTTCAATATGACATACAGTATATTTTTTATTTATTTCTCTTTCGATGCATATCTATTTTTAAATGTCGTGGCAAATAACTTTAGCCAATATACCTCCACATGGGAGTTTTTTGTTTTTTTTTCCTCCCTTTCAAAATTCAAAATTTATAGCTTATTTGTCCTTGAAAATAGATTTTACTACATGGGAGTTTTTGTTTTTTTCTCCCTTTCAAAATTCAAAATTTAAGTAGTATATGACTTAGTGTAGGGATCACAGAATTTTGAAAATGAGCACACAATTCTCTTTTCCCCATAGCACGTCATACGCAGTTTTTAACTGTTTTTTTGACGTAAAATAAATTTAAAAAAAATAAAATTTACATACTACTTTTTCTACTATTCTCTATTTTTAATACAGACAATTATATTTGATTCCATTATTTATATATAAAAAATTATTTAACATGTTTTCTTAAATATTGTTTTAAACGTTCTAATATTTTCAAAATATCTCTTAATTCTTTAGTGACTTAGAATTTTAGAATCTTTAGAACTGAAAGGTTGCCAAGGGGTTAGATTTTTGTATTGTAATCTTTGTACATTAATTGTAAATATACTGTAAATATATTGTAAATATCAATCAGAACAGTCGTCTGTGTTTTTCATCCTAGTACGTCACAATTTAAAAATTAAAAAAATTCCAATTAATTTAATATTGTAAGTATTCTCTTGTATATGTTTTGGGTATCCTTCTTCTAAATTAAGACTAGGATAATCGATCATATAATACATATTCTCAAAATAAATTCTCCAGATATGCTTTGATAAATAATTGTAATTTCTTTAATATCTTATGGTAAAACGTTAACCAATCTCGAATAAGTTGGGGACGATTATTTTGATTCGTTTTTAAATTTATAATTCAAATCCATTTTTCATATATTACATACATATCGTATATAATCAAAAAATGTTGAATAAGTGTTGTATCACATAAAGATGGAATATGTTTCGGTACTTGTGGTGGTAATATAGATTTATGACCATATAAACTTTGAATCGCTAAAATATCATCTGTATATAAATCTAATAGTCCATTATCATCAGCATACATAATTGCATTTTTATTATTTGTATGTTCTATACCTAATGCATGTCTAATCTCGTGAAGTCGAACCGAAAATAAATTCTTTTGATCTTGTGTGATTTATCCCTATTATAAAACCAATCTTCATCTAAATCGATATCAATTTCTAATGGAGAATTATTTGCATTAGGAAATTTTGCATACCATCTTTTCCATTAAATTTATTAGAATACATATTTCGATCTCGTTGACATTGATGCTCTCCACGTTTATTTGATATAATTATTCAGGATTTGATTATATCAGGATGTAAAATATCTCTCTCAAAATTTAAATTTGCATGTAATGTCCATGCTAGTTCTGTTAAATCTAATATGGGTTGATTTACATTACTATAATACCATTTTATTGTATTTTCATTCCATTTTTGTGAAGATGTTCTAAAATGAGTATCATATATCATCGCGATTGATTTAATAATTCTAACTTTTCACTATTTCATGTTCTGTCTAAAGATAATTGATAATATTCTTGAAATTTTAAAATAGCGTCGCTATTATCATTTTCAGAATTAGATCCATAATTTGTTAATTTTTGTAGCGCTAAATCACTAGTAGCTACTAGCATATTAACAACATTCACATTTGTTGTGAATGATAGTAATTTAAACCACATTTATTATGCTAAAGTTTATAGACATAATAAATCTCTACACGGTTTATTATAGTCTATAAACAGAAATAAAAAGGTATTATCATTTCCTCAATCTCATAGACTTTTTATTTTATTAATTTTTTGTAGTCGAATTGTTTCCATGTAAAAAATTTAATTATATATTTTATCTTTTTCCATAAATCCTTTCTACTCTTATCTTAAATTCTTAATTTTTTTGAAGATCTTTAAAATATTTTTCTTTTAAGAAATTAGCATATCGAATTGGTAAAAATACACTATATATTTGCCCTTATCCGATTTAAGACCTACAGTAACTCTATCTCCAAATTTTGTTTGTATTTGTCTAAAATCAACAATAGGATATTCACAATCTTTATTTAATTCAGGAATTTTTATTGTTATTTTCACATGATGTGAAGTTTGATTCAGTTTCGTTATAGTATCCATTTATAAGGTAAATATTTTTTTAATATTTTTTTACTTCACAATTTTTAGTCATACAGCTCGCGTGGAAAAATGGATTTTTGATCTAAAATTGGTACATATTCATCTCTATATTCCATATTATGGCGTTGAAGTCAATATGTTCTAAGCCTCTTCACCCATTTCAACGCTATGTCGACGATATTTTCGTTTGTAAAAATTGAAGTATATTGGAATAAAAATGGATAGTATATGGTGAAATGTAAGCATTTTACTACAATTTGTTGAAAAAGAGGAAGAAATGAAGGAGTTAAGGCGTTGAAATAATCTGGTTCGAATGCCCTCTTTTATATACTACTTATTGGCCACCTCCTAATGATTGATATATTTGGTATTATCGCTTGTTCTAACACCGTTTTCTAATATTTTGCTTGGAAATGGCGCGAAGGGACGCTTTCTGTGTATTATGTAATATTTACTTAGACCGCAAGAGTGCAACTGTTGCTAATATGGCGGATGCTTGTTGACAGTGCGGTGTGTGTGCATTGTACGTAAAGATTTCGTACGATTATCTTTAGAAACCTGATATCCAAAAGTGCTGTTTGTTGATTACGGCGGTAAGCAAATCACAATTATACGTCAGAAAGCACAAATCTTATTGAGTGACAATGATATCAGAAGAAAGTTAGAAGCCTAGCTTTGCGTATTTAGTGGGGTAGGGGATGGCCAGTACATTCGATAGTGTGTGAATTGTTTAATTGACCATTCTGCTAATAATTATTGACACATAATTTTAATCGTCGTTTAACATTATTGCACACAGGTAAATCCTGTGTGGGGCTGAAATAAGTGGTCTTCTAATGCCAAAGAAGCCAAAGCACGTGTATGATGGAGGAACCATGACAAATGTCATCAAATGTGTAAAAAATAACGGGGCATTTCTGCGTTCTACTGCAAAATCATCTGGTGTTCCCAGAACAAGTTTGCAGTGTCGTTTAAATAATCCAGATCACAAAACGGCTCTCTGATACTGTTTTATCTAAAGAACAAGAAGACAGTCTAATTATGTGGATACTTGAACTAGCCAGGTAAGGTTTTCCGAGGAAGAAGGACCTACAGAAACAATTCACCAATTCAACAATTTTTGGTTACTGAGCCAAGGCCAAATCCGTTCAACAACAACCGTCTATGAGAAGGTTGGATCAAGGCTTTTTTTAAGAAGACTTCCCATAATCACTACACGGACAAATGAAGCAGTTATAGCCGCTTGTTCGATGTGTCAGCGAAGAAGACATCAGAATGACTTGAAGAAGTTTAGGGTACATCTAGGGAAGTACCTTGGACGACGATATAAATGATCCTACAGGGGTCTATATTGGAGAACGTATGGATGACAAGCGAGGTATTGGAAACGTATGTCATACATTTCTATTTTAAAAGTTCCTTCACACTCCCTGTGATTTTATTCGTAGTCGGCCAGAAGACACATCTGAATTAAGTCGAATTTGCTCAATTTGAAAATCGAGAATAGTGTAATTTTCTCCAACAACACTTATAAAATATTTAAGCTATATTTAATCTACATTTTACAAATTGTGTTTTCATGGGTAAATAATATTTTAAAAATATGGATATACTAACTGTTTCTGTTAGAACTGAGTGGCCAATCACTATAACATGTGGCCAATCACTGTACAAAATTACACGTTTTTATTAAAAAATTAATTAATAATATAAGGTTCATTTTCCGATAGAAATTACGGTTGAGATAAGTAAAAGTTGGACAGTACAACGTTCATAGCAAATTTTCAAAATATTTGTTTTCAAATAGGTTAATACAGTTACAACTCTTAAGGGCCAATCACTGTACCATTTACCCTAACTCTCTGAACTACGTATATTACTTTGTAAATACGTACTTAAACAAGAAAGTGAAAATTACACGAAAAAGGATCGATTTAAATATTTGCTTAATTTTTTGTTTTATTAGGTTTAATTATTAATCTAATGTATCAAGTCGAAACAATTTACATACATGCCGGAAAGAGAGTTGTAGTTCACAGCGTTTCTCCACAGTACTTAAAGGTGCAATGAAACCAACAACTCGTGTTTCCCGAGAATTCTTCCCAAAATTCTCGAAAGAATCGGTTGTGTTGGCACAATCGATTGGTGTTGTCAAGTGTAATTGAATGAGCTCAGTTATCTATGCTCAGACGAGTTAAAAGACCCATTGTCTCGATTGGTGGTCGATCAGTTTACTCGGTTACTATAGAAGGACTTTTCACAGTAACATAATGAAATAATATTATAATCCCAGAATAATCAGTAAAATAATAATGTTTATAGTAGTTGAGAATATTAAATAAATTTCATTAATAAAAATGTTATTGTTTTGTAATATAATATACTGAATGTAGTATGAAGTGAATCAGTGTATCTATCACATACATGTGCAACTTTCTCTGCAGAGTCTGGGAAGTTTGGAGTTTTGATAATTCTCTCCTGTTAGTTCAGCTTTGCATACAGAGCAGAATTCGGATTCAGCCTAAGACGTACTTCACATTGCGCATGCATACCGTGCTGGGGCAAAAATCGCTAGATGATTTTTTATTTTATTTATTTTACGTAAAAACAGTTAAAAACTGTGTGTGTCGTGTTATATGGAGAAGTGAATCCCATGCACGTTTTCAAAATTATATCATCCCTACACTAAGTCATATACTACTTGAATTTTGATACAGAAAAAAAACCGCTCCGATGTAATAAAATCTATTTTTAAGGATAAATCAACAATAAATGTTGGGCTCTTATCCATTATCTCCTTCGTCAAGGAATGTTCATGCCGCGACAACATGGAAACGATAATTTTAATAACTATATTTCCCACTGAATTCTAAAAGACGTGCACAGATAATAAAGTTACATTTATATCCAGAAGCAAAACAAGGGGACATCTCAACATTTGCTCAATGGATCAGGGAAACTGGACGAAAAACCTGATCGAGATGGAAGTCATTAACCTGGATGCTGCAGTACAATACTTGTTACAGGTCGTTTAGAATTATACAGTCCAAATGGTTAATAATGCATTAAATATCATTGTTAAAATTAATGTGACTTGCCTTGTGATGCTCAATACAGTCTCTAATTGTATAGAAACAGTTATGCAGCAGAAACGATTTCACTTGAGATTTTAATTTTTCTATCTAATTGAATCGTTTAATGTCATCTGGCAAAGTGTTGTAAAATAATGTACATGTATTGTATGTGCATTTTTGTAATGAGCTGTTGATACTGTCACCTGATGAATATGATTACTATGTCGAGTGTTATAGTAATAGACTTCGGCATTTTCTGAAAATATATTCCCGTCCTTAAGCAAGTCATTTTTGACAAAAACCACTGATTCGTAAATGAACAGACAAGGTAATGGTAAAATTCCTACATTACTAAAGAGAGGCTTACAAGAATCACGTGGGTGGGATTTGGTTATTATTCCTACAATTCTTTTTCGTAATCTAAAAGTCTGGGAGCTATAAGATGTATTTCCCTAAAACATTATGCCATATCTCAGGCGGGAATGAACATTCGCGAAATACACAACGAGCAGTAAGAAGGCTGACTGAATTTGCAAGAATTCTGAACGCGTAGCATAATGAACTTAATTTTGTTTTCAATTCATTTAAATAGACGTTCCATTTAAGGTTTGACTGAATTGAGAGACCTAAAAATTTTGTTGTCTTGACATCAGTGAATGGTACACCTTTTATTTTTAATGGAGCACGGAATATTTTATTTGAAATTAAATACTGCAACAAACCCGTTTTCTTTTCATTTACTATTGATTTGTTATTTTGGAACCAATTTGAAACATTCGATATTGTTCTATTTACGGGTTTTTTATTGCAAAGAATGTTCGTATCATCCGCAAAGAGTTCTTCCGTTTCCAATCGTCGAGGGTATATCGTTTACGTTATACCCTCGTCTCATCGTCGTTTACGTTAAAAGGGAATAGGGCCTAAAATCGATGCTTGAAGAACTCCACGTGTAATTGTCGAAGAGTCGGAAAGTTGTGTACATAATGTTCCAACATTCCAGTAAGGTATTTTCACTCTCTGAGATTGTGAATCGTTGTTTAAGGTACTAACATAACCAATCTAGGGCAACACCACGGATTTCATTTGAATGTAATTTTGAAAGTAAAATGTCATGATCAATGACTCAAAAGCTTTGAAGATCTAAAATAATCCAATAGGTGCTTTGTTTTGGTCCAATGATGAGGCGACATCTTTAAGAAAAGAAAATATAGCTGTTTCCGTAGAGTTTGATTTTGTCAATCCATGTTGGCAATCCGAAAGCGCGTCGTGTTTACTGAGAAAGGTTTCGATTCGCACGTAAAAACGTCTCTCTAATATTTTTGTAAAATCCGACAGAAGAGAAATTGGCCGATAATTTTGAATTTAATTTTTGTTGCCTTTTGTAAGAGCAGCTTAACCTTAGCTGTTTTGAAAATATCTGCAAATGTTCCGGTGTATAAGCATGCATTAAATATGTGAGATAACTGGCGTATAATGGCGTGCGCACAGGTCTTTAACAAAGAATCCGGGAATTCATCTAAACCGGACGAATATTTATTTTTTAGTTAACCGATTATATTGAGAATTTCCTAGGAAGAAGTTTCGGTAACAAACATCGTGTCTAAAATTTTGAGGTAAATCTCTGATATTGAATTTTGTGGCTGAAGATCCTTAGTTAGATCAGCAGCAATTCTCGAAAATTATTGGTTAAAGAGACTAACCGCTGTTGCGGTTTATATCGTTATATTTTAAAACGTCCTCTACAAGGTTTCTAGTTGATTTGGTCGTATTTTTTATTATATTCCACATTGCTTTTGTTTTATTTCAGTTCAAAATATCCTGATCGTGATTCATGATTTTAGCCTGCCTTATAACTTTTCTTAACAATGATTTGTATTTTTTAAAGGAGAGGAGGAAATCCTGTGATACGTTATGACGTTTAGAAATGAAAGAAAGAACTCGCTTGTTTTTACAAGATGTTATAATCCCTTGTGTTATCCAAGAATTGGTTTTCCGTGAAATATTTAATTTTTTTTTTGAAGAGGAAAGCAAGTTTTAAAATGAAATGAAAGCGTTGAAAAAAAGAATGATATTTATCGTCTGTATCAACAGTATCATAAACCGCGTCTCATGACTCCTGAGTCAACTAATCAATGAATAATTTTATTTTACTTTTTGTAAACAACTTTTGTTTCAATGTCGTATCAAATAGTATGTATGTATTTGGCGTTATTGGGTCGGTAGTCCGACTTCGCCGGCCAGCTACCGGTGTCCCCCCATGCCTGGGCCTAGTTAAATTCCCATGCTTGGGGATAAGAGCGACATGAGGCAAACATGACGTATTCTCTTCACCGTAACTGTATAACTATAAGCCCACATTTTTTAATTTCTTCCCGGAATTATGAGAAAAAGTTTTCAAAAAATTTTTGGAAATATTTTTTTGTAAACACGGCTTCGTAGCGTAAATTATATTTTAAAAAGGAGTCCACTGCCATTTACAGATCGAAAATCGGACAATTTGTTCAGACGTTATCGATCTAGTAAATTTTGCTTATTTTGGTGCTGCCACTTGGTGGCGACAAATTGAACTAGCGTCGGTACATTTAGCCTTAAGGTCTTGCTCCATTCTCTAGTCAGCTGCCTTCTATCGTCACTCAAAGTATATTTTATTGGAATTTTCTCACCTTTTTGCTTTCCTGAGAGTACAACCGAAATATTACTTCCAGAATATTGAAGAAGAGTCCTAAATAGCAATTCTCGTTGAAAAATTTGAAGCTTTTTTTAATAAAATGGCGATTAAGCATTACTGTAAATGCGACATTTGAAGCTCTTTTCATAGGAATCTATTGAGTTTTCGAAAAACTTCATTTGCAGTTATTTGAAACACTTCCAATACCAAATTTTAAATAAAGTTTTTCAAAATTTCAAAGCTTCAAATAGAGCCAGATAGACATGGAATCAATTTGGAAAAGGTCGTACGTGTGGTTTAGGCGCTAGTAATGTTCACAGACGGACGGACAAGACGGACAGACGACAGACAGACAGACAGACAGACAGACAGACAGACAGCAGACAGACAGACAGACAGACAGACAGACAGACAGACAGACAGACAGACAGACAGACAGACAGACAGACAGACAGAGCAGACAGACAGACAGACAGACAGACAGACAGACAGACAGAGCAGACAGACAGACAGACAGACAGACAGACAGACAGACAGACAGGACAGACAGACGACAGACAGAAGACAGACAGACAGACAGACAGACAGACAGACAGACAGACAGACAGACAGACAGACAGACAGACAGACAGACAGACAGACAGACAGACAGACAGACAGACAGACAGACAGACAGACAGACAGACAGACAGAAAGACAGACAGACAGACAGACAGACAGACAGACAGACAGACAGACAGACAGACAGACAGACAGACAGACAGACAGACAGACAGACAGACAGACAGACAGAGGGCGGACGGTACAGACGGGCGGACGTTTTGAGAAAAAAACACTTTTTCGGTATCGGGGGATCCCAAAACGAGTGTTTTCGTTGAAATCTCGAAATCGATTTTCCGCAGTATTACATAACTTTCTCTATACTACGTAGATTACTTCGTATATATGTATATATACGAGAAAGTAATGTCATTCATTAGTGCTTGAGAAATTGAGCTTGAACTATTCATTTATAATGAATGCCCGTAATTTCAGAATTGATGAAATAAAGTAATACAGAGTTTTAGAACCTTCAGTGTTTGGATTAATCAAGCAATTGGGAAATGATAATGAATCATGGTGATATGATACTCTTATGGTGATATGAAACTTTATAGACTGGGCACTCACAAAAAATATGATTAAAAGTTTCTTCAGTATTCATATTACATATCGAGCAGATTGAATTTGAGTGTATTTTGAGCCACATAATTCTACTGTTGATGTTGATCTTTGTCACTGGACATTCTGACTTGAGCGACTACTCTAGTAAAGAAACTAGGGAGAGCCAAAGTTAGATATTTCTCTGTTTCTGTAGATTTCAGATCTCTAATTTCCCAATATATTGTACTGGAAGATGAATTCATGATTCTACGTGTATCGTCTAAGATTTTACTTACAATTGTTGCAACAATTGAGGGAATACTATCTCCAATTACAATAGGATTTTGTTCGGTAATTAAGTTATGAAAGCCCAAATCATTAATCAACCCGTCCAGAACGGACACCCAGTTGAATTTATTATAATTAGAATAGGCAATTCTTGATTCTAAAAGTTTGTTGAAATTTATACGGGAAGGCGCCATAGATAGCAGTTTTGTTATGTAATTCAGTGATCTTTTAATTACTTCTGATTCTAATTTAGTTGAGCCATGATTTTAAGTTGAGCCGAAACATGATTTTAAGAATAGTAAAGAAAGCTAAAACCTCCTCGTAAATACCAATTTTCATTGCAAAATTGGAAGCCTTTTTTAAGAAAATGGCGTTAAGCGTTACTGTTGAAGCTCTTTCAAATAGGAATCTGTTGAGTTTTCGAAAAACCTCATTTGAAGTAATTTGAGGAACTTCTACTCGTAAATTCAATTATGTATACAAATTGGTGAAAAGATCCATATTAACGGCGTGAGATATATTAAAAAAGTACATTTGTATAATTTTTGAAAAAACAAAAGAATACACCAAAATAAACTTTACGTCATTTTAAACAGTGCAATTAGCACTATCCTTTCGAAAGGTTTGAACAAACGTTTGGAGCCATTTTTGAAAAAATTGCAGTAAAGTGTTTCTGAAAATGCGGAAATTTGAGTTCATTTTAATAGAAAACTGTTGAGTTTTCGAGAAACTTTATACATTTACAAATAAAAGTATCCAAAGTTTTTTATGACAATCATTTATTCAGTAATTTCACAACGTTTCGTAACTCGTTTTGTTACATCTTCAGGTGCTAAACTTAGTGAGGGAACGCTATCCCATTGAATTACCACGTCAGCATAACTAACCGTTACGAAGGTTCGTTATGAGTTACGGAACGTTGTGAAATTACTGAATAAATTATTGTCATAAAAAACTTTGGATACTTTTATTTGTAAACATATATTGACAATCAAGAAGAAATATTGATTAACTTTATACATTATTAAAAGCACATGTACTCATAAATGCAATAATGTGAATAAATCGCTTCCAATGTAAATTTTACCGACGTGAGAGACAAATCAAAAAAATATATTTTTGTACATTTTGAAAAAGCAAATGAATATACTCGTAGCAATGTGGTGTTTATGTCATTGTATAGGGTACATTTTGCATTAGGCCCACCACAAATTTAAAGAAAACTAGAGGTGCTACAGAATGTCACAGACGTTCTCATAGTAAAGTTTTCTAATTTACTTGGTGTGGGCTGGTACTGCACAGTCTTGCCCTTCCTTCTTGCCAGCTGCCATCTATCACCGCTCGAAGTAACTTTTCGGTTTCCATAGTAGAACCTATATATTATTTTGAAAATATTAAATAAGACTAAAACCTTGTCCTAAATGGCAATTTTCATTGAAAATTTTGGAGCCGTCTTTAAGAAAACGGCGTTAAGCGTTACTGTAAATGAGAAATTTGAAGCGCTTTTCCACAGGAATCTATTGAGTTTTCGAAAAACATCATTTGAAGTAATTTGAGGAACTTCCACTCGTAAATTCAATTATGTATACAAATTGGTGAAAAGATCCATATTAACGGCGTGAGATATATTAAAAAAATACATTTGTATAATTTTCGAAAAAACAAAAGAATACACCAAAATAAACTTTACGTGACATTAAAACGTGCAATTATCACTATCCGTTGTAAAAGTTTGAAGAAATTTGGAGCAATTTCTGAGAAAATGGCGTTTGAGCTTTTTCTAAATGCGGAATTTTGATCTCATTTTCACAGAAAACTGTCCAGTTTTCCAGAGACTTTATTTGACATTATTTAAAGCACATGTATTCATAAATACACTATCGTGAAGAAATCGCCTCTAATGTTTTTGAGAAAATCTTGTTTTTGTTATTTATTAAAATTGCAAATATTGCAAGTCATATTGCGCGAAAACTACTACAATTTTTTTAAAAAGTCTACATGACCGTATTAAAGAAAACTGTTTACAAGCAACCAATTTAATTTGAAGAAAAATCTCTATCTTTAATTTTGTAGTTTTAGGAAGACGCCGAAAAATTCAAGTTTTTGAAATTTCCCCAAAATTCAGCTGATCTATACCACCTTTAGAAGTGTTTATACTCTAATCTTACAAGAAATTTTTAAAAAAAATTTGGAGCCGTTTTTGAGAAAATTTCCGGGGTACTTCATGTAAAGTACCCGCAAATTTTAAAGAATGTTTTTCAAAATCTCAAAGCTTCAACTAGAGCCGTAGGCGTTTCTTCAATTTGGAAAAGATAGTACGTGTGGTTTAGGCGCTAGTAGTGTTCACAGTCAAACAGACGGACGGACAGACAGACAGACAGACGATCAGAATGACAGACGGACGAACGTGTTGAAAAGAAACCACTTTTTCGGTATCAGGGGACCCCAAAATGTGTATTTCCGTTGAAATCTCGAAATCGATTTTCTGCAGCACTACCTTTCTCTATACTACGTATATTACTCCGTATATAGGTGTATATACGTATGTATACGAGAAAGTAAAAGACTTGGGGTTGTTTTTGAAAAAATCTTCTTTTAGTTATTTTTTTTAATTGCAAATATTGCACGCACTATTGCACGAAAACTACTAACATTTTCAAAAAATAAATATGATTTTAAAGAAATATGATATTTATGAATGAAAATTGATATTTATGAGCAACAAATTTATTTGAAGGAAAATCTTTGTCTTCAATTTTATAGTTGTAGGAACACGCCGAAAAATTTCAAACTTTTTCAATTTTCGAAAATTTAGTATTAGCGGTGAAAATCGAACCTACGCCACCTTTATAAGTGTATTTAACTATATCCTAACAAGTTATTGAAAGAAAATATTTGGAGCTGGGTTTTGAGGAATTTTTTAAAAAAAGTGTGAGTGGCTTCGTGTAGTGTACCCCCAAATTTTAAAGAATGTTTTTCAAAATTTCAAAGCTTCAACTAGAGCCAGATGGACAGGGGTTTCTTCAATTTCAAAAAGATCGTACGCAAGGTTTAGGCGCTAGTAGTGTTCACAGACGGACGGAGATGGACGAGAGCCAGATGGACGTTTTGCTTTCTATTGGTTTTTCGACATTAAAAACCCACAAAACAGGGAGTCTGGCTACACCATGTGTCAGAGGATTTTTTTCTTAATTTAGCAACTGGATGTTGCAGATTATTTTTTGGCAACTTTTTTTTCTGCCGAAAATCCGCTTTTTTCGCACAGCATTACATAACTTTCTCTATACTACGTATATTACTCCGTATATACGGATGTTTACCAGAAAGTACAAAATTACAACACACACGATTTTTACAAGGCTTTTGAAAACCAAAACAAAGAGTACTAAAAACAGAACCTCTGCTTTCGAAAACAAAATGGTAAACTAGCCTTGCCAAATAAAGAAAATTGCCAAGAACTAGTCACTTATTTTTCACACATCAAGAAACTTAAAAATAACATTGAATCAGGAATTGTAGAAGAAAGCAACAAAACAGATGTAAGCAATTACAGAAGAATCACCCTCCTACCAGTCACATACAGAATTCTAACGACGTGTCACTTCAAGAGAACACGTGAGCAATTAGAACCCAAATTGACAGAATATCAAGCAGGATTCAGACCAAACAGGTGATCACCAGAACAAATTTTCAACCTCAAAACCATAGACAAAGTTCGAGCACTCAGACAAAAGCCCCTAGTATTCACGTTAGGTGATTTTAGAAAAGCATGCGACTCAATAGACAGTCCCTCATTATTAAATTAATTTTAGAAGAAAGGAGATTAGATCCCAAAATAAGAGAACTTATAAAATAAACACTAATTGGCACAAAATACAAAGTAAAATTCTAGGAAGAAATATCAGAACCCTTCGAAATTTAAATGGGTGCAGGGCAAGGTGATGGGCTCTCTCTTTTCCTGTTCAACATCATTCTCGATAAGGTTATGGAAGAATGGGAGAGAGAACTCACGAAGCATGGATTTTGGAAGCCAATCTCAATTGACTTTCCCAAAAACAACATCTGCATGCCATACTTCACATTCGCAGACGATCTGGCGATTTTTAGCAGAGGACGAGGAGACATTCATCACTCATCAAACAGCTCCAGATGCTCAAAGAATGAGCTGAAAAAGTAGGGTTACAAATTTCATTCCAGAAAACTAAATTCATACGTTCATAGACAGAAATCGCGTGTCTGAAGACGAAGTTAGGTAAAATCAAAATGGTATCTTTAAACCAATTAACCTATAAAGCTGGAAACAATTCATGACAAAATCGTCTTCAAAAAGTGAAGAAAGCATTAGAACAAGTTCAAAACATTTACAACAAAAACTCTACGTCAAGGCAAACCACAATTCGACACTATAACACAGTCATAAAAACAACAGCCTTGTATGCAAGCGAAACATTGGCTCTTAATAGAAAACAAGAACTTGAAGAAATCAAAAAAGAAGGGAGAAAAATAATTAGGAAAATCCTAGGAGCAAGACATACAAAAGACAGTTACCTACTACAATCGGTCAAAATAGTAGGAACGTTTTGAAACATTAGTAAAATACATTAGTAAGAGAAAATTGGCATTAGTAAAAGGCGAATAAATTCTTTGGCCATCATAACAGATTACCAAAAACCGATTGACAAAAAAGATACTAGATTACGTAACCTCACTTAAGAACACAACACCTTGGTTGAACGTAATTCGAAAACACCTCAGAAAAGCTAATATAAGATCAGATGACACTGTAGACAGTGACACCCTCAGACACAAAGTGGACAAATGGGAAGTTGCACCAGAGCAACTAAAACAAAAACAATATACACCAAAGTGGCCAGAAGAACGTATGCAAGCTTTCACGGAAAGAATGAAAGCATATTGGAATATTAAGGAGAACCCAAAGAAAAATTGAGTCTTTTGCTTAGCGTCTTCCATCTGAGGCGAATTCGCAATAATAATAATAATAATAATAATAATAATAATAATAATAATAATAATAATAATAATAATAATAATAATAATAATAATAATAATAATAATAATAATAATAATAATAATAATAAAGCAGTCTCGAACAGTAGCCCACTCGGAAGTGAAGAAACGTATAACCGCAGAATTCAAGAACCGACTCACAAATGTTTTTAAAACATTTTTGAATTCGCGAAATATTGCCACTGCAATAAATAAATACGCTATTCCTGTGATCATCTACTCAATGGACTTCATAAAATGGAGTCAGACACTGAAGCAATGGATAGTGGTGTAAAATCCCAAATGACCCAATATCGATATCATCATTCTACATCTGTTGTTGAGAGGATCAATCTTCAACGTGAAAACGGAGGTCGAGGTATTACAAATATAACCAACAGTAATGCCAACCAAATATCTCTAATTAGAAAGTACTTCCTTGAAAGGACAGAAACATCAACACTGCACAAGGCTATAGTAGAGGCTGACTTTAGTCTCGCTCCCGTAAATCTTGCAAATGCTCAGTTTCAGACCAGAGTACACAAGCAATGAAACACTGATGCAACAGTGGGGGGTCGAAAAGAGTTACATGGTGGACATCCCCATGAACTATCAGGCCAGAACATATATTTTGAAGTTTATAACACGTGGTTTACTGTACCCAGAAACAAAAGGCTTTATGATAGCCATTGAAGACCATGTTATCGCAACAAGAAATTACTTACGCTATATAATAAGGTCCCCTCAATAGTAAGTGATGAATGTAGAAAATGCGGTGCACAGCATGAAAACATCCAGCACATCCTTGGCAGTTGTAGTGTGTTGGCATCGACCACCTATAAAGTTAGTCACGATAATATGGGTAAAATAATTAATGGACGCTTAGTAAAAAAATTACGAACTTGAGTCTTGTAATGCCCCATATTATCGTGACTAACTATCATCCTTATACAGTCTATTATAAATATCATTCTTCTACAGTCTTGGAAAATGAAGAATGGAAGCTATACTGGGACAGAAGCATAATTACACTCACCACAATTTCGAACACTAGTCCAGATATAATAGCTCTAAACGACCTCAAGAAAACACCCATGATAATCTATTTTTCAGTCGTCAACAATAAGAATCTGGAATCTGTATATAACTTGAAAATTACGAAATATGTACCGCTGACTCAAGAGCTTCGTCATCAATGGAGACTTCAGAATATCGACAAAAACCGATAATCATGTCCACCACAGGATTAATCCCAAAACACAGTGTATGCAATTAAAGTATTAGAACTACCATTTTCAAGTATAGAGTAAATGCAGAAAGCAGTAATACTGGACAGCTGCAGAATAGTAAGAGAATTCCTGGGATGTTCTACTGATTGCTAAACTATTGATTGAAATGTCTAGAGATTAACATTTGTTAGTGTCTTGTCTCTAAGAGATCGACCGAGCCTGGACCAACAATGGTCAGGTTCCTGCACAAAGTGCAGAAAGTGAAAAAATTGAAATAATAATAATAATAATAATAATAATAATAATAATAATAATAATACGGAAAATGGAAAGTTCCGCGCCAGCAGGCCGAGACGTCAAATGGTCTCACTAGGCCCGAAAGGTGGTCTGGCAGAGGTCTAACGCTTAGCGGTCCATGAAAGCAGCAAGCCAAAAAAAAAAAGACTTTTCTACGCAATTTAACTCCAGAAAATCAGATGGCCAATGGCAGGAGAAAACCGGTTATCAAAATTATAAACAAAAAGTTTCCCACAAAAGCCATCACTCTGCCCACCGCCTTTTTACCCTCGGCCACTTCCCCACACCCAGATATAGGCAAATACTGTATCACCACGCCTGTTCCTAAGTATGATTCATAATCCTCACAACCAATGGAATAAGAACGAAGAATTTGTATTTGTATTTAGCCATTATGTGTCCTATAACGGACGTCGGTACCGTTAGATCCTCGGATTCCTAGACGGTCACCCAACCAGGAACCCGCAATAAATCGAATTCGCTTCGGTCGTGATTTCACGTAGCTAACTCGGCTAGCGATGTCGGTTTCGTGGTCGTGGCCTTTCAGTAGAACCATCGTAGCATTCGCCTGAATGACCGAGGGAAATCACGAAAACCCCGGTGAGAATGGTCACCACGGGGATTGAACCCGGACCTTCCGAATACAAAGTCAGCGCGTTAACCTTCTAAGTATAGGATAAACTACGCCAGCATGACAGGATAAACGATATAATTGTTATTTTAAGTAACAGTTACAAAACGTTAACTGTTAAGGAATAACAGATTAGCTGTTAAGGGCGCATTCCTATTTCTAAAAAGTATGAGAATTGTAAAAAAATACAATCCCTTTATCCATAGTACTGCCACGTTGTATACGAGTATATGTGAAGAATGGACCATCGCTTCACCAGCAAACCATTTTCTGCTTCATAATCTTGGTGCGTTAAGTGCTTCGCGAGTGTTTATGTTGGCAAAATGCCTCGCAACACGCAATGTGCATCTCCCAGAGAAACGGGATACATGTACCAAACAGTAACAATCAACAAACCGAAAATGCGCTTCGAGACTGAAATGAACATCATGTATATATATGTTTGTTTCTCGAACTAGGAATTTGTTCTCTTCATTATGAGTGTTACTGGTCAGGCGTCATCGTGGCCGGATTTTCCAAGACTGTCTTTAGCACAGCGTAAATCAAAAACTGAAAGATCAAGCACTGAAGACAATTCACCGGAGCCAACCATTTGGCAACAGATATTAGAAGGTATTATCTCTCAGGCAACTCTTTCCAAATTCTAACTTTGCTACTTGAAACTGAAGTATACGAGTACATTCACGTGTATACGCATCAAGTATTCAGAAAAATTTCACACTATTTCAATGTTGTTTGTTTTGGTTCGGTTTGTTTTTTTTACTGAAAGTGAGAGAAACTTACTTTTTTAATATTATCTTTCTATTGTTTCTTTTACATCATAATTTATCAATAACAGAACATTATGTTGGTAAAACAATTAAATGAAAATATTGCATTGTTCAGAACGTACAGAATCTTTTCTTACTACTGATTCCGCGAGTAACGGATTGTTAATAACTTAACAAAACAAATAATTCATCATAGTCGTTATCAAGCATGATGTAGTGACACTAAAGCGCTGAGGCGAGATAATAGGGCAGAAAAGGGCTTTTCTCCAATTTTGACCAGAGGGTCAAAAGTACAGTTTTTCAGCACACTCTAGCGCCTGAAAGATTTGTCAAAAGGTTAAAATTATTATAAGCAGGAAAGTTTGTCTGCTTTAATTTTGTATATAAAAGTTATTTCGATAAAGTGCACAGTTATTGAGATATAAGCGAACTCGAGGTGCTACAGAATGGCATAAACTATCTAATACTAGTTAGATATCTAATTTCTTTGATCCTTGGCTAGCTTTTCAGTTTTGCCCCACCCTATTCCCAACTGCATCTCCAAAGTCTCACCCAATCTCCATCTCCAAAGAACATTTTTTTCACATTTTCTCAATTTTTCGGTCCCTTAATTTTAGAACTGAAATATGACTAAGAAAATTATCGAAAAGCAAAACCCCGACTCATATGGAAATTTTCGCCATGAAAAGTTTCACCCGTTTTTGAGAAAATGTCGTTTGAGCATTTCTTTAAATGTGAAATTTGAAGCTCTTATTAACAGAAAACGTATGCGTTTTGAACAAACGTCAGTGTAAATCGTTTGAAGCACATCTAAGCACAAATGCAATATTTTATACAAATCGCTGGTTGTATATAATTAACGGTGTGAGATATTTTAAAAAAATTCGTTTGTGTAAATTTTGAAAAAAAACAGAATACATGAAAATGACAAGAGAATACATCAAAATGTTCTTGTATACAAAGAAAGCATGTCGATCTCTGTTTACCACCTCGTGACTCGCCGAGGAACGCGGAGAAAGCATTGAGTTTTTTATGCTGAAAACTTTTTAAACAAATAATGAAATTCGTTAGTAACATTGACGAAGATCAATCTGTTGCATCGGAAAAGCTGAAAAACTTTGGCGCAATATCGTTTTGGAAAGTGAACCCTTGTGTGTTCACTCCTTCAAAGCCCTTCTGGCATCTACTAACGTACTAGAGGAGGAGAATCTGCCGGCCGCTGAACAGTGGCGAATTTTCAAGCAAAGAAGAGTCTAGAAGGATTGGCTCTTCGGAAATTGGAACAACACAACGGTGATGATATGAACCTGATGACAAAGAACATTGATGTTGTGAATCTGTTTAAATAATGTAGTTTGCATGTAACTTACCCATTTTCCCCTCGACCATTCATGTGGATTTGTCATGTTATGGTATAAAACCATATAATATACTACATGGTAGAAAACCATGTAATATTTATAAAACCATATAATATATGGAATAATTATCAAAAGTTTGCACCTTAAAGTCCGAACTCTATTTATAAGACATTTGAAGCACGTATTCACAAATGCAATAATGTATACACATCGCCGGTAATGTAAATATTAACGACGTGGGAGAGATGTCAAAAAAATACATTTCTGTAATTTTTGAAAAACGAAAGAATAGCGTTTATGGATGTGGTAGACTTACCAAAAATTTAACAAAAGTTTAAATAACAAATGGGCCAAGTTTGGAAATTCTTGTTTTTTACATTTTTTTAATACTACCCATATTTCACTCAAACTGCGCGAAAAATATCATAATCTTCAAAAAAAGAGGATTTTTTTAAACTTTACTATTTTGAGGACTTCGTTGGAAGTTTCGCAAATAAACATCGTGTCAGAATTTTTTTGGGAAGAGTATAGTGTTGAATTTTGTATTTTTAGTCCCTTCGTGAGGTCAGCCGCAATTCTAGAAAAAGATGGTTGGCTGAAGAGATTTGCAACTTTTTCCGTATTATTTGCATCTCTTCCATTCACCTTTAAAACTTTATTCTCTACAAGGTATCGTGATGATGTGGTTGTAGTTTTTACGATATTCCACATTGCTTTAGTTTTGTTTCTAGCGTTCAAAATGTCCTGATTATTTTTCATTATTTTTGCCTGAACTATTTCTCCCCTTAAAATTCTTTTGTATTCTCGGAAGTAGACATGGAAGAAGCGGATGACACGTCATGATGTTCCGAAATAAAGTAAATCGTTTGTCTTTACACAATGTTCTAATTCCTTGTGTGATCCAAGAATCACTTTTCCGTGAAATGTTTAATTTTCTCTTTTTAACTGAAAAGCACGCGTTAAAGAAAAATGAATGCTTTGAGCAAAATGTATATTTTTCATTTGTGTCAACCGCATTATAATTGCGTGCCATGATTCCTTCAGAAAGTAGTCCGCAAATAATTTTATGTTAACTTTAGCTCTGCACGCGTGTATTATTTATTGTGTCAGTTTTTTAATTTAGGTTTTTTTTATTTTGTCAAATGCTTTTTTTTAAATTCATGTAATATAAATTTAAAAAATGAAGTAAATTAAGATACTGCTCTTTTTCGTGGAATTCGCTCAGAAAATTAATATTGAAATCTCCACATATTTCATGCAACAATGGATTTTAAAGAGAATTTTGTTCAGAATTATCTCTAAATTTTCTAAGAAAATGAAAGACTCTAAAGCTCTCTTTGTTGGAGGTTTATAGATGCGAAGTAAGATAATTTTGAGCATAGTAAGATGAGTTGTTTCGAAAACTTTAACTGCATATAAATTGAATTCTGATAAGAAGGTAGAATCAATACTATTTCTTACGCAAATACACAAACCTCCGTAAGCAGGGCCCTTATTTGATTCCCTCGCTTTACAAGATCCTGCAAGTTAAAAACCAGAAATGTGGATTGTGTTTAGATCATTTTGATACAATCCACGTTCTGTAAAGCAAAAACATCTATTTGACTCAGTACTACCTCGTACTGTAATGCTGCCTCAATAATTTCAATTTTATTTGAAAGAGATTGCACATTATGATATGTTATTCGAAACTTTTGCATGTTCCTTCACGGATTTTTCTCTGCTGCATCTGACTGTAGTTGCTATTTATTTATCTCATTTTTACCTCGAATGCGTGGTCGAAGTCGTGTCGTGTCCCAGCAATGACAGGAGATGAGGAAGGAGGGGCGACAGATGCAGATTGAATAGAGGGAGCGGTAGTACAAGAATTAGGTTCAGGGGATAAGGTAATGGAGTCCAAAGGGGTTCCGGAGCTTGGAAGAGGACTAGGAGATGTGGGTGGAGATGGGTCTTGTGCAGGACACTGCCGTAGTAGTACGTGACTTTCATGAAAGAATTAATTGGAGAAAACACATTTCGTTTGAAGTAAAAATCTTAATCTTCAATATTGCAGTTGTAGGAAGTCGCCGTAAGAAAACTTTTGTAATTTCCGAAAGTTCAAAATAAATAGTGAAAATCGGACATATGCCACCATTACAAGTGTATTTCACTTACAGTTGGTCGCACGAATTAGGAGACTCATCAATCCTCAACAGATGACGTTCGTACAGATTCTCAGACAAATCTCTTCATTAGCTCACGTTTTTATAGCTCAGCAACAAAATTGTTTTTGATCTAAGGCAAGGAAGAGTTCGGTAACTACAGTATAATGGTAGATTTTTTCTGAAAAGTATTCCTTTATTGTTCAACATTTAGTTGAAGGTGTGCATTGGAACAATAACCAAGTCAAAATACTTCCCTTTGTAATATATTACAAAGATGAAGAAATTCGTCACAAAAGTTTTGTTGAAATTGCAGAATGTATGAAACGACACCGTTTCTTTTCATCTTCTTCAGCGTCAAATACCTCTTTTAAAACGAGAATTTGGTAATATGAAGATAATTATTCACCCATGTGTTGGTTCTGGTAGTTCTTAAGTTTCGAATGGAGTTTGTATGGAGTTTACATAAGAAGCGATGTAAATGATAATTTTCATGTACATTTCAAAGTATGTTTCATCATAATGTTCAATATTTTAAAATTAATAGAAGGCCCATAATTTGGTAATGTTTAGTGAAGATGATTTCCCATCCATTCTTCAACCAGTTTTTCTGGCAGAATGGCTCCGAGGAAAATTTATTATTATATACACTCCCACGTTACGACTGCAGAGTTCTGTTATTTACTTCTAAAGAATAACAAGGCATTGTCAACCTTAAAATATCTTATCTTGGACCCACAGTCCGTGCACAACATTTTTCAACTTTCTAGGACTTCCATGCATTTTCTCCAGATCTTCAAACTCTATTAGCTTTCTCGTTTAAACAGTTCAGAGACGGTATTGAATCGGCAAAAATCGATGTCGAGTTTTTTATGGATAGACCGACAGACGAACGGACGTTTTGCAGTCATTCGATTTTTCGGTATCAAAAATTCACAAAACATGAATTCTGGATACACCACGTGATCGAAGATTTTTTTCTAAATATAGCAACTGGATTTATCCACTTTTTCGTCACCAGGGCCCTGTAATGAGAGATTTTCTGTCGAAAATTCGCTGTTTTTGTGCAGCATTACATAACTTTCTCTCTACTTTTGTAGAGCAAGGGAATCAAATAAAGGCCCTACTTACGGAGGTTCGTGTATTTATGTAAGAAATAATATTGATTCTACCTTCTTGTCAGAATTCAATTTATATGCAGTTGATAAAGTTTTTGAAATAACAGTTGTACATCTTACTACGCTCAAAATTATCTAACCTATTATTTAACATCTACAGACCTCCAACAAAGCGAGCTTTAGATTATTTCAATTTCTTAGAAAGTCTAGAGATAACTCTGAACAAAAATAGTAATTTTAAATCCATTGTTGTATGTGGAGATTAATTTATTTTCTGAGCGAATCCCACGAAATTTCTCAATTTAATTTTTTTTAAAAATCCAAACAATAGATCAAATTATAATTAACAAAACCACAACCAGATATGAAATAAAAACGAATAATCTAGGTTACAGTGACCACGATGCACAAATTCTTACAATTACTAATAACATGAATACTGACACAATAAATAAAACACGCATGTGCAGAGCATTTACTACAGTTAACATAAAATTATTTACGGACTACTTGCTGAAAGAATCATGGGAGGCAGTTTACAACGCTATTGACACAAATGAAAAATATAATTTATTTTTCTCAAAGCTTTCATTTCTCTTTAACGCATGCTTTCCTATTAAAAAGAGAAAATTAAACATGTCACGAAAAAGTAATACTTGAATCACACAAGGAATTAGAACATCGTGTAAAAATAAACGTACTCTCTACTTTATTTCTAAACATCATAATGTATCACCCGGTTTCCACGTCTACTTCCGAGAATATAAAAGACTTTTAAGGAAAATCAGGCAAATCAGGATCAGGCAAAAATAATGAAAAATAATGAGGATATTTTGAACGCTGAAAACAAAACTAAAGCAATGTGGAACATCGTTAAAAATTCGACCACGTCATCACGACATTTCGTAGAAAATGTTGTTTTAAAGGATAATGAAAGAGAAACAAGAAATCCAGAAAAAGTTGCGAATCTCTTCAACCAACACTTTTCTAGAATTGCGGTTGATCTCACGAAAGGACTAAATTCAACATCATATGCTTCCCAAAAAAATTTCGGCACGATGTTTATTTACGAAACTTCTTCTAACAAAAAAAAATTATGGTTTAGATGAATTTCCGATTGTTTATTAAAAAGTGTGCACCTGCCATTATAACCCATTAACTCACATTTTCAATGCTTTCTTGTGCACAGGAATATTTCCAGATATTTTCAAAACAGCAAAAATTAAGCCACTTTTTAAAAAAGGGAACAAAAATGAAATTCAAAATTACCGGCCAATTTCTCTTTTGTCAGTTTTCTCAAAAATATTAGAGAGGCTGTTCTATACGCGAATGAAAACCTTTCTTAGGAAAAACGAAGCGTTTTCAGACTCACAACACGGTTTCAGGAAATCAAAATCTACGAAACTGCCATTTTTCTTTCCTTAAAGATGTTGCTTCATCAATGGACCAAAATGAAGAACCCATTGGGATATTTTAGATCTTTCGAAAGCTTTTGACGTTATTAACCATAACACCTGGCTCTCAAAATTACCTTCTTATGGATTTCGTGGTATTGCCCTAGATTGGATAACCTCGTACCTTAAACATCGATCTCAAAGAGTAGAAATGCCGTACTGGCACGAAAGTACATTATTTACTTATTTCTCCAATTCTTTGCCAATTGAACATGGGGTCCCACAAGGTTCGATCTTAGGTCCTATCCTCTTTCTGTTGTACGTAAACGATATGCCCTCATCTATTAAAAATGGAAGAACAGTTCTGTTTGCCGATGACACGAATGTTCTTTGCAAAAAAGAAACAATAAATAGAACAATTTCAGAAGTTTCAATTTGGTTTTGTAATAACAAATTAATAGTTAACGACGGGAAAACTGTATTAATGCAATTTTGCGTTTCAAATCGGCAATCGTATGCTCCATTGAAAATGAACAATATGCAATTAGCTGATGTTAAGGTAACAAAATTTCTAGGTCTGTCAATTCAATCAAACCTCAAATGGAATGTACATATAACAGAATTAAACACTAAATTAAGCTCATTATGTTATGCATTCAGAATTCTTTCTAATTCTGTCAGCCTTCATGCAGCTCGTTGCGTGTATTTTGCAAATGTACATTCCCGCCTGAGATATGGCATAATATTCTGGGGAAGCTCATCCTTTAGTTCCCAGACATTTAGATTGCAAAAGAAAATTATCCGAATAATGAAAAAATCCCATTCACGTGATTCGTGCAAGCCTCTTTTCATTGAGCTTGGAATCTTACCATTGCCTTGCCTATTTATGAGTCTGTAGTATTTGTCAAAACTGACTTACTTAATGGTGGGAACTTATTTTCATGTAATACTAATATTTATAGTTACAACACTCGACGTAGAAATCATGTTCATCAAGTGTCAGTATCAACAGGTCACTACAAGAAATCCACATACAATACATGTACGTTACTATACAACGCATTGTCAGATAAAATTAAACAATTAAAATTGGTACACAAATTTAAGTTAAAAGTAAAATCTTTCTGCTGCAAAACTGTTTCTATACAATTAGAGACTATACTGATCGTCAAAAAGAAAAATAATGTTTACTTTAACAAAAACAAGATATAGTATAATCAATTAGTCTACATTTGCATTATATAATTTAAAAAAAAAGATTCATTATGCCTGTAACAAATAATGTACTTCCGGGTCAATGACCCCCATCTCGATCGGGTTTTCCTTTCCTGATCCATTGAGCAAATGCTGAGATGGCCCCTTGATTTGCTTCTGGACGTAAATGTAGCTTCACTATGCGCACGTTTTGTTGAACTTTCCTTTTGCTTGTAGTGGTAGTAGAGCCTAGGGTGAGTTTCTATTTTGTAAACAATACAGAAAAATTGTTCCTTTACTGTTAAAAATAAGTTTTCTATAATTTGGCAACGAAAATATCTAGTATTTGAAATGTTAATCCCTTGCTTTTTTAAATTAGTTGTTATTATTACTATTCATCTTTAAACTATTAATAGTTAAATTGTTGGGAAGGGATTCTGAAACTCAAGAAAGCGTGCGCAGATGATTTTCTCCCCCATACGTCACATACAGTTTTTGACTGTATTTGACTAAATAAATAAATACTTTGAAGCGAAAAAGTGAAAAATTGACATTGAGATATTTTTATAGATTTATTAAGTGGAGTATACACTAATTATAGAAACACTGTTCATACTCCATTCGAAACTTAAGGTCTTTATTTTTTTAATAGTTCTTTTCCTGATAACATTGACATAACTAGGGAACGGAATTTATTGTAATAAAAAAAGAGAAATATTTACATATATATGTATTTATTTTTTCCAATATATGTCAGAAAAATATAAAATATGTCAAATTCAAATTAATTATAGTATTTAAAATGAGAATATACAAGCGTTTTCCGAGTAAATAACGTCGGTCAGATTTTAATATGGATGTAGAGCAGCTGAAAGTTCTACCTCTACACACACAATTGTAGAGTTGAAATCATTACAAATAAGAGTTTTATTCCGAATATAACTAGAGGTGGTACAGAAGGGCACAGACTTTCCCGTAGTAAAGTTTTCTAATTTCCTTGGTGTGGACTGGTACTGTACAGTCTTGTCCCACCTTACCTGCTTTCATCTAGTATTGCGGTCGAAAGGAATGTTTTTTGAAATTTTCGAAACTTTTCGGTTTCCAAATAGAACCTAAATGATTTTTTAATTATATTAAATAAGGCTATAACGTCGTCCTTAATAGCAATTTTTAATTGAAAGAAATTTGAAGTCGTTTTTAAGAAAATGGCGATTAAGCACTACTGTAACTACGAAATTTGAATATATTTTTCTCAGATTATTGAGTTTTCGAGAAAGATCATTTGAAGAACTACCATTCACAAATGTAACAATTCATACAAATTGATGGAAAAGTCCATCGTAAAAAATTACATTTGTATAATTTTTGAAAAAAAAAACAAAGAATACAGGGAAATGAACTTTTTAAAAGTGCCATTACTACTATCAATTAGAAAAATTTGAACAAAAAATTTGGAGCCATTTTTTAGAAAATGGCATTTGAGCGTTTCTGAAAATGCGGAATTTTGAGATCATTTTTCCAGAAAACTGTTGAGTTTTCGAAAAACTTTGTTTGAAATTATTTAAAGCACATGTACTCATAAATATGTGAAAAAATTGCCATTAATGTAAATATTACCGACGTGAAAGACAAGTCAAAAAATTTACATTTTTGTAATTTAAAAAACAACAACAAAAGAATAGAGCAATATGGCGTTCATGTCATCTTATGCCGTGCGTTTAGCCATCCATACCAAAAGTTCCAATCCAAGCCATCCATACCAAAGAAAAAAATTGGAGCCGTTTTTGAGAAAATCTTGTTTTTCTAATTTTTTAAAATTCCAAATATTGCACTCCATATTGAGCAAACACTATTAAAATTTTCAAAAAATCTCCATGACCTCACTAAAAGAACTGATTATGAGCAACAAATTTCATTTGAAGCAAAAATCTCTATCCTTAATTACTTTCTCGTATACATACGTATATAGAGTAACATACGTAGTATAGAGAAAGTTATGTAATGCTGCAGAAAATCGATATCGAGATTTCAACGAAAATACACGTTTTGGGGTCCCCTAATACCGAAAAAGTGGTTTTTTCATAACTTCAGACTGTCTGTCCGACTATCCGTCCGTCCGTCCGTCCGTCCGTCCGTCCGTCCGTCAACACTGCTTGCGCTTAAACCATGCGTACGATCTCTCCCAAATTGAAGAAACCCCTGTTCATCTGGTTCTAGCTGAAGCTTTGAGGTTTTGAAAAACATTCTTTGATATTCGAGGGTACATTATATGAAGCCCTGTGGACATTTTCAAAACTCTCTAAAACGGCTCAAAATTATTTCTTTAAATTTCTTGTAAGAATAGAGCAAAATACACATAAGTGTAAAAGGTAGCTCCGATTTTCACGGTTAATTCCGAATTTTCACGGTTAACTCCGAATTTTCGAAAATTCCAAAAGTTTTAATTTTGTTCGGAGTCTTCCTACTAGTATAAAATTGAAGACACAGATTTTTCCTTCAAATAAAATTTGTTGCCCATAAATAGTTCTTTCATTAAGGTAATGTAGATCTTTTTGAAAGTTATAGTAGTTTTCGTGCAAAAGAGTGAAATATTCGCAGTTTGTAGTCTTGTTTTTGTAAAAACAAGATTTTCTCAAAAACCGCTCCAAATTTTTGGTAGAGTTAGTGTCAAACGCATCTTATCCGATAACATAAACGGCATATTGCTGTATTCTTTTCTTTGTTCAAAATTTACAAAAATGTAATTTGACTTGTCTCTCACGTCGGTAATATTTTTTACACTAGAGGCGATTTCTTCACTTTATTAGATTTATGAGAACATGTGCTTTAAATGTCAAATAAAGTTTCTCGAAAACTCAACAGGTTACTGTCAAAATGAGATCTCAATTCCGCATTCTCAGAAAAGCTCAACCGCTATTTCCTCCAAAAATAGCTACAAACTTTGTTTTCAAATGTTTCCAATGGATAGTGCTAATTGTACTTTTTAATATGTAAAGCTCATTTTGGTGTATTCTTTTGTTTGTTTTTTAAATTACACAAATGTAATTTTTTTAATATCTCTCACGCCGTTAATATGCACATTTCAATGTATTTGTATACATTATTGCATTTGTGAGTGGGAGTGCTTGAAATGACTTCAAATTAAGTTTTTCGAAAACTCAACAAATTCTGATTGTGAAAACAGAATTTCACAACAGATTGTGAAAAAGAGCTTCAAATTTTCAGTAGTTCAGTAGTTGAGGATGCCTATAAAATAAATTAAAATTTGAACAATAAATGCTTGTCTAATTTGAAATTTCTAATGTAGATATATAAAAATGAGTTATTCGGAATCATATACAGTGATTTAATTTTTTTTTAACTACTGAAATTTCGGAGAATCGAAATCGTGATTAATGGGTTGTTATTTTCTTGTGGGCATTGTGTTTCCAGGTTCAAGATGTTTTATTAATTCCTTGAATCTATTGTCCTCAATAATACTGATCGACTGATTATCTTTGAGTATCATGTACGCAAATTTGCTTGTTATTGCTGGCCATGGGTGTTTAACGTCTACCACTTCACTAATACAATCTGCAACGATTCAAACGTCCGGTGCAACATTAGTGGCTTGGCTCTCTTGTGTTTGGTGGAGCTTTATTTATGGAATGCACAGTCATCTATTGGTCACTTTAAAATGCAAACTGAGCTCAGATGCCTCCGCGGTGGGCTGAGGAGGGAAGTATCCCAGGAAGAAACGCTGTCATCGAGCATTGATTATTGTGCCTGTCATTACTAGATTGCTGGGAGCTCACAAGGAACAGTTTGCCAAAGCTGAATTGGTCATGAATTGCGTGCTATCTCAAGAGATGGTGGCAGGTGGGATAAAGAGCGGGGCACGGCGCTCGGACATTGCAGCGTTGGGTAATTTCAACGACTGTAAGTGAATCTGAACAGACAGACACTTCCTTGTTGCTAACAGAAGAAAAATAGGAGAAAGAGGAATGTAAAGAAGTCAATTATTCCATAAAATCAGAAGAGATGGGGAATGGTATAAATAATTAAAAGTATCGAAAAAAGTATCATGTCATTTTCCGAAAGTATCGATCGCTATCAATACCACCCGAGTATCGAGGACCCATCCCTACTCATATTGCAAACGCTCCCCCTAAATGTGATAACTGAAATGTTCCACTTCATATTAATAATTTAATTCAAGAATATTCACTATTTCTTAAGTACAGACAGGCATACTTAAATGGTGACAATTTTTAATGAATTCTGGTGTACCCTCATTTTATTAAAAAAGGGCTTTGAAATACTGTAATGCTATCATTGTCATTAACGAATTATAAATTATATTTTTTGCAGCCTGTGATCACTTGTTATTTGTCAACCAATGCAATGTATGAGCTTGTAATGTTATTTTCACTGTAACATATATTAGTTGCTAATGTCCTCATAAATCGACATGACTTTAAATAAATAAATACTTATTTTATGCAGTTCATTGATTTAAATAAATTAATTCATTTAAATCAATGAATCAAAGAAGCCCTGACAACATAAAACTTTTAACCTTTGCATAAAAAAATCATCCAGCATATTTATTTTAGTGAAGTTTCTCAAGTTAAAATAAAAGACATTTATCACAAAAACGGAATAGAAAGTAATTTCTGTTTAGGCGCAGAAAAAACTGGTTGATTGTATTTTGATACTAACTCATTATTCTTGTTATATTTTCAGTAATAACAATAACTTGATAATAAACAATAACTTGAATTGAAAGATTAATGATAAAAATAATTTTCACATTCACCCCACAAAATTTTTAAAGGATAATTATTGACTTTGGGTAATATTTGTGGTATTGTTTAGAATCAGAAAAAGGGCGTCGTCTTTATCAGCAAATCAAGCAATTTGATTCCTGGGCAGAACCTGAGCTACCAAAGACAAGTATGTAGTTTAACTGTAGCCCCAAAGCAGAAAAGGTGGCCATGTACTAAAATTAAATATTCCAAAATATTTTCACATAAGTAATTTTAATCATGTTTCCTAGACTCTGTGACCGAATTCCTGGACAATGAAGTATTTGCAACATTGCTACCTGCTCTTGAGGAGACACTTCTCCAAGCCACAAAATGGAAATGCTTATGGGTATATAATATTGCAGAGAATGTCAATGCAACAAAAAATACAATAAACTGAAAAAATCTTGAAAATAATACCTATTGATTTCAGAAACAGAAATGCCTCTTCAATGGCATAGACAATCTTGCAGAACAACTCTGGAATAAAAATCCTCTCCATCCTGAACGAGTTAAGAATTGGACTCCTCTCATGCAAATACCAGCAATGAAGGAATGGCTAAAAGAGCAGTATGAGAAAATATTAGTAGTACCAAAAGCAGTATGAATAATAATGCTAAAATAGTCTGATAAGCAATATTTCTTTTAAATTCAGACTAAGGCTAAAAGAAGTTCATTTAGACCTTCCTCTTAAAGGGAACCTCACTCACAAGCAAAAACAAATTTAAGAGAATCTGCTTCTTTCCTTCTAATTTGCTAACCAAAAAAAGCAAAATAACCAAAGGTTGATTTCCACTAGTACAACTCAGGTTATTCCAAATAAATCATTTCTTTTGATCAAATCATCATTCATGACAAGTCCCGAGAATCATTAACTAATGTTTTGTTGTTGTTATTTAAAAAAAAGAATAAGTAACATTATGTTAGCATTTTGAAGACAACGCTAATAATGATTCCCCTTTTTTCACCGAAGAGCAGTGGTGCACCAGGCTGTTGTTAGTGAGCAGTGGTGTACGTGGCTTTAGTCACCCTCCCCCCCCCAAGCACACTACAAAAATTCAAAAATGTAGTTTTTAATCTTCTTCTACAGTAAAAAAAAAAAAAAAGAAATTTAATATCTCAATTGAAAGTGTTTCAAATAACTATAAATCAACAACGATAATTATATTTTAAATTCTCCATAAATAAAAAATTATTTATAAGAAAATAAGTCAGCTGGACACTACACATATAGCCTAAGGTTACCAGATTTTTTCAGTGAATCCAGGGACACCCTTAAGCCTTAGTCAGAATGATTGATAGATAGTTTATCTTTATTGCCAAAATAATATATTAAAACTAAATAAATGTAATCTATACAGTAATTTTATTTCACTGAGGAAGGTCAAAGCATGACAGCCAAAACATTGGTATTAGTGCCTCAAGCATGACATCTCTCAGACAGCCAAGTAAATAGTAAATCAATAGTTATCTTTGATCTTCACTAACTGCATTTTTTTCAAATAGTGAAAGATGAATGTATAGAAATAATAATGAAGAGTTTCATGTCAAATGAAAGCCTAGGCTTCCATGGCTAGAGTCGATAGAAACTTGGCTGCCCAGCTGACGCAGCATTTTCCACAAAGCGTTTCTACCAGATATTCATCAATTTTACATTATAAATGTATTTTCAAGGAAATTAAATGATATGTCAAAGAAGAATTTGTAAATCCAGGGTTGGTGTCCTGCTCATGGGAATCTCTGGTAACCTTCATGTGCCCTTCGCCAAAAAAATAAATCCTGATTGCAGAATTGTTAATGAGCATTTCTTAAATGCAGTGATTTAATATTAAGGAATATGAATTTAATAAAATCAATCTTTCTCTCAATTTTTTTTTCAAGATTATTTTACTTTGCATTCCCTTAAAATTATTTCAGTGCAAGATACAGTAGAAATACACTGTATTTAATATCGAATTATTTTTTAATTATTATTATTATATATCAGTCCCAGACCCAAATATCCATTGTCTTGGCTATGGACACCTGAAGAGGCTGCAACAGTAATACAAGCTGCCTACAGAGGCTATCTAGCAAGGCGCAGAGATGATGTACAAGAAGTGCGATTGTTCTGGAAGGTATACAAATTCATAAATCCAAATTCATAATTAATGTAATTCAACAGATCAGAATTGTCACTGTTAATTTCTCAATAACATGCAGGCACTGCAACAAGAGAAAGAAGAAGCTGAGTTAAAACAACTTGAAAAACAACAGAGAGATTTAGAAAAAATAAGGAGAGTCCTCATGAAGCCACAATTGACATCACAGGAAAAACTTGAACTTGAACAACAAGCTGATGTGCAGAAGAGTGCAAAGGGATTTGTTGACAGGGTTCTGGAATTAGCTTGGGAAAAAATTAGAAAAGACGAAGAAGAATGGCAAAAGTCTGTGGATCGTGAACATGTGGAGCCATATATGGTGTTAAGGCGTTCATTATTAAATTGGGATAACATGTCACAAGAACATTTTGAAATGTTTTTTAAAGATTAATAATTAGAATTCTCTCATAAGTGACATTTCAAACACAGCTTTTATTAAATTACTATGACAACAATGTTTATCAGTTGACAGAAATGAAACAGTTTTGGACCAATGCTGTCACAAATTATTATTATTATTATTCTACAGTGTAGTACAACTTGGTGAACTAGATCCTACAGGAATTTACTTGCGTAAAAAATATTACAAGTTCTTTTCACCAGTAGAGTCTTATTTGCCATTAACTATGGTAAATAAATCTTTTGTTATAAAACACCTTCATACAATTGAGGACTTGCTGGCTTTCCTAGATCCATCTTGATTTCAACTGTAGGCAAAGTATCTTCAGATTCTAGTCTGGCAACATTATCTATGCCCTGTTTATACTGCAATACCATCCGTGGTTCAGATTCAGGTTGCCTTTGGCTTCTTCTATCACGGATGACTAGTTCCTAAAAATTTAATAACGTTAGTATATATTGCTTTCTTTCACGAAAACAAAAGATTTTCATATTGGTTTCTTACCCTTAGCAAAGGTGGAAGTGGTGCTGTACGGGGTAAGACTTTAATATTTTTTTTAATGCTACGTTTACAATAAGATGCCTCTTCATCTTTAGGAATGAGCTTGAAGTCTGCTTTAAACGTTACCCCTGATAATCGAACTAGTTCGGGGTATTTACGTCCACGAAAGACTTTTTCAGCCCATACATCAACCTTTCTTCGTTCCTAAAATGTAAATAAAGCATTAAATTCACGCATAAAGGAAACAAAACATCGAAACCTCGACACTTGCCTCGTGTGGGAGAGCTTCTACTTCACAAATTTTAATGTAACTTGGTTCCGGGTAGCGTTCCGTGGAGCCTCGGGTGATAATTCTGCCAACTCCATAATTCTGTAAATTTCCTATAATTTCCCATAAAGTTTTGCCCACATTATTCGTTGTTTGTCCAATATACTTGATAGTAGGCATAATTCAGTTTTCAGAAATAAATATGTAATTCGGTTGACTGTATCTCGTACACTGCAATACTTAACTTACAACACAAATTAAGTAATTTTTTTTCTAAATTCAAGAATTACATCACTATTCAGGTTATGTTGTGTCGCTCGGTCACACGCAGTCGGCGGACACGGCCATGTTAACGGCATGTCGTGTATAACGAACTTCTTCCAAGTAGTTGCTGTGACGTTCGTATGTGTCGCGGTAGTCGCATACGGAAAGCGTATTGCTCTTTGCCATCTTAGAACGTTCCATGCATATGCTTCGACCTTCGACCATGTATATGTCGAAGGCTTCGACCGTAAGTCATGTGACCGTTCAGTCATGTGACCGGTTTTTTTGACAGCCACTGTCGCCAAACCGCAAGGATCTCGTCTGTGGGCGTGGTCGGCTATGAATATGCAGAAATGATTCGCTTTCATTTCATGAACGTTGGCTAACGTGTCTTGGAGCCGTGGAACAACCTAATGAATTGTCAATCCGACAAAAGAGAAAGTTCAATGAAAAATATTTTATTATAGCGATAAAATGATGTTGAAGTACTCTGAAACTATGTTCAAGATTACTATTTTTAAAAGTTAATAAATTTACGTGAACTGCGTTCAGTTTGAATTTGGAGAGTTCGTTGCAAAAATGAGAGGTTCAGCTAACGGAACTTTCCTTTTCTTGGCGAGTCCAGGGCGGGCCTTTTGTCCGAGTTTAAGGACTGTGGCCTGTTTATGACCCTTTTTTGTGTAATTTTGCCTGCGTTACCCCCACGGGGGCCCGTCCGATCCCTTCTGCGCCTGCTGAACCTTTGTGAGATCGTCGACACAGCCGAGAGCAGACGTGAACGATTTCACTCCACATATTTCGGAGAATTTCCATTATTTATTTAATATTTACAATATTTTTATATTATATTTAATTCACTGAAATATTAGATATAACATTAATAGAAAATAATAAGTTAAATTTACAGTTTAATAACATTAATAGCTATTTAAAAATATTTAATTTATAATTACTGCATTTTAATTACTTTATTTATTATAGTAGATATTTATTTTTGTAATAATATTTAATGTAGTTTATTAGAAATATTAATAGTTTCTGAGTAACTTTAGCAATGAGTCCACCGCAGAAGGGAGAAGTGACGCAGCATCAACGCCAAGAAGACATCTTTTTTATTGCAAGACATGTAGAAGAGCTCATGATTCGAGGCAATATAGAAACGTCTTCAGTTATTGATCAGACTGCCTATGCATTGGATTTGAAAACTCACATTGTTCAAAAGTAAGTAAAGTTGTAATAAAAGTATCAGGTGAAATTGTCTTGGATAATGTTAAATTTACTGTCACAGATTTTGGAATCAAGACTGCACAGATTCCAAAAAGAAAGCGTCCAGGAATAGAAGGGAAGAAAACATGTGAAGTGGATGATTTTGGACACGCCTTAATTAGGCGCATTATTTATTCAATGTATGAGAATGGTAAGTAATTCACTTATATTTGCATGTAAGCGACTTCCTATGCTTTTTTTGTACATACAACATTTTTCTCAGGACAAAGTGTTACTCTGAACTCAATTTTGACTTCAGTCAAACATGATAGAGAGATAGGGTTTACTGGGGGGAGAACTACTTTGTCTTACCTGCTTCATGCCGTGGGTTTTGAATGGAAAAAGACAGACAACCGCAGGTCACTAATGGAAAGAAATGATATTGTTGTTGCAAGATCAGATTTTTTGATGGAATATATGAAACTGAAGGCTCAAGGTTCTGAATTTGTGTTTTTGTTTTATTCAAAAGGCAAGCAAAAAATCTAATAAATTTTTGTAGCGTTGAAAAGTATGAAAGCCATTATAGTATAGTATAGAAAGTCATAAGTGAATCAAGAAGGCATGATTTGCATGTAATGAAATGCATCATTTGTGAAATTGTAGTTATTTCAGTGAGTGTAATGACTTTCAGTGAGTGTCATGAATATTGTGTGTCCTGTTTGAAGCACCATCATAGTGGTTTAATATGATTTTATTTTGCTACATCATCTTTAGTCATTGTTTTTAATAATCTATCCTTTAGGTTACGCCTCTCGATCATGGCAATATAAAAGTAAGAAGAGCTGCTGTAGCAAAAATTTAGATGAAGGTAAAAGGTATATAGTATTACAAGCAGGAGGAGCAAATGGTTTCATTCAGGATGTAGAACTATTGTTTCCTTGAAGCAGTGGCGGCTCGTGGTCATGCCATTAGGGTGTGCAACGTTTTTCTTCTTTTCCACTCTCTCTCCTCTGTCTCCTCTCTCTCTCTCTCTCTCTCTCTCACGCAAACACATCTACATTACATGCATGCATTGACACACATTAACATTAATAATGACAATTAAACACAAATCATCTTATGACGTCTGATAGCATGCCGAACAATTCCATTCCATTGTTTCTTTTCAGCAATTTTTTTCTGTGGCTTTTTCATTGAAATCATTGATTTCTTACGTTTCATATTTTCAACGCTATTCATTGTTAGTTGCACAAACACCCTTGACAAAAAAAGAACTCTCTGATTACGGTTTCTCAAAACACATTGAAACGTAGCCTAATACTTACGTTTACAATATACACTAGGGGTTTGAATACTTCGGAATGGTTCTGTAATTGCAACTCACTTTAAAACACAAGAGAATACACATATTATATACTATTAACATTTTTATGAATGCAACAGTGCACAGCAATGCGTTCGCGTTTCGCGCGCTAGTGCGAAAGCTCATTTAAGTGGAGAGATATCTCACACTTTCTTGGTTCAATGTCATACTTCTGATAAAAACTTGTGCTACTCGAGTGTTATATCTTCGAGACACTTCAAGGCATTTCCCGAGATCGCCACTGCGCCTGCGCCGTAGATGGAGCACCGCGCCGGGTATGCTCCAGTCCTCCATAAGCCACCGTTGTTCCCCTCCTTCCCCTGCAGCCCCGCGGCAGCCTAGGACGCCAGTTCCTCGGTCGCATTGTCCGAGTGTGCTCCGCAGGCTTCACGAAAGAAAGGCGGACGGACCGGCAATCGCAGCTTCCGAATGGCGCGTGTTTTGAAATAACATGTTTCGGGAATGCTCTGAGAGGACTTGTATTCTCCTCTTGTTAAGAGATGTTTAAGAGAAATGGCACCGAATTAATTTGGGTGTGCACATGCGAACGTGCGAATACCCACGAGCCGCCACTGCCTTGAAGACAAAAGAAGTAGATGAGTACCATGGAACTACAGCAGAAATGTTCCAAAAGTGGATGGAAGAGGAATTATTACCTCGTTTGTCAGAACCATCCGTTATTGTAATGGACAATGCACCTGTTCATTCTGTGCTGGTGAGTGACATTTCAAGAAGTGTTCTTTTAGAAATGTAAAAATTATTCTTTCAAAGAATACATTTAATCCTTTATAAAAATAACTGATTATAAAACAGGTTTTGTAACTAGTCAGTGGTAAAAGAGGTTATTTCAACAATTATTTACTTCACATAACAGATGAAATACAAAATTTATTATATTAAATTGTGCTCAGTGATTTTAGTTAAATAGTAAAAATAATTTTTCTTAGAGAACAACAAGATTGCCAATAAATGTTTTTTTATTTAAATAAAAAAGAAATGCAATATTTGAATAAAATTGAAATAAACATCCTTTTGTCATTTCTAATTTTCTAGAAAGTGAAAAGGCCATCATCCAAGTGGAGGAAGAGTGAACTTGATCCCCAAAGTGTTAATAAAGTACTCCTTTATACTGCTTTAGCTGGAAAAATTATGTGGCACACACAGAGAAAATTATAGAAGAAGATTGGAGAGTAGAAGTTAGGCACGATGCTTCAGAGATTTCTGTCATTGTAAATATCCAGGATGACTCTGATGATGATGATGACAATATTTTCCCCCCTGTTCCCATTCCCGGGCCCTCTGGTGTGTCTACTCAAGAGAGTTATGGTCAGTATTATTACATCTTCAATGCAGTATATTTCATTGGTTTGAAAAAAGATTTGACAAATTTTTTATTCTTCTCAAGTGCAGAGTTGCAAGCTGCAAATCTGTATTACACCATCATGGGCAAGTAAGTGGTTGTATTTAGATTAAATGTTGAATTTTAATTGTTTTTAAGCTGATCTTGACTTTTTGAAATATTTTTTTACCATTATTACTTTTGTTGTTATTTGTACTTTACAGGTGTCTCCTCTCAGAGTCTTTTATGTACATCAATATTGGTAAAAACTTTAATAAATTTTATATCAGAATTTAATTTTCAACAAATGTTTATGAAATAAGATGTATGTAAATTTTTATACTTCAGATCTTTAACATCAACAAGGACACAACTTCTCTTTCAACATCCAGATGGATTTAAAATAGTGACTATTGAAATAGTGACAAATAATGACCAATAGTGAATACTTTGTAAATATATGATGTTCAGAAAGGAACATAATGTGCTGCATTAGAACTGAAAAAACTGCTAAAAACTCAAAACATATGTTTGTGTGTGCGAGTGTGGTTTTTTTTGTGGGGGGAGAGGGTCTGTGGTACCACTTAATGTTTACAAAATATTTTTATTTATATTTACTTTTCCTTGTGACTAGCTGTTTATATGTATTAGTTGAACTGAATGTACTCTTAATTCTCTCTGAAAATAAATATAGTGTACTTGAAGTAATTAGAAAGCAGGCCCAGGTGCCCGAAAACCAGGTGTTTGGCCTTAAGCCACCATCCTGACAAGGTTTTATCTGGGTTTCCCTTAGTCGCTTAAGGCAGATGCCGGGATGGTCCTTTGCTTGCTTCCCAGAAGTAATATAGCATTTTGCGCTCCTTATCAGGTTTTTTAGGTATACTACTCAGAAGATATAACCAGTCACATCATTATAATGCCCATGTTAACTTCCTGTGTAAATTCTTTTAGTAATTATTATATAATTCTAATTTTTTATTAAAAGGAAGAAATTTTCCATTTATTTGAAGTTAATTTTTGATGTGTGTGAACCAGGTATGTAAAATGATGTGTGAATGAAAGTATGTGAAGTAGTGTTGATTTTGATTGAATGGGTTGAAAATCTATTCTAATAACATTCTTTCAGTCTCATCAAATATTAACTTCAAGTAGTAGAAAATATCTTCCTTTTAATAAAAAAAAGAGTTAGAAATGCAGACTTAATGAAAAGTTTCATCTTTTGAGCAGTATTTTAGTTTCTTGTGTTGTAAGACATCTTAATGCAATACAATATTAGAAATTATCAAATTAGGCTGTTAGGTCTAGTTTGATAACAAAGAAAGTATAAGATGTTACAATATGAACATCATTCATTGTTTTATCCACTTTGTAAAAATTCAAATGTAAAATTTTTTTTCAAAATTGACACAGTTTACTCCTCACTCAGGCAAATGTAGGAAGACACTCGAAATAGTTAATAGTAGGCCATGAACTTTAAGGATTTTTAGTATGTTCTAAAAGGACTTGGGAAACTCATTTTGATTTTGTACAATTTGACTTTAAATTATCAAAGGGATAAAATTTATTGAATTCAAATAGGTTTGGTGGAAATGTTATATCCTTCAAATAAATAACTATACAAATAGAGAGAATTATTTTTCATTTATATGTTTGCTTTTTTATGTTACCTTTATACCCATCTTCTAAATGACTTGTGTTAAGTCATTATAATAAGATAATAAAGTTATTGAAGGTATGAAATGTTTCCATTTTCATTTCTTAGGTTAAAATTTGCCAAGTGATTATGAAAATCAATTTATCTTTCATTAATTTGATTATATTAACATTCTATAATATCATTTTATTGACAAGACTTCAATAATTCATAGCACTTGTTAATCTTAATTTTAAGAACCGACTATTGGTGTCCACATTTAAGAAATTCACCCGATGTTATTGATCAATTGAATTGAATTATCTGAGAATTCTGCCAAATAGTACCCTGATAATATTTACTAACTTGTACCCTTTTTCCTACAGAAATCTTTGAATGTAGTGTGAATATTTTCCAAAGTTGTGTAATCAGGAGAACCCAGTATTGTGAAATCAGCAAATGAATAGTAGTTTCATGTTAATTATACATAACTAACATGACAATTGAGCATTGTTTTTCCAGTCAAGAATCACCGAACAAATTTATTATAGTATTAAAGTACTATTACACCAAATTCACAATTAACTAACCATATCTATAAGTTAATGACCAATAACTGCCACAGGCTATGTACATTCAAAGAACAATGTAATTAATTTGAATAATCTGAATACGCAAGATCGAAAGTACCAACAGAATTCCGATAGTTTTTACAAGGCCTACGTGGGAGTTTTGGAGCATTATTCCCTATCATACTCCTGTCAGATGGTTTAATTCACTCAATCACACATGTTCTCAACAGCATTTCGAAATGTTTTGTAGTACTTCGTACAATTTTTCATCATTAATGATAGCGGAATTAAATGAATCTTTCGTGAAAACTGTTTCTAACCTCCATGCACTGAAATTACATTACAAATTACATTGTAGCAAAACTCGGCCAGCGAGTGGGCCAGCTGTTAAAGCTACTCAGCTGACTGGCGGAAGAATATTTTTCGCAATGTGATGCGGTCCTCGGCGATGCTCATTTGTCACACAATCTGTCATTAAAATCGCTTACTGGCCTGAACCTTCTGTACACTCCTCCGCTGGGGGGTTTGGCCCCAGCGGGCACTGCTCCGCGTCGTGGGTCTCCCCACATTTCCTGCGGCGCTTGAAGTTTGCCACGTGCCCGAAAACCAGGCAATTTTAGCACTGCGTGGGCCCGCGCGGTGGCCGATACACCTCCACGCGCACGCGGGGCCCACGTATTGATGTTACCTCTCGGAGCGCCCGGTGACGCTCTGTGTCGGCCAGCGTGGCGATGACTAGCGGGATAGGCCGGCCCCGTCGTCCCGGCCGCTGGGTGGTCATCCTCTCCAGCTTCTTTACCTGAAACCCAATGCGTTCTAGGTTATCGTGGAGGCTCTGGAAGGAGAGTTCCAGAGGGATGCCCCGTAGGACATACCTCAGGACCTTCTCGTTTCCTGTGGAGTACGTATGGTACTCCACAGCTCTTTCCTCCAGGGCGGCCAGCACCTCCCGGTGCGCCTCGAGGGTCTCGCAGCGCACCCTAACGGCGTCGCCGGCCACCTCTGCGGTGACCGCGGCGTCGCCGCCGGCCGCGCGTAAGCCCTCGAGGAGCCCGAAGATGTCGGCCACCCCGTACAGAAAGATGGGGAGGTGGGCGGCGACGGCGGGTGACGAGCGTGAACTCGCCATCCTCCTCTTCTTCTGCGCCGGGTGCGGCGTCTGGCGTCGTGGCGCCCGCTGTGGCGGGCGGCGGCGTGGTGCTGGCGGCGGCGTCCGCGGCGGCGGGCGCTGCATCAGCGCGCGGCGTGGCTGGCCGACGTAGACGGCCCGGCATCCTGCGGCCCTGCTGTTTCTTCTCCTGTGGGCAGAAGGCGTCCGTTTAGCGCAAATGCGCTCCGTTGATAGGGAACCGTTTCTTCCGCGCGCACCCGCTCCGCCACCCGTGCGCGGGGTTTGGAACGGCGTCGACGCGGCCGAACTCGCTGGCGACGACATTGTTGATTATAAAAGCCCTAGAAGGGCTTTTATAAGTAGAGCCTTAGGGCTTTTTTTAGAAAAGCGCCCTTAAAAGGGCGAAGCACGGCTTTTGCTCTTTTTAGCCCTAATAAGGGCTGTTTGTTCCCGCGGCGGCTGACGGTCCCACGGCGGGCGGAGCGCTCCTCAGGTGCGTCCGCTCTCTTGGGCTGCCGGCGCGGATCTCCCGAGCTCCAGGCTCTCTGGTGTGGATTTTGTGGAGATGTAGGCGGCCTACGCCGTGAGGCGCTCTTCCGCCATGGTGTTACGTAGGGCTGCTTCTAAGAAGTGCGGGGGACCTTACGCCGCTCGCGGTTGCGGGCGTAGGCCCTGTAGTGTTGGTTGCGTCCTGCAGGCGCGGTACCAGTTTGGCGTGCAGTTGCGGTTTCCGGAATAAGTGGAAATGTGGAAAAGATAATTTTAGAAGTATAGTCGAAGGATAAAATTGTTTATGAATTGAAAGTATTTTATTTAAGTTTGCGGATATTCCGCTCCTGAGTTTATTTTGTTTTATGGAGGTCTGAGAAAGCGGGCGTCAGTCGGTAGTTTTTTGCGACCTTTTTCGGATTTTTTACAATAATATTGCAAGTATTTCTGGAAGAGTGGGGAAGTAGAGTTTTTGGAGAAGATATTGTCTATTTCTTTTGTGGCGGTTTCGTTTATATAAGTCTGGATGTCAGTAAGTGTGTTATTCGTCCGTACGTCTTTGTAGGCGGTTCCAGGTTCGGGGCGGAATGCGACGCGTAAGAAGCGATTTTTCGCTTTTTGAAGCTTTTGCAGGTGGGACTTGCTTGCCGTGGCCCATGCTTGGTAGGCGTAGATTCCTGCGCTTCTAATGCACGCCGTGTATAGGAGGATTTTTGTTTTGTTTTTTAAGTTTTTCGCCCGAAGTAGTGGAGCAATTCTCGCTATGCGGGAGCCCATCTTTTTCGCAGACATGTTGCATTGCTCCTTCCAATTTAGTTTTGCATCGAAAGTGACGCCTAGATAGTTGATACTTGCTCGCCACGGTAATCTGTACCCGTTTATTTCGATCGGGAGTGGCTTTTCTTTCCGACTCCACGTAAATATTATTGCTTGGCACTTTTGAAGGTTGATTGAGAGTCCGCTTAATAAGCACCAGTGCTATAGCGAATTTGCTGCGTTTTATAGTCGTTTGACAGCGTAAGGTAGTTTCGCGGCTTTTGAGGTAAAGGCGATTTGGTCGGCGTAGAGGAATTCACTGACGAGAGGAAAGGTAGGTAAGTCGTGGATAAATAGTGTGAAGAGAGTAGGAGAAAGCACGGCTCCTTGTGGGACGCCGGGGAGAATCGTTTTTTGCTGGAAAAGTGAGATTGGTAGCGGACTTGGAATGTTCTATTTTGGAGATAGCTTTTGAGAAGAAGATAAAGGTGGTTAGGAAGGAGATGGTTGCATTTTTGGAGTAGAAGGCGGTGGTTGACTTTGTCAAAGGCGGAGGAGAAATCAAAGAAAAGTGCGGGAAGTGCGCAAGAGTGAGAGAGCGAAGAAGATGCTTCCATTGCCAGGCGGAAGGCTTGCATTGCCGCGGAGCGACCTTTCCTGAACCCGAATTGGGTGCCGCGAATGGTGCTGTTGGCGTCTAAGTGAGTTCTTATTTTCGGCAGCAGTAAACATTCGAAAAGTTTCGCTGTTTGAGATAAAAGGCTTATCTGGCAGTAGTTTTTAGGGTCTTTGTGGTTTTTCCCGGGTTTGTTTATCAGAATTACCGTGGCTTGCTTCCATGTTTCGGGGAAATAGCTGGTAGAAATGCAAGAGTTGAATATTTGTAACAGTAGTTTAACGGCGCAACTGGGGAGATATTTTAGCATGCTTCCGTTTATTCGGTCAGGTGCGCTATTTTGTTCGAAGTTTGAGTGCTGCAATTACTCGCTTCAGTGATGTATTATTGAGGTTACCGATTTTACCGTTTCGTCGTTGTCTTGAATTTTTCCGTCAGTACGTGTGTAAACTCCATTTTCTTTTATATAGCTCCTGATGGGGGTGGGCGAGAAGGTTTCTTCTAAGACTTTGGCGAAGATTTCAGCTTTTTTTGCCGGGTCGTAAGTTAGTATTCGGTTGTCAGTGTCTCGGAGTCCTGTCACTGGTTCATGTGGTTTGCGTAGCGTCTTTTGAATTTTCCAGAGGTCTGTTCGGTCTTTGATGTCGGCTGATTTAATGTAGTTCTCCCATTGTTGTGCTCTGTGTGCGCACAGGAGACGAGACGTTTCTGCGGATGCGCTGAAACGCGGCCTTGTCGTCGGCGTCCCTTGTCGCGTAGTATTTCCTCTGTGCCCGTCTCCTGGCTTGCGTTTGAGATATGATTAAAGACGGGAGGGCATCCTTTCAGGTGATTTCGGATTTTACCGTGAAGCGGTTGTAGGTCGAGCGAAGTTGATGGTTGAATTTTTCGATTGCCTGTTCAATTTCGATAGGTGAGGCGGGGGCGCGGTCATAAGGGTTCAGTTTGTGGGTTATTCTATTGCGGTAATCTTTCCAGTTTGTGGTGTATATGGAGCTTGAGAGTGAGTAGGGATAGGCGCCGAGATAAATTGCGGAAATGATGGGAAGGTGTAGTTCCGAAAGCGGGTTAGGTACTGTCGGATTGAGCGAGGAAGAGTGAATGAAGATATCAAGTATGTCGTGAGGAGCATCATTTAAAAGATGGGTAGGACCGGAAGGAGGCAGAATGGTGACAGAAGTGGAGTCCAGAAGGAATTTATGGAGAAGGTCGCCCGCCTGCGAGTGGCGTCTGCAGCCCCATTCGACGCGTTTCGCGTTTAGGTCGCCTGCTTAGGACGGTTTCGCCTAGAGCGACGAGCGCAGTTAGGTCTTTCGTGATAAATTGCCGACAAGGGCTGCGGTACACTGAGATGAAGGTGACGGGACCCGTTGCGATGCCCACTTCCACCGCTGTGGCCTCCATCGTTTGTAGGTTTGGAGTATTAATTCCCGTGTGCAGGAGCGCACGCCGGATTGCAATTGCGGTCCCGCCACCTCGGCCGGTCGGTCGGTCGTCGCGGTAGATATGGTAACCTCGAAGTGAGAAGGAACGGCTTGTTGTGAAGAAGGTTTCTTGTATTAGAATAGCAATGGAGTAGTATTCGCAGAATTTTTCTATTTCGGCTTTGCTAACGGACGCGGTACCTCCTGCGTTCCAAGACGCGATGTTATAGAGACGATTTTGTGGGGGAGGCATTTAGAATAAGGAAGCGACGGCTTGCACAGCAGTGAGAACCTTTCTGAGCATGTCTCCTTCCGCTTTCAGAATATTTAGAGCGGTTTTGATGCCTGTAATTACTTTGGATAAATTAATTTCCTTTATGAGCGCGATAAGTTCGCCTAGTTCCGATATTGCGTCTGGCTGGCCGCCACCCGCAGTGCTTTCCTGTACGGTGGGTTGCTTCTGCCAGGGGAACTTGGCGCCTGGCGGAGCGGTGGTTTTTAGATTCGGGAATTCTTTTTCTGTTTTTTGCGGTGCTCCGCGGGACGTGTTGCGCAGTTCTTTTGCTTCCTGTAATTTCCAAACCATGTTTTTACGGGCTTCTACAGCATTGAGGAAAACGGGGCAGCCTTTAAAGTTGGCGGGGTGCTCCGCCTCACAGTTCGCGGATTTCGGCTTTGTCACTGCTTTGTCAGCTCTGCAGTCTGATGTAGCGTTATTTCCTGCATATCCCATGCAGCGAGCAGGGCGGTGGTACCCGTTTTTTGTGTGCCCCTACAGTAGGCATGAGGTGCACTGCGGGATTCTGTCATTTTCGCGCGGTTCTTCTGTATACACGCGGTACTGAAGAAGGTATTTCATGTTTCGCATCGCGGTGATTTGGCTAAAATTGATTTCTACCTGATAAATGCCAAGTGGCAGGAAGTTTTGTGGCTTGATTTTCCTTTTAGTTCGCCGATATGGTGAACCTTTATGCTGTTACTTTCTATTTCAGATTTTATTTCCTCGCAGTTGATATTGCGGTCGAGGCCCCTAATCATCAGGCGGTGTCGACGTTCTGCTGTGACGCGATGGAAATGGTACGCGCAGAGGGCGTCCAGTCTGATTTTGCCTTTTGTAGGAACTCTTAATTTTTGGTGATCGTTCACCGTGCTAGGGCGAATGATCAGTTCCGTGCTTGTTATTTGGGCGCGCAGCGGCTTCTCCACTTGATCTCTCAAGTGTTGGAGGAGTGCTGTTGGATTTTGTTTCGCGCTCTTATCGAGGAAGTACGCGCCTATGCTGCCCTGGTGCGCTCTCCGCACATTGTCAGTGAGCTTTGGTGCGCTGATTTCTGCATTTTTTTGGTGTCTCAGTTTCCGTTTCATCGGGGAGATCCGCGATTTCGTTCAGATCGGAAGGAGTTGCATTTAGTGCGGTTCCGCTCGCAAGGCTGTTGAACCTGTTGGCGATTGGGACCGAGGGTGGTTCCGGGATTTCCCGTCTCTTAAAAAACTTACTTGGAGTAATAAATCCGTCCTCATCTACGGCATTTTTTTGCTTTACGGGTGCTGCATTGCCACCGTTTTCAAGGATTATGACGTTCGGCGTTAGTGCGTGTGGAGCATTCCCGCTCTCGCCTACGTTGTTCTCGTCTGTCTTTTTGTTTGTTTTTTTGTCTTCGTGGTCTTTTTCAGGGGGTGCCATGGCGCCGGGGATAGTTGGGTCGCCAGAGGGACCTCTTATTTTGTCAACAGGGGGGCAGATGGAGAAAAGCCTACTAGAAACTGCAACTGCACGCTTCCGCTGGCCGGCCTTACCTTCGAAGATCGGATTGTCAGTTATCTTACGGCGTTCTTTTGCACTACTTGCCGAATTTGGGAATCCCAAACATTGAAGGAAAATAAACAGCTGATTTGTATCCGAGAAGTCGGTGCGGGTTGGTGTAGTTGCCAAGAAAGAATAGTAATTGAAATATCTCAGTAGAAATTGCGTACACAATCTGACTTCAATGTCAGTGATGCCAAACCTTATTAGAATGCAGAAATGCTTTCGAGTGGTTTACTTGTGAACATAGAAGAGCGCCTAAAAATGATAAGGAGAAAAATTGTGTGTGTGTGCTTACCTTAGTTGCTGGACTGTTGGACTTCCAAAAATAATGTGAGTTATTTGACCGTGTTATTTTGTTTTATCTGTCTTCGTGGGTCTCAGTTAGTGGGTGTTAGTGGGTCTCACATATGTAGCAAAACACTAACAAACATACTGGACAAATTAAATTTAAAAGAAACTTATTATTGTTTTTTAAATAATAATTTATAAAAATAAAGTAATATGTAAGTATATAAAAATATTGCGGTATTTGGTATGTACAATAATGGTAAATTATTTATTAATGAATCTACAATTTGAATTAAGAAATAATATTTCACTAGTGTGTCTTGTGCTAAGTCTGCAACGCTTGTCAGTAATAAAGTTGCCAGCCTTGGAAAATACCCTTTCACAAGGCATTGAAGATGCCACCATGCATAATTTTTGTTTGACAACTTTCGCCACTGTTGGGTACAAATGTTGGTGTTTTTTCCACCACTGCAATGGATCCTGATTTCTAGGCATAAGTTCCACCTTGTGGCCACATCCTGTATAAGTGTTTTTGGTGTTTGGATGCCAGAGCTTTTTTGATAATTAATTAATTTTTCATTTGCTAAAGAACTTCTTTTAGAATGTGTGACTATTTTTTTAATTTTCTCATTGATATCCTTTATTTGTTTCAATGCATCTTGAACAATTAAATTTAGTGTGTGCATAACAGCTAAACTGATCTAAGTTTAGGAATTCAGTAATTGCACTCTTCATATTAGAAGCATTGTCTGTTACAACAATGAAAACTTTTTCCATTAAATTAAAATTCTGAAGTATGATCCTTATTTCTTCAGCTACATTGCTGCTGGTGTGAGATCCACTGATGCACACACAATCCAAGAGAGCCGAACATAACTCAAAATCATCAGAAATAAAATGAGCAGTTACAGCCAAGTAACTCTCATTATTTCTTGAAGTCCAACAGTCTGTAGTTATGCAAACACTTTCCACCAAACACAATTTTTCCCTGACATTGTTTAGGCACTGCTCAAATGTTGCAGGAAGATATGCTTTTGTAATAGTTTTTCTGCTAGGCAATTGATATGATGGATTTAATGCATGTACAAATTCCACAAAACCAGTCATTTACTATTGAGAAAGGTTGGAAATCAACAATGAAGAGGTTCTTTAAATGTCTGTCAATTTTCTTTCTCTGTGCTTCACTGATTTTTCTGGGGAGGTAAGGTGTAATCTGTGATTGGGTGTGTGAGACTGAATGAGAAAATGAATTGGAAGTTGAAGGTTGAAGAATCTGAAGAGTTGAAAGTGTTTCACAAGATACTGAAGTTGAAGATGACAGGGTAGTTGCTGTGTCTGCTGAAGATATTATAGTTGAAGATGACAGGATAGTTGCTGTTTCTGCTGATGATATTATGGTTTGAACCGCAGGTAGCCGAATACCAGCACCAACATTTATTGTAGGATGTTTCTTTTGAAGATGTTATTTCATAGTTGTAACAGTACTTGCATACGAAATTGTGTTTTTGCAAACATTGCAAGAAGCAATTTTCTTATCACCGTCCACAGGAGTGAAGAAGTTCCACACAATGCTTCTTTTGGACCCTTTGTTTACAGAACTCATTTAGGATTTCACGTTCACACAAAAAAAACTTATTTTGAAATGGAATAATATATATTTTTAATTACTATACTTCGCTAATACTAATACAACAACAACAACTACTACCACACTTTACTAAAGTAAGTAAACACTAAATTAAAAATCACAAGCTATTTGAACAACTAATTGACTGATAATTGACAGGGCAACGACTACTTGAGAGTTGGCGGCAACGCTTAACACTTAGGTATCACAACGGGTAGACTGCAGTGAAGCTGTTATCGTACAAAACGGTTGCCGCGAATCCCTATAGTTCGGTTGGTGCCCAAGAGGAAACAGGACAATGAATTTGAAGCGACAACAGCCAATAACAGGGTAAATGAAATAACTGTTATTTCGCGTAACGGTTTCGAACCGTTAACTGTTAAGAAATAACAGTTTAGCAGTTAAGGGCACATCCCTAGACCTGAACCCAATTGAAAATATGTGGGCCGAGACGTAAAGGCAGAAAATTGGCCAGATCTCCCCCGTCCACGGCAGATGCTCTCTGGGATGTGGTGATTGATGCGTGGGAGGAGGTAGCCCATTGTCCCAACTATCCTGCTGCGTTGGTGGCTTCAGTTCGCGTTGATTCCAAGCCGTGATAGAGAACGATGACTTTTGATCCTCTTTTTGAAGAGAGAAAACGGCCCTTTTTTGGACTACATAAATAATAAAGAATAAAGAATCCACTGCAATGTGAATGTAAACAATATAGTGTTAAAAGACCTGCACGTTGCTATTATTATTGAGTAAAAAATTAAGAAAAACGGAGAATCGAACCTACGAGCTCACAACATAATCCGCGACACCACTAAGACAGTGAGCTACTACGTTCCTGTTCAAAATTGACCTAACATTGACAAGTTCCGTACTCCACACTTCCTATTTTGTAAATACAGGATTCGGTACTGCAACGGGAGAGTAAAGTTATAAATTATGTATAATATTTCTGAGTTAGTATATGTTACAACTCAGTTATATGTTACAACTCACTATATGTTACAATTCAACTTAGTATATGTTAGTATATGTTACAACTGTTCAGAGCTGTGTTTAAAATAATAACTGAAATAATATAAATACCAGGTGCCTCACAAACTATGGACAACCTCATAACTTTAAAATGTGACATATCGAAATGCAGTTTTCGCCCAACAACACTGAAGCATAGGACAAGAAAAGTGTCCAGAGATATTGTTAGTAACATTTTATTTTTGGATAAATTCAACATCTTCATTTTTTAAATAGAGTTTATAGTTTTTCACCTGAAATGAATAGAGATGGAAGAGAGTAATAAAATGATTTTTCATTTTTTAATATTTTGAAAGAAATATGGAGTAGGAAATGATTACGTAGGCTTCCGCGGCCGGAGTATGTCTCTTGGCTGTCCGGGACATGCTATCTTGTTAATGCTATCTTGTTTCACAGACATGTAATTACATGTGACACCTATATTTAAACATCCAAACTAATGAAAATTTTCATAATTAAAATCATCAATAAAACGTTGATTCATCAGCAAGGATTATATTATTAAATACTTTTTTGAGATTCATGTGCTCCTGTGTGAATAACGTAGTAAACGTGATTCGTATGATCCAGTTTCTCAGAATAATACAAAACCTGCTAGACACATACACTAAACATAATAGTTGTCAACTAGTTATTTACGACATGAGTATCGTAAGATATCTTATTAGAATACGAAATTGGAGAATTATCAAACAAGACTCTTTAGCCGAAACTGTTAACCAATTGAATATTGTAATATAATGTTACCATTTGAATATCATAGAAAGTAAGACGCAATTTGCCAAAATTCATGTGAACTATAATTTTTCTTTAAATTTGACTCCTTATCCTGCGAAAGATATGTGACAGTACTTATGTTAACAGTTCTACTGCCATGGGTTTAATTAATTAGTTTGCAGTACGCAACTTATTATTTTTGGTTTTAAAGAAGCATGGATATACAGAGTATCGGGGAAGGAAACGTCGAAACTTTGAAAAATAGCTGTTTAGACAATTTTAATCTTACTTTGTCTAATAAACTACATGTATATTCTGAATGGCTGAGCTGCAATAAACACGCAAATGTTGGTTTTAAAATATGGTTTCTACGCAAAACTTTGCATTCTAGAATCATATAAACAGACCAGAAACATGTAACATGTTTATTATTAACAATATAATTTAATATATTAGTTCAGAAAGAAAAATTGACCGAGAAATAAAAAAGTAGTCGAACTGTGAAAATTGGGTGCTTTTTTTTATTTCTAGGTTAATTTTTCTTTCTGATCAAATGTATTAATTTATTTTGTTAATAATAAACAATTTAGATATTAATGAAGTGTTTATATGCTTCTACAACGCAAATAGTTGGCTAGAAAACATATATCCAAACCAACGTTTGAATGCTTATTGCGGCTGAGCCATTTGGAATATCCGTGTAGTTTATTAGACAAAATATGCTTAAAATTGTCTTAACAGCTTTTTTTCAAGATTCGACATTTCCTCCCCGAATATCCTGTATATACAGGGCTTGAGTTTTGTTGGTACGCGACGGAACGGCGTTCTGTTCTTTGGAAATAATTATTAAATTATAGTATATATAAATGACTTTGCTATTATATTAATAATTAATTTGAGGCGCGTTTCGGGGCCTAAGATTTTAAAAATAAAGCATTGGATATATGTATCATAATAACTCTTATGATGAAACTGTTCTCAGTTAAGTCAAGTTTTAATTTAGAGAATCAAAGTGAATGGTCGAAGTTTACTCACCTAAATAAAGTTTATCTTACTATACATACTATTTAGAAAGTGTTTTATGTTCAAAACAAGTGTTGCTTCAACAGTATGTATTTTCACGTATTATTCGTAATTGCTACGCTATATTGCTATATTGCTACGCTATGAAGTTGAAACAAAAGATTTAGGATACAGTGACCACGATGCACAAATTCTTACCATTATAAGAAATGCGATCACTGACACAATAAATAATACACGTATGACTAGATTGTTTACTAAAAGTAAAATTAAATTATTCATTGATTACTTGATGCAGGAGTCATGGGAAATGGTTTATAATACTGCTGATACAAACGACAAATATAATTCTTTTTTTTCAACTCTTTCATTTCATTTTAACACATGGTTTCCTCTTCAAAAACGAAAATTAAATATTTCACAAAAAAACAATTCTTGGATAACACAAGGGATTAAAAACAAGCAATTCTTTCTTTCATTTCTAAACGTCATGACGTATCTCAAGATTTCCTTATCTACTTTAAAAAATACAAAACATTATTACGAAAAGTCATAAGGCAGGCTAAAATCATGAAAAACGATCCGGATATTTTGAATTCAAATAATAAAACAAAAGCAATGTGGAATATAATAAAAAATACTACCAAAACAACTAGAAAACCCGTAGAGAATGTTGTTTTAAAATATAACGATATAAATGTGAACGATCCGGCAACAGTGGCTAATCTCTTTAACCAATACTTTTCGAGAATTGCTACGATCTCACTAAGGGTCTTCAGGCACAAAATTCAAAAACAGACAGTTCACCCAAAATTTTAGACACAATGTTCGTTTCCGAAACTTCTTCCTATGAAATTCTCAAAATAATCGGTAAACTAAAAAATAAATATTCGTCCGGTTTAGATGAATTCCCGGATTCTTTGTTAAAGACTTGTGCGTATGCCATTATACACCCGTTAACTCACATATTTAATGCATCTTTATGCACTGGAACGTTTCAGATATTTTCAAAACAGCTAAAATTAAGCCGCTTTTCAAAAAAGGCAACAAAAATGAAATTCAAAATTATCGGCCCATTTCTCTTCTATCAGTTTTTTCAAAAATATTAGAGAGACTTTTTTACATACGAATGGAAACCTTTCTCACTAAACACGACGCGCTTTCAGATTGCCAACATGGATTTAGAAAATCAATAATCAACGGAAACAGCTATATTTTCTTTTCTTAAAGATGTCGCCTCATCATTGGATCACAACGAGGCACCTATTGGATTATTTTTAGATCTCTCAAAAGCTTTTGACGTCATTGATCATGACATTTTACTTTCCAAATTACCTTCATATGGAATTCGTGGTATTGCTCTAGATTGGTTATGTTCGTACCTTGAACAACGATCTCAGAGAGTTGAAATACCTTACTGGAATGATGGAACATTACGTACGCACCTTTCCGACTCTTTGCCCGTTGCATGTGGAGTTCCTCAAGGATCGATTTTAGGCCCTATTCTGTTCCTACTTTACGTAAACGATATGCCCTCGACGATTCGAAACGGAAGAACGGTTCTCTTTGCGGATGATACGAACATCCTTTGCAATAAAGAAACAGTAAATAGTACAATATCAGATGTTTCAAATTGGTTCCGAAATAACAAATTAATAGTGAACGAAAAGAAAACGGTTTTAATGCAGTTTTCCATTTCCAATAAACAATTCTGTGCCCCATTGAAAATGAACAGTGTACCATTGACTGATGTTAAGGCAACAAAATTTTTAGATCTCTCAATTCAGTCAAAGCTTAAATCGAACGTCCATTTAAATGAATTGAACACAAAATTAAGTTCATTATGCTACGCGTTCAGAATTCTTGCAAATTCAGTCAGTCTTCATACTGCTCGTTGTGTATACTTCGCGAATGTCCATTCCCGCCTGAGATATGGCATAATATTCTGGGGAAATACATCTTATAGCTCCCAGACTTTTAGATTACAAAAACGAATTGTACGAATAATAACCAAATCCCACCCACGTGATTCATGTAAGCCGCTCTTCATTAATCTAGGAATTCTACCATTACCGTGTCGTCTTATTTACGAATCAGTGGTTTTTGTAAAAGGTGACTTACTCAAGGGCAGGAATATATTTTCAAAAAATGCCAAAGTCTATTACTATAACACTCGACGTAGAAATCATATTCATCAGGTGACAGTATCAACAGCTCATTACAAAAAATTCACATACAATACATGCACATTATTTTACAACACTTTGCCAGATGACATTAAACGATTAAATTCAATAGAAAAATTTAAATCACAAGTGAAATCGTTTCTGCTGCATAACTGTTTCTATACAATTAGAGACTATACTGAGCATCACAAGAAAAGTAACATTAATTTTAACAATGATACATAATGCATTATTTACCATTTGGACTGTATAAATGAGTATAAACAACCTATAACAACTATTGTACTACAGCTTCCGGGTCAATGACCCCCATCTCGATCAGGTTTTTCGTCCAGTTTCCCTGATCCATTGAGAAAATGCTGTGATGGCCCCTTGTTTTGCTTCTGGACATAAATGTAACTTCATTTTCTGTGCACGTCTTCTAGAATTCAGTGGGAAATACAATTATTCAAATTATCGTTTCCATGTTGTCGCGGCAGGAAGTAATAAGAGCCAAAATTTATTGCTTATTTATCTTTGAAAATAGATTTTATTCCATGGGAGTTCTTTTTCTCCCTTTCAAAATTCAAAATTTATTGCTTATTTATCCTTGAAAATAGATTTTATTACATGGGAGTTTTTTTTGTTTTTTTTTCTCCCTTTCAAAATTCAAAATTTATTGCTTGTTTATCCTTGAAAATAGATTTTATTACATGGGAGTTTTTTTCTCCCTTTCAAAAATTCAAAATTTAAGTAGTATATGACTTAGTGTAGGGATCACAGAATTTTTATTACATGGGAGTATTTACTTTTCCCCATAGCACGTCATACGCAGTTTTAAATTTTTTTTAACGTAAAATAAATAAATGAAAGTGGTGTAAAATTAATAATTTTATCAGAAAAATATTAAAACATTTTTGTAACGTTGATGCCAGTGATGATTTCATTTCGAAACAGCTAAGACGTAATGTCCATCGGTGGGTAACTGTCAGTACCGAAATATCTAGAGAATTTGGAGCTAATGTCTTGGAAACTGCAGCTGCCCTGGGAGACAAGTGGTCCGAAGGAGTCATCCCAACTGGGGACAACTACATACATCGATGGAACTGTAGGATACAATAAATCATCGGAAGTCTGGAAAATTATAAATACAATTAGAATAAACAATGAGTGCAAAAGCATAGTACAAAGAATCCCCTCTCAAAAATGGATACACCACTACTCAATGCTTTTACAAGAAGACTGACCAGAATATGAAGGAGAAGAAGAAATAAGAGATGTGGAGGAAAGCAATTTTGAAATAACTGAGGATGTTAAGAAGGCACTATGCAAAGCAAAAACCAATAAAGCTCCAGGACCTAGAAATATAAGAATGGAGCTCCTGAAATATGGTGGAGATGTGGTTGCAAAATACCTAAAGAAAATGTTCAATAAGATAGAATTAGGTGAGGATCCACCTGTAGAGTGGAACATATCCTACATCTCTTCTATATTTAAAAAAGGGGACAAACAATAATGTGCAAATTACAGGGGAATAAGTGTCATACCGTCAACAGCAAGTTTGTTTTCTAGTAGTCTTAGTAAAAACATCGAAGAAGATAAACCTGTATTGAGTGAAGAGCAGAGTGGTTTTAGACGAGGACGATCATGCCTAGATAACATCCACTGTATCAGACAAGTTATAGAGAAACATAAAAGCAGAAATATGAATATTTATGTAACCTTTATAGACCTCCAGAAAGCATACGATAGTGTCCCAAGAAAAAAGATATGGGAAGCAATGAGAAGGTTATATAAAAGAAAATGGATCAACTGGTTAAAAAACTTTACAAAAACACCGAAGTCCAAATAAAAATTGGAGATATTAACGGGAAGCTTTCTGATAAACAAGGGTTTTAAACAAGGATGTGGGTTATCTCCCATTTTGTTCAATATCTACCTAGAACAAGCCCACTATAACTGGTACAGAAAATGTTCTGGCTTGGGAATAAAAATCTGAGATGACACCTTTCACTCCCTTCTATTTGCTGACAACCAGGTAATCTTTGCCCAAGATGAAGAGGATATGGTGTACATGCTAAGAAAGCTAATAGAAGAATATAATAAATGGGGATTAGAAATAAATGTTAATAAAACCGAATGTATGTGCATTGGACATGGAATAACAGATACAGACGTGAATGGTGTAATGATTTGCAAGACCCAGAACGCGTAAAATATACAGAGAACAGAATTTTATTCGTCAAAGAGAAATTAAGTATGGAAAGAAAACAATAGACGGCAACGCCGCGGCTTATAATTCTCAGAAGGTAGCAGAAAACGTAAAGGGCGGAAATGGGCAACATAAACAATGGATAAACCTGATTTAGAAACATTTTAAAGCAAAAACACGTAATTCGAGCCACGGGTTAAAAATATAAATTTAATTGAAAAAAAAAAAAAAAATTTTTTTAATTTAAAACGCCGCGCGGATTAACATCAAACTTTCTGGAATTATAAAACAGAATATTTGGATTAGGGCAAAATTAGTCACGGCACGGGGGAATTCGTACGGGACTCGAATTATTTTAATATTTACATTTATAACGTGGGGGATTAAGAAAGAAAAGAGGAGAACGAGTTGAGTTTTGGTCGTGAGTACACGCATTATGACGTTGTGTTGAAATTTTTGTAATTTCTCGGAAATATTTAGGGGAAGTGTTTTCTTAAATTTTTATCAAGTAAAGGAAGTCATTTGAACATTGTGTAGCTAAAATTTAACTTATTTTTTTTATATTCACGGGCAAAATTGTGAGAACATTATTTCGCGTAAGTGGGCATGGGAATGAACAGTGATTGGCTTGAAGGCAGCGAACTGGAACACTTGTAAGACATAGGAAAACATTAACGGGAACGTAATTAGTTCGTGAGAAATAATAACCGAGATTATAAGTAACGATTTTGAAAGTGAATTAGTGGCGTCCAGGAACTGGTGGCAGCCGAGTTGGAACTTCGTACACGAGCGGTGCGCGAGACACCGTCGTTGGACGGGCGCTGACAGTGTGCGGCGCCGCAGCAAAGGGAAGTTGCATGAATTGTATATGTACTTTACTTTTTTTTATGTTCGAGACAAATACGGGAAGATTCTGTCGAAAATCAAGTTTTGGCAATTAAATTAAGGTTACAATCATAAGACGAGGTCACGACAGAATGCGCATTCCTGTGTGAATGAAAATTTTATTAATGTTTTAAGTGTGAATGGTATTATTTTATGTTATTTGTATTTTGTTTTGTTATTTTTGTTTTTTGCAAGCCTAGGGTTCAATGTTGATGTGTTAAAATTTGCATGCCATAAAAGGGGCAAACAGTATCAAGAGAGGGCGTAATGTATTTGCCTTGGCAATGTGCTGAAGGGGAGCTTGCAATAAATGAATGAGCACTCACAAGGGACCTTTCAACAGGTCAAATGGGGCTGCTTTTTTTTCTTTTGAAAGATATTCACTATTTATAACAGCTCTAAAATAATTAGCTGCCATTTTTGCACGGGAAGTTACTGAAAAAAGTTAAGAATTTTGTCGGTTTTGGCCGCACTGTTTTTACTGACGGCGTGGACAACCCTTACTGCGGAGAGCAGTGTGATCGCTGTTATGTATTAGGTCAGTTGGTAACACTGACTCCGGCTTCTCCCCCTCCTCCCGCCGACCGGCACAACGGTAGCGCAGTAGTCTTTTTATGTTCTCGAGTGGTGTTGTGACCGCGTGTGCCGCGCCAATATATCAAATGTATCCTATAGATGAATAAAGTGCTATTGTTACGAGCTAGTGATGTTATTTATTAACCCACAAATGCAACAGTGGTGTCAGGAGTGGGATACATAAATAACGCCGCGTTAAGCAAGCAAAAGTGAACTCGTGCGGAATCTAACCTCAACGCAGGTCATAGCACGTCATAACCACAACTAACCTCATAGCACGTCATACGCAGTTTTAACTGTTTTTTGACGTAAAATAAATAAAATAAATAAATAAATAATAAAAAAATAAAAAACGCGACCGCGCCGTGACGAAGAAAACTGTATCGCCTCGCGGGTTTATTCATCAGTGCACAAAGTTTCCCCACCATGTCAAACGCAGTTTCCACGGAACTTCTCCAAACTCTGTCGGGGATGATTGCTAACGCTCTCAGACAGTCCACTGCTCGAGACGTAGCCGGCAATGAGTCAGCGTCGTCAGCATCGCCTCGGCCACCACAGTTCACGATGCTAGCATACCGCGCCGCCGATGGGACCACCGTAGGTGACTATTTTACACGATTCACCTGGGCGCTCAATTTGAGTAAGGTTCCCGAAAATGAACACGCGTCGTACGCACGTGTTTACATGGGCGCCGAACTGAACGACGCGTTGAAGATACTCGTAAGTCCCATCGACCCGGAAACCCTCTCCTACAACGACATCCAGTCCAAACTGATTAGACATTATGATATCAGCCGTAACAAATATGCTGAAAGCATAAGATTTCGGAGCATGTCGCAGCAGGCAGGAGAATCGATTGCCAGTTCCACTCTCCGGCTGAGACAAAGAGCCGTGCACTGTGAGTATGGAACATTTTTAGACCGCATGTTAATCGAACAACTGCTTAAATGCGTAGAATCAAGGGACATGTGCGACGAGATTATTGCCAAGAAACCAGAGAGTTTTGCCGCCGCGTACGAGATAGCGCGCGCACTCGAAGCTACACGAAACACGGCCAACGAGGTTAAAAATCCGGAGTTATCCTCGAGAAGTGAACCCACAAACCGGATTGGCTACGAGAAACCGCCGGCACGGAAGAACAGCAATCAAAGGCCAGGCAACCAGCAACGACCCCGCCAAGCTACTAGCGACCCACCGCAGCATGACGGCCAGTCACACCGCGAGAACCAACAAGGATGCGCGGGGTGTGGGGGAGCTCACGCCCGTGGTCAGTGCAGAGTCCGGGACGCCAAGTGCTATACGTGCGGAAAAAAGGAGCATATCAGCAGAGTATGCAGGTCGCGTTCGCTTGCTAACCAGGTGTACGAGTCTGACGACCCAGTTGATCAGATCGACGTGTTAAAAGTCGAGGTGATCGGATCGGTACCATCACCCAGGCGAGAAATGCTGGCTGTACAGATAGAGGGCACTACAGTCGACATGGAATTCGATACGGGTCCTCCTTGCGCGATCATGAGTCAAGAGAAGTTTGGCACCATCATCCCCAATTTCAAGTTGCGTAAGACAGGCCGACGTTTCGTAAGTTACACCATCCTATTCGTTGCATCGGTTTCACCCGAGTTCAAGCTACTATGGGAGCTACGACGAACATGCTCGACCTCTACTTGGTGGACGGCGAATTCGACACGCTCCTGGGCAGGGAATGGATCAACGAGTTCAAGCACGAAATCGACTTCATGGAAATGTTCGGAGACCCATCGTGCAGGGAGCACAACCTTGCGCACCACATTTCCACCGACAAGCCGCTGACGCCGCCCAAGCTGTCGACCTCGGACCAACAAAAACTTGACGTTATCATCCACCGATACCAGGACGTCTTCAGGGATATCCCTGGGAAGCTATCAGGCCCTCCAGCGAAGATGCACCTGAGACCTGGAGCCACGCCTACGTTCGTTCGAGCACGAGACGTGCCTGTAGTCCTGAGAGATGCTTATGCGAAAGAGATCGACGCCAAAATCGCCAGCGCAGACTACTGTTCCAGAATGCCGATACTGACAGTCAATAAGGTTCGGAATGCAGGTCCGCACAGTGGGAAGAGACAATGGAACATGATGACTTCGATTTGTTTACAGTTCACCAGGTTCAACAGCTTCCCGTCAGAGATGAAACCATCATACGAGAAACAAGGAAAGACCTGCATCTTGGCAGAATTGTAAAGTTATTGGAAGAAGGCCAAGACCTCGCTCGCCATAACTTCAAGGCACCCGAAGCAAAGTACACACTTGCTGCCAATTGCCTGATGTTTGAATACAGAGTAGTGATTCCACCTGCACTGCGAGAGGCCATCCTCAATCTGCAAGCAGCTCACCTGGATATCGTCAAGATGAAGGGAATGGCACGTTCCTTCGTTTTCTGGCCAGGAATTGACGGTGACATCGAAAAGTTGGCGAAATCCTGTACCACATGCGCTGCCCAGGCTCATGCTCCACCCAAGTTCCGCGACCACCACTGGGAGTATCCGAGGGCACCATGGGAGCGCATCCATATCGATTACGCGGGGCCAGTATCTGATACTATGCTACTCATCGTTGTAGACGCCTACAGCAAGTGGCTCGAGGTCAGACCAACAACCTCCACAACAGCAGCAGCAACAATTGCTCTCTTGGACGATTTATTCACGGCGTACGGGACTCCTATCACAGTCGTCTCAGTCAACGGCCGACAGTTCATCGCGGAAGAGTTCAAGGCCTTTCTGAAGAACAGTGGTGTGAAATATCATAAGCTCATAGCGCCTTATCACCCATCGACAAATGGCCAAGCAGAACGATATGTCCAAACGGTGAAGGACGCCCTCCACGCCATGAAGACCACCAAAGGAACGCTGCGGACCAACCTGAACGAGTTTCTCCGACAATTTAGGAAGGCGCCTCATTCTACCACTGGACAGTCCCCATCTCGGCTGTTTCTGGGAAGAGAGCTTCGAACACGTCTAAACCTGACAAGACCCGAAGATGTTCGCATAAAGATCTGTCAAAAACAAAGGGCAGAAATGGACTCTACGTTTCGCACTCTTGAAGTGGGCCAGTCCGTCTACTTTCTATCCGGCAACCCGAACATGGACAGATGGCTTCCTGGTACCATCGCAGCCCGCATCGGAGATCTACACTATGAGGTCTACTACCAGGGAAAACGGGTCAAGCGACATATCGACCAACTTCGGAAATTTTCAGAACAACAGACCGCAGGGGAGCAGGCACCGACCACCGACGAAGTAGGCGGAACTACACCCAGGCGACGACGGACCCACTTCTTCCAAACACCAGCAACCACAGCATCAGTTGAGAGGGCGCCAGAAGCTGCTCGTGCCAACGTGACTCCAGCATCAGTCCAGACACCAGCTACACCAGTCACACTGCGAAATCCAGACCGAGCTTCTCATTTACTGCATACACCAATATTACCCCGCAGATCCACACGCATATGTACGTTATTCACCATAGTTGTAACCAGGATCATTTAAAAAAGGGAAGAAATGTTATGTATTAAGTCAGTTGGTAACACTGACTCCGGCTTCTCCCCCTCCTCCCGCCAGCCGGCACAACGGTAGCGCAGTAGTCTTTTTATGTTCTCGAGTGGTGTGACCGCGTGTGCCGCGCCAGTATATCAAATGTATCCTATAGATGAATAAAGTGCTATTGTTACCAGTGATGTTATTTATTAACCCACAAATACAACAATCGCGAACGACTAAAGTAGTTAGCTGTTATTCCTCGGTTGTGCAATGCGATACAGCGTCGTGCCGCGCGGTGCGTAGGGATGGGTTGGGAGGGGCAGGACGGGGACCGATAGCACGTGCACGTGCGTTACGTTGAAGCCTGCGCGCGCGAGATGCGATACCATCGCTGATAGCGCGTTATTAATATCTGCGACGGCGGCGGCGGCAGCGATGCGGTGAGCAGATGGGCGAAGGCGGGGTGGGTGAGCGGGGGGAATCTTGGGGGCTCGGCCGCAGCCAAGTTGCGATGACACATGCTCGAGGGCCCTTCGACTCCGACTCCGAAGATCTCAACGGTTGTGCCTGGCAGTTCTTGACACGCAGTTCAAGACACACTTGTGTTTCGCACACTCAATTGACACTGCTCATTTTTGTAATAACTTCACTGAATAATTTGTATTGTATTATAATGACTTCTGTTATGTATTTTTTAAGCATAAATTTAGTTTAATCATGATTACGTGGAAGTTTACAGGATTTGCCCTCTTTCCTACGACCAAATTTCTTTGTTTTAATCCAATGCCTCCCGGTGTTGAATTCAGTCACAGATTAACTGAAAGGGGAAAGAAACTCGTTTTTATTGAACCGTCGTACATTGATGTATATGTCAAAAGTAATGGAAGGTTGGTAAAGAATGTTAACTATACTTGCGTGTCGCGGAAACACGTTGGCATTGCATCAGGTTTCAATTTCTCAATGTCGAAGAACTACTGCCCGAAAGAACCGGCGCCTTGCCTTTCGTCAAGGGCGGGAGCAATGTGTTTCGCGACCTTGAATTGGAACTCGTGCCCGTAGGAGCGCCTGTTCGATCAGCGGATATTCTTACAGTAGGCTGGGCTGCACAAACCCCAGGCGACCGACAATTTGCGTCGTGAAAAGTGTGGAAATTTCTTAATTTTTTTCAGTAACTTCCAGTGCAAAATGGCAACTATTTTTTTTACAGATGTTATAAATAGTAAATATCTTTCGTAAGAAAATTAAATCAGACTAGATTTCGATCTGAACATATTGAAAGGTCCCTTGTCAGTATGGCTCATGATTTCCTTGAATATGTGTATCGTTTTTAGTAGTTATCTAGAAATTGACCCAGGCACGAACGTGAGGTATCCCGTCTCAAGTCCGTATGGAATGAGCACGCGAGTCACGCCCAGATAAGATTTAGTAATATTATGCGCTAACCGAGGCACGGGCAACTGATAAACGAACGTATTATGGTATCCAGAAATAGCAAGAGCGAGGGCAGGGCAAATAGTTGAAAGAATAGAACAAAGGTATCGTAGAAGGCAGCTACGATAGTTTAGTTCACATTGTAAGGTAGAATAGGAAGTAAGTTTACTTCGTCACGCCGAAGTGAGGCGCAAGTAAATAGGGAGAGTGAGACAGGGTATTCATTGGACGCCCAACGCGAGGGCGAACAATTCAATGGTAACAAAATTAAAAGCTGTTACACCTTCAAATATCTTGGATCTTTAATAAACAACTCGGGTACATGTGCTGCAGATATAAACTCGAGAATAATTATGGGGAAGAAAGCAACCAAAGCTTTACACAGCATATTATGGAATAACAATACCCGCCAAGATGTCAAAAGGATATTCCATTGTGTAGTAGAAAATATAGTACTATACATACCGATATGTCACATTAAAATAAACTAACATTTATTTGTAGACTATATGGTGGACCATGCATTACGAAATATCACGAGAGCTAGAGCTTAGCAACGACCGTGAATAAACAATGTAGTTTTTGTTTTTTGTAAATGCATTAAGAGGTGGCTTGATGCCGAAAGTAGAAAATTTGGGATTGGGCGAAGAAGTTTAGACGATCGAAAGGTCAGCTACACCAAAATATAACGTATGGATTGGCTGGGTGAGAGAAGGACGGTCAAATGTTATGAAAAAAAGGAAGGTAGTTTAATACGAAGTCTTCGAGGGGTGAATCATGCAGGAAGATTTCATTCTGACCGGCATCGCGCTTCTGAACTGATCGTAGGTTCGTGAGAGGGAACGAGTATAATCCAGATAGTCAGAATCGGGTTATCAGTGAAATTTTAAGGACAGTGAATGATATTGCAGATATTTTCATGTGGAAGTAATATTGTTGTATAAATTGGAACTTTGTCGGGTGTGGTAATCGAGTTCGGGACTATGTCATAGGACGTAATCGGGACTGATAATTTTGGTAGTTTGAGACCAGCTTGGATAGGGGCAGAAGAGGATTTCTTGGGACTTTGGACTACGGCAAGCTCGCAAGATATTTCGACTGAGAAGTCTACGAGGGACATCAACGAAGAATCAGAAGAGGATTTCTTGGAACTTTGGACTACGGCAAGCTCGCAAGATATTTCGACTGAGAAGTCTACGAGGGACATCAACGAAGAATAGATAAGTTAACCGCAGTATAAAATTGTAAATTCAAAGATATCTTGATCAAAGGCCTAACATCAAATCATTTTATTAAATCCACTAAATTGTTTGCTAAAAAGGTAAAAATAAACTTTGTTAAATTTTGTTCTTTAGAAAAGAAAGTGATCTTTCATTTAGTCAATCCAAACAGAAATGAACTAGGAATAGAATCATTCTATTTCAGATTCCCAGCTGCGCTGTATAGTCGGCGGATCCTATAATCCATTATAGAGGTAATAAGGATTATAATATATCGTGACCCATTGACCCAGCAAGCCGGACGCTAAGATCTTTGGCAGATATTAATGTAGAGAAAATTTTGTATATCTCAATATGGAGCGGAAATGTGGCCACCAAAACAAAAAAAAGATAAGGACAGTGGAAATGGACTACATGAGACGATGCCTACAACTTACTCGCAAGGACAGAGTGCGAAATGAAGAAATATGGAGAAGGATGAATATAATTTGTTCTATTACTAAGACCTTGGAAAATAGAGCGCTACAGAGGTATGGACATGTTCAAAGAATGTCAGAAATCCGATGGCCACACAAGATCTTAAAATGGCAACCACCCGAGAGGCGAAAAAGAGGAAGACCAGTTTTAGAATGGGAAAAATACATCCAAGAAGCTATGAAGGATAGAGGCCTCAAACCACGAGATTGGGAGGATCGAGAGTTGTGGAGGGTGAAAACGGCAAGCTCCTAAGGGGAAAATGACGAAGAAGAAATTTACAGAAAACAAATCAGACATTGCAACTTTTAATTTCAATGTATTACTTTCGCCTAAGCCATTAACGCATCACATCTACATCATGAATAGAATTTGAATAAAATGTGAGAATTTACTCAACCTACATTATACAAACACTTTGACAAAATGGAAGTAGACACTCACAATATTAATGTAAACAGAAATAAAACACATTTAAGTTTTAAATTTTTTAATACATAAGGAGGTATTTCTTTTTACAATATTTTGATGGTTTTTACGAGCTAAATACACATATATTTTAGTTCTAGCCACAGATAAAAGCTAGTGAATATAAGTAAACACACATTCCACGAATATATACATCAACTGCCCGATTGAACATCACAAAGGGAAAGTACCCCGTCTCATTCATGCATGCATATTTGTACACCGATATATGTATTTTTTACATGTATAAACAAATCAATATATTCAACCAATTCACCACAGACAAAATACCATACATGGCTTCCTTCAGGAAATAGATTTTGCAAGTGGCAAAGTTTTGTTTTCAACATAATGGAGAGCCCAAGCACACAAATAATGACATTTCACTTAATAAATAGAAATAACTTAACAAAAACATTTTGAAAACTTTCATTCGTTCGGTGAAAATATTCCTAAGTTTCCTAATCACAAAATATATTGAAAGAGAAAGTAAATACAAAATACCTCCAAAGGTTGATTATTACATTGTAATCCACTTAGATAAGAAAATGTAATGAAAATTAAACTTTGACAAAAAAAATATGATTTGATGAATGTCACAAATTAATTTTTTAAACTTAACTTCAATATTCAGCTGCGAACAAAAATGAAAGTCAAATATTGCATAACAGACAACTATTTAGACACACTGAAGCATCTCAAAATCAAAAACAATTTTTTAAAAAAAAAAACAAAAATTTTAAAAATGATGATATGAAATAAAACTGGCATGTTTCTCAAGCATGCCACACAGCTGTTGAAAAAGGGTTCTAATTTTTAATAATGCCAGAAAGAACAATCAAAAGTATCCATTTTCATACAAAAAAGTACACACAATGCGAGTGATTTTGTAACATGCAACTATTTTCTAGAATATCTTAAACAAAATCATGTAGAACTCTCATGAAATAGCACCAACTTGCAAAAGCAATGTATGTACAAAGCATGCACAGAATAACATCACATCTGGGACTCCATATATTCACACTTTGTATTTACAAAACACACACCCGATTGACTCTCATTTGTATTCTTTGACCAAGCTGAATGGTCAATGGAATTTACAAAACTGATAGAATGAAACAAAATACCTGTACAAAAAAAAAAAAAATTCTTAGAGAAAAATAAATAGAATTTGAGGTTTCCAAAAGAGAACACATTTTTCACTACCAGCAAATTACAACATAGCCATGTAGAATTGGTACTTACAAATCAGTTAATACTGCCTCTGAGCATGTCCCTTCGTTGCTGCTCTTAAATCACATATATATAATGGAAATGATCCATCAGCAAAAAAAATAAAATCACAAGTTTCATATGATACCCAATGCAAATTTCGCATCAAATGTAATACACCACTACATCCTTTTAATGGATGGGAGCTTCTGATACATATGACGAAGGGCAATAAAAACATATTTACAGGATGATGGGATGTGAAATAATGCACTAACATTTAATATTGACTCCTGAACACTACGCACAGAATTTAAATGTAAGGAACAGAAGTATGTACATGTATTTCAATTCCTGTGAATAAGTTTTGCATTGCATCTTCCCTAAAGGCGGCTATAGACTTTCGTCACTGTCTGTAGCATGAAGAGTAACAAATTCAGCTCCTTCCTGCGATGATGATTCATGAACATGAGATGAACAGCCTTCACTAGGAAAATCTTCACCTACAAAAGATCAGATATTTTCTTATTATTCTGTCAGAGTTCGATAATTCTTTCGATAAAAATACCCTTGGCAGGAGAAAACAATAATATGAATCACATTCACCTGGATGTGCTGCTGATGGATCTTCCTCTCCTAAATTACGACTCATAGCAGGATCAATAGCCTCTTTTATTTGGCTGTTGGCTCCTTTTGGATCCAAGTCTGTGGCCCAACTAAAGTGCATTAATGCTAAATGTGTATTTCCCAACTTTTTATGTACCTACAAAAAAAAATCCAAATTATTACCATTATGATTATCATTGACATTATATTGTGTTGCTATTTGTTGTGTACTTTCATTCCAACACATTCATCACCAGTGTAGCATAATGCCATTCCCCCTTTTTTTTATATACAAAAATTAGACAAAAAATATGTCACCAAACTATCCTTTATTCAATGAGAGAATGAAGTGATTATAAACAAATATATCCCTCCACCAAACTGCAGTGTTATTGCTATCATCTTTCCAGCGGTAATCTCAAATTCATCCACACACTGCAAATACTCTTCAATCTATCAAAATATTCAGGATGCTCAAGAGAAACTGACATTTACTCTGACAGCATCACTATGGAAGATTGCTTGGTGATTCTAGTTGTCAATTATAGGCCCACTTTAACTTATTTATCCAAAATTTTGGAAAATGGTCCACAAATACATCCTGCCCCTCCAATCCAGCTCCTTCCACTCTATCTATTCCTCACACTCATCATGCGCCTTCAGCTTCTTCCACCTTTCCACCACACTAATTCCTTCCATTAGTCTGTTAATGAACGTTAGTAATTTGTAACAGCATTTAATGTACTTTTTTCCCTGAAGTGAAACATTCAATTTATATTGATGAAGTGGAATTGATGATGTCGACAGCTTGCCAAAACTTGAGCTAGATTAAAAGAATGACAATCAACATCTTAACTCTCAAATCGTTCACCACATTATACTTGGCATTGGTCAGACCAGTATTGTATGAATATACTTGGCATTGGTCAGACCAGTATTGTATGAATTCTGCACAGAATGTCCAATGGAGATTTTTAAATTTTGTGACTTGGATTCCACCTCTACAATTAGTCATTACTACATCCAAATTGCTTCTTTACTAAATATTATTCTGGTAAGGTCTCAGTTTATTATGATTTATATTTTTTAAACAATTTAATCATTAATAATGTTGACAATCAGGGTGACCAGCAATGTGGCTTTTTAGAATTCAAGGTTTTTTCCTGGTTTTCCAGGTTCTTTTTCGCACTTTACAACATATTTTTACCTTCTACCGCTTACGCAGTTGATAGTTATGTAATGCTGCAGGAAAAATCGGCGCATTTTCGGCAGTAAAACAGACAAATCCAGATGATAAATTTAGAAAAGAAATCTTTTAATATGTAGTGTAGCCAGAATCCATGCTTGTTGGTCCTTGATATCAAAATCTCAGTTGATGCCAAGGTCCGTCCATCTGACAGTGAACAACTCTAGCAGGTATACTGTCCAGCCAATTTTCTTGAAAATTAATATTCCTTAATTAATATGGCGATCTCGAGGCCCCTTCAATTTCCCCTTCCATTTTCTAAATTTTCAAAGAAATGGCTCCATTCTTTTTAATTAAATTTTGTGGTTGGATAGTATAAAGGCCGTTTAAAAGAATAGTGTAGGTCTCACGTTTGTTAAAATTAACGATGCCATATGTGAATTTGTGCTAAATGATACGGGAGAAGTAACGAAAAATCCCAGTTTTCAAATCAAATTTCCGTTTTTTTTCCCGGTTTTCAAGGATTCCAGGTTGGCTGGCCACCCTGACAATATTTATCTGTTTTTAGAGCTACTTTGGGAAGCCTCAAATATTCAACTTAGAATCAGAACCATAGCTATTTTCCAGACACTGCTATCAAAGACATTCCATCTTTGTTATGTGTCCTCTATGGAGGACGTAATTATTTGTGAATGATTTTGCTCGGACATTGTATATTTAGGTTTTTATGTAATATTGTTTATCTTGTGGGTTTAATATGATTGTGTATTTGGGTCTATTGCTGCATATGTGTATAATTTATGTAAATGTTTTATTTTGAGCAATTGCCAGTTTTTAAAAATAAGTACATAATAGTAATTAACGAAAAAAATGTATAAAGAGGGGGATAATTGCATGAAAGGTATGTTCAAGAAAACGAGCAACCATACGAGTGATTTTCTTATATACCACGAGTACAATTATACCCCTTTATACAAATGTTACGTTCACTTTTCTCGTTTCCATTTACAAATAATTCTAATTTTAAAGAATTCAAGCACATCTTCACCATCCACAGCATGCATTTCATGACGTATTGCTTCTGAAAAAGTTCTATTTTAATTGGCCTTGCATTGTTTTCATTTCCACAAAATATTAGCATATGGAAGGTACTGAACATAAAAAAAAGGAGCTACAAAGCCATGAAAACATTACTTTCCATGAAAAATAAAGACAGGTTTGAGATAATAACATGTATAAATATTAGGGAAAAAACTAGTCACTTCTGACACAGTTTTGCCATAGCATACTTTTTAGAACTGGTAAACACAAATGACATTTACATTTTTTACTTTTGTAATCCTAAGACCAAATATTTTACATGTAAAACATTTAATATATTCACGTTAAATATTTTTTGTTGTTCCATATGTCAGTTAGCAATGATGTCTTACCCAATTTAGTTTTATTCATTCATTGTTTATATGTACTTTTTCTAGGTACGTAATAAGTGTTTTGTTCATGTTTCATGGCCAACTGCAAACGTCTGTGTTATAGTTTCTTAATTACACTATTTCACTCCTTTTCTGAATTCTGATTGGTAGATGTGAATTTTTAATTGCATGATGGAATTTTAATAGCACGTGTGCTACTAACGTGGAGATAATCAACAATTTTTCATGGAATTAATGAGTATATTTAGTTAACTAAATGAAAAAATAAAATACTTGTGTGAAGCATGCATTAGCTGTTCTTACGTAGACTAATATTATGATACTATATTTATCTTCTATAGTAAAAAATTTACATTAATATATTTATATTACTACTTTAATGTGCTTTTCGGTCACAAAAGTCTTTCTTACCTATTCGGGATGAATAAAATAGAAAAACTACAGCATTCTGTTTAATGTGTGAAGCTGTACATACATTTAACATGAAATACATTTCTTTACGAAGGTTGTTTGAAAAAAGATAATTCATTGAAATAAGTAAATTCTAGTTCTTGTTTCTTCATACTTTATAAATTTAAAAGATGTATTTTTGGAATTTAATTAAAATTGGCTATCAATTGTGGTGATGTTAATTCATTTAATTTTTGTTGTTTCTTAAGCAAAACGTCTCCTCTTAAGTGATCCACAACCGAAATCACCAATACATTGCAAGTAGGGTTGTAGCTTTCCTTAAGAACAAGAATTTGTATCACAGATTTCCAGCTAATCAGCATATAGCAATGTTTACATATACTTTTCAGTCTCATTAAAGGTTAAGGTTAAAGAATAGAGACAATTACACATATTGTAAACTGGGGCATTTTACTTACTTTGCCAGTAAGATAATAGACTAGAGACTCTTTGGGTACTATTTCCTTTAATTCTTCCAACTCCTTCAATGCATCATTATGCCGTCCAGCTGCGAAATAAATGGAAGCACGATGAAATTTGCAGAGTGCATTTTTTGGATCAGTAGCAATTGCAGCATTTAATGTCTGTAACGCTTTTTCAGTTTTTTGAAGTGCATGTTGAACCTAGAACAAACAAAAGTGAAATCATTACTACTCTTTAAACCACAGAAAAATCTTGAATTGATATAATTGCCATATGAAATTAACACAAATACCCTTATATTTTTGACAATCAAAATGGCAATTCATAAAAACGTGGTAAAACATGTGTGGTATGTGTATGTATGAGTGTGTGGTGTGTGTGTATGTTGTGGTGTGTATGTGAATGGAGTATTGTGTGGGGTGTGTTGTGGGATGGTGGTGTGTGGGTGGTGTGTGGTGTGTTGTGTGGTGGTGTGTTGTGGGTGGTGTGTGTGTGTGGTGGTGGTGTTGTGTGGTGGTGTGTGTTGTGTGGTGGTGTGTGTTGTGTGGTGGTGTGTGGTGGGTGGTGTTTGTGGTGGTGTGTGATGTGTGGTGGTGTGGTGGGTGGTGTTGTGTGGTGGTGTGTGATGTGTGGGGGGTGGTGTGGGGTGGGGTGTGTTGTGTGGTGGTGTGGGTGTTGCGTGGTGGGTGGTGTTGCGTGGTGGGTGGTGTTGTGTGGTGGGTGGTGTTGTGTGGTGGGTGGTGTTGTGTGGTGGGTGGTGTTGTGTGGTGGGTGGTGTTGTGTGGTGGGTGGTGTTGTGTGGTGGGTGGTGTTGTGTGTGTGTTGTGTTGTGCTGTGTGTTGTGTTGTGTGTGTTGGTGTGTTGTGTTGTGCTGTGTGTTGTGTTGTGCTGTGTGTTGTGTTGTGTGTGTGTTGGTTGTGTTGTGTGTTGTGTTGTGTGTGTGTTGTGTTGTGTGGTGTGTTGTGTTGTGTGTGTGTGTTGTGTCTGTGTTGTGTTGTGTTGTGCTGTGCTGTGTTGTGCTGTGTTGTGTTGTGACTGTGTGTACGTGTGGGAGTATGAGTGAGAAAAAAATATATGGTATGCAAAATATTTTGCAAATGGTGAGATATAAGGGATTTGCGCATGGGTTAGCCTCAGCAATGAATTTTTCAAAATTAATTATTACATTTCTCCAAACAAAAGCCAAGGTTTTTTCATGAATGTCTCATTAAAAAATACTTTTATATAGCCTATATTTGTGTAATATTGTTTGTGTAAGTCGTTTGTTTTTGATCAAACAAATGCAATCCTCACTATCGATAACACAAATATTTGGATATTGCTGTGCAACTGTCTAGATGGTATGGTAATTTAGAAAGTAAATATTCACAATCAACTTTATAATACATCAATTTATACAAAAACATGTATTCATTAGATAACCTGTGAGAATGCAATGAGCTAATATTTAGAATATTAGCAATATGAGTGTAATTATAAGTTATTTTAGGCCAGGGGCATCCAACTTGCCAGGTCTCATGGGCCACAACTTAAACCTTTAATATGGTTGCGAGCTATATTTACAGAACTCGGGCGATTCACATCTGACTTCCTTGTTCAAACTGTTTCATTGTTCCAACTGTTTGTCCAACTGCTCTGACCTTTCAGAGCAGTCAAAAGAATATTTTTCCCTGTGTTGTGCATGTCAGAACACATTGGGAAACACATTGGGATGATTTTGAATTTTTGAATTTACTAGAAAATGTTCTTAAATATAAATTTAACCAATTTTTTTTATTTGACCTGACACAGCATATGCACTAGGCATGCAATGTTCTTTCCCAGAAGGCATGAAAGCAACGGACTCTCATTTATGACTAAAAACGTTTCGCGGGTCAAAATAAAGTGCACTGCAGGCTACCTGCACCGTGCAGGCTGCCAGTTGGACAACCCTGATCTACACAATGGAAATTTAATTTGCCATGCAACAAAAGAAAGATACTCATGTGGAACTGTCTCTAATTTCTTAAGGCAATTATAAAATAGAGATCACAGAAGGGATGCACAATGCACTATTGGTTGAATTAATGTAAGGTATGATTTTATAACCAAGTGTAACTTTAAATCATCTGCAAATAGAAGAAAATGACAAGATTTTTAAACAGTCGCAATATCATTAAATAATCGGAAACAAAACAGAACCAAGATGAGATCCTTCATGAACTTCAGAGGGAAAGTGAATATACTTAACCGATAAAGCTTTTGTACTTGACATTCAAGGTTCTATCTAACAAAGAATCTTCTAACCATCTCATTAGTAATCCAAGTATAACTTAGCAAATTCTGTGCAACTAGTATCTTCGTGTAAGTTTTTCTCAAGATTTGGATATACAAAATATTTATTTGCTCAGACAATTTGTCCACAATAATCGATTCAATCGAGTTTAGGGCTGATAAGTTTTGACATCAGTCTATAATTATAAATATCAAAGGATTTACAAATAGGAATTGAGAGAGAGGAGAGGAGGGAGAGGAGAGAGAGGAGAGAGAGAGAGGAGAGAGAGGAGAGAGAGGAGAGAGAGAGAGAGATAAAATCTCAAGGATCTCATCATACAAGTAATTAGGCATTCATCTAGATAGTAAATTAGGGTGGGAGAAGCATATAAATCAGGTAGTAAGAAAAACATGGAAGTTCTTGCATTTTGTAATGCGAATTCTAAAGAAAAGTTCTGCAAACTCCAGAGAATTAACATAGCTTTCACTGGTTCACCCTCTCATGGAATACAGAGCGGCATGTTGGGATCCATACAGAAAGTCACAATGGAAAAATCTAGATAGAATAGAGAGGAAAGCGAATGACTTCACCTATAGAATTAATGCAATAACAAAGTCATGGGAACCTCTAAAAACGAGAAGAACGAGGGCGAGGTTTTGCGCTCTTTATAAATCATACGTAGGTCAACCAGCTTGGAAGGAAATTCAGGTTAGACTAGAAAAACCAAATTACTTCAGCTGAGGCGATCACACTTTCAAAATTCAAACAAGAAAACAAAATTCAGATCTTGGGAAATTTTCCTTTTGTAACAGAACAATTAGAGATCGGAACAGTTTACCCGCAGCAATTTTCAAAGCTTTCCTCTAAGTGCCCGAAGTTTTAGAAATAAGTTAGAACAAGATGAGAGTAATAGCTATTAAATGAGTAAGTGCTGTGAAGTGCAGTGAAGTAAATGAAACCCTTCTTATGAAAAAAAGGTTGCTTGACAGGAGACTCCTACACATGGCTGTGGAGGAAACTAAATAGTGTTAATTACGAGCTAGAGAGCATTCCGTTACCCACATATTCAACTGGGGGACATGAATTGGTGACGCCAAATAACCTATTTGGGAGCCGAGATCTATCACAGACTCAGCTTTGGTCTGCACATTAACAAGGCAGCAAAGACATGCTCCCATCTCACCAGATTAATGCCAAATTTGGGAGGTGAAGTGTCGAATGATCTCATATGCAGTTCACTCCCAACTGGTGTATGCAGCTCCAGTGTGGGCTAACAAACTCTGTAAAGCCTGCGCGAGATCAAAGTACAAAGGAGATTGGCACTGAGAATAACATCAGCCTACCGTATAGACTCTGACAGCACAATAAAGGTACCTCCTATCTTCAAGGAATCTACAAAGAAGTGAAACTATCCGACCTCGTTCGTGACTGACCTCTGCGCAGGACCAAGAAGACGGCACGGACAACTCTTCTGGCAAAATGGCAAGTGAGGTGGGACAGAGACATCAAAGGAGGGTGGTATCAAATCGTGGTTCAGCAGAAGTCATGGGGAGGTAAATTACTACCTTTCCCAAGTGCTCTCAGGACATGGCTGCTTTAAATCTTATCTGTTTAGATTTAAAAGAGCGGCCGACCTCAATTGTGAATTTTGTGGATACCAAGAAGATGATACCATACATACTATATTTATAATGTAGCACGGGATACTCAGAAAAGACAACTTAATGAAGCCTTGGACATGGATACCCATCAAACATGTTGGAACTTATGTTCAAATCAAGTAGAGTGAAGCATACTACAAAAGTTCCTCCCTTTCATTATGAAAAGAAAAGAAAGGCTCCGTAATTAACTTGCGGGTACAGCCCAGCTACCCACCTGTCTCTCCATGAAGTAAAGTCTAGTGACGGTTTCTGTGAAGAGAGGGTTTTATTGTTGAGGGAGGGTCCCACATTCCAGGAATAGCTAATCCATATCCCTGACAATACATAGGGCATTTTCCTCTTGTAAAAATAATAATTATACACTGGAACTCCTTTCATATGTTTGGCCCTTATGTTTTTAACATTTATACATTGTTTTCTGTAGGCCCCGGATAAAATCCTATACTTCCTACGGTCAATTATTTCAGATATGCGTTTTACATTTGTTTCTCTCACTTGTACTTTCAAAACGAAAGTCCCATTAAAACCGCATAATATCCAAATATTTATGACATAGGTGACCAATAAGTGAGGATGTTCACATAAACATAGAGAAGCCCACAGGACTTTGGTGTTGAGTTCCGTTCATTTAATTTTGTTGATATGCAGGGTGTTTCAACACTCCATTTTGGAATTTGGACAAAACTACAGGATGAAAAAATAGGGGCACTAGTGTCGTCCCATACGGCTTTGCATAATTTTCACCAATGCTGCACAATAAAAATTCAGTGTACTGTATATACAGGAAATATTGGAACTGGAGGGAATAAAAGATTTATAATGACATTTAGATCTGTGTCACACAACCGTTTCATTGACGCATGTCACCTAACGCTGATAATGTCAGCTGCGTCGATGCCCGCACACACGAATCACTTTACAGGCATGGTAGATTAACACCATCTAATGCGAAACGGCACATGAGCGCTCTCAGCAACGTGCATTGATGCCAATGCGTGTTCTCTTGACTTATGTTGTAGCTTGAGCGTCATGCTTGAGCTGTGTGCACAACGCACGTCGCGATGACCACTCTTATAAATAAGAAATGTGTTAATTTACGACGCGCATAAAGCAACTCTGGTGTGCAGGCATCGCCACAGCTGACGTCATCAATGTTAGTTGACACATGAACACAACACTCATCTGATAGGTCTAAAGGACTAGCTGCAAAAAGTGCAATTATCACTGATATCTTTTCCGCCAGGCATGCCTCAGCCTGGGCCACGTGTCTACTAGTAACAAGTAATGTACTTCAGCTTCTGGTCTCGATCAGATGTTTGTCCATTTCCCTGATCCATTGAGCAAATGCTGAGATGGCCAATTGTTATATTTCTGGACATAAATAGCTCCACTATGCACACGTTTTGTTGAGCTCACCTTTTGCTAGTAGTGCTAGGAGTAGAGCCAGAGGTGTGTTACTATTTTGTTAGCAATACAAAAAAATCTGCAGCTTGTTTATCGATGCAAATAAGTTTTCTATAACTCAAGAGCAAAAATGTCTAATTTTCAAAAGTTCTTAACTTCGCTTTTTAAAAACCATTAATCGTTATTCAACTATTTATAGGTAAAATGTTGAGAAGAGAGTCTGGAGCTCAAAGAAACACATGCAAATGGTACTTCTCCCCATTTGTCACATATATTTTTTCTTGTTCTTTGACTAAATAAATCAAAAGAATCGGTGGTAGCATTTCCTGCAAGCAAGACCAAGAGTGGAGTGCACCAATGTAAAAGTGTTTCTTTTGCTCATAATAAACAATTATAGATATGGAAGGAAACGGTGTGGAGTTCACGACATTTGCATCATCGAAGGGAAATTGAGGCGTTGTTTTGTCGTAATTGTTTATTTCAGCAGAAAGCTTTTCAGCCGTATTGCGGCTATCTTCAGTGCTACAAATCTATATATTTAAAAAAATAAGTGTAACCGTTCTTCTATCCAACCTGCCTAACTTGCTCGTGCCCTCACATTGGGCTTACAATGTAACGTCGCCACACACCTAATACCCTTTCTCTTAATACTTCTGGGCGCACAATGCGACCGATTTCTCTTATATCCACCCCATTTGCCTTGCCCTTGCCCATACCTCGGCTTAGCTCACTATAATTATTCAATCTTACCTGGGCGTGAATCGCGTGCTCATTCCATACGGACCTGAGACGGGATACCTCACGTTCGTACCTGGGTCAATCCCTATAGAACTACTAAGAAACAACACACATATTCGAGGCAATCATGAGCCATACTAAATGCTCATTTGTTTATTGCAAGCAAATTTCAACATATTGACAAATGAACCCTTGGCTTGCAAAAAAAGAAAGACAAATAACGCAAAAACATAAATACAAACAACATAAAAATAATCCCATTCACACTTAAAACATCAACAAACTTTTCATTCACACAGGAATGCGCATTCTGTCGTGACCTCATCTTATGGTTGTAGTTTTAATTCATCTAATCGCCAAAACTTGATCTTCGACAGAATCTTGGCGGATTTTTGTCTCGAGCATAAAAAAAAGGTATATATGCAACTCATGCAACTTCCCTTTGCTGCGGCGTTGCGCACTGTCAACGCCCGCCGTTGCCCGGTGTCTCGTGCACCGCCCGTGGACGAAATTCAAATTCGGCTGCCACCAGTTCCTGGACGCCACTTCAATTCACTTCCAAATCCGTTGCTTACAGTCCCGGTTATTGTTTCTCACGACTAATCACATTCCCGCTGTTTTCCCACGTCTTACTTACGTGAAATAATGTTTTCACAATGTTGCCCATGAATTTAACAAAAAATAATTTAAATTTTATCTCCACAATGTTCTAAAGACTTCTTTTACTCGATCAAACTCTCGAAAAAACTTCCACTGAATATTTTAAAAAATTCTAAAAAATTTCAGCACGACGATATAACGCGTGTGCTCGCGACCAAAACTCAACTCGTTCTCTTGCTTACTACTTTTTCACATTGTTGGCCTATAATCCGACAACTTTCTTTTTTTTTCTCAAAACACCCGCCCATCACGGTGCATGTTAGAAATTCATACTTCCATCGTTTGCGACCGTCTTTTCTCTTAATCCTCCACGTTATAAATGTAAATATTGAAATAATTCAAGTCCCGTACACCCGTGCCGTGACTAATTTTGCCCTAATCCAAATTTTGTTTTATAATTCCAGAAAGTTTGACGTTAAACCGTCCAAGCGTTTTTGAAATATTCAATAAAAACTGAGTTTCCTTTGCACTTCCAACAGCACAACAATGGGTGCCATCTTCTTCGTTCTTAATGTGTTACATACAATTCATACACTTTCTGATATTTCTTGAACCCGTGGCTCGAATTACTTGATTTTTGCTTTAAACTGTTTCAAAAATCGGGTTCTACCCATTGTTTATTGTGTCTATTTCCGCCCTTTGCGTTTTCTACTGCCTTTTTAAAATTATAAGCACGCAGCGTTGCCATCTATTGTTTTCTTTGCGTACTTAATTTCTCCTTGACCAGTAAAGTTCTGTTCTTTTTATATTTTTCACGTTCTAGGTCAAGCAAATCATTACATAAGGTATTCTGTGATGGCTTCGTTTAGAGCTTCTACTACACTGATTGAAGTATTTGTTCCTTTAAATGAAAGAACGTAATCCCTAGATGTATCATCATATATTATTTGTGTTGATTCACCAACATTTATGATGTAAATTAATTAATTAAATCTTTCTTTAATACTACGTTTATCAATAGACAATTGTTTTTTTTCCAAAGAGTGACTGCTTTATGATGACGCTGCTTGATGCTTTACTTTGATTGTTGAGATTTGTTTGCAATTCGTCAAGGTTTTGTTTCAGTGTAATAATTGCATTGTGGTGTTGACAGTTTGCATGTATTTGCTTCAGTGGTATATTTTGTAAAAAACATTCGGACAGTAGTTTTTGCTCGGTTGTACTGAAGTAGTAAAGTTGTACACAGGTTATGTCGAATTCCAAATCGTTGCCCACACGCCCCAAAAGACGCAAACGTACATTAAGTGGACACAGGGAAAGAGAAAGTCAGCGTAGGTGTCGTGTCAGTGAGGTAACTTCGTTTTCTGTTGAGTCGTTGTCTATGAAAAGTCAGTTTTGTTCTGCTTTGTACTTCCCATGTGAGAGAAATTCTGCGAACGAGTTTACTCTGTGTTGCTTAAATGGGAAAATAAGTTTACCTTCGAGCAATATGCCAGAAGAAATCAAAGTTGTTTATAGGAGATGATGACACATCAAAAACATTTAGAAATAATATCCTTCAGAATAATAGTGCTCTTTCTTTTGTGTCATTTGGTGCCGATATTGCATTGCCACCTGGTCATAGGCCATTACGTGTTCAAAATTTTGGGAACTCCACATCACAGAATATCTTAGTTATACCCTGAAGATCCGAACAGTGACATACACCAAACATCACCACCAAACATCATCACCAAGATCCAAACACATTGTGAACATTAGTCTGGGCACAGTATTTTACATTTATCTCAGATCTCACCGACAAATTTTGACGGGTTCTCACTAGTAATAATAATAATAATAATAATAATAATAATAATAATAATAATAATAATAATATACTAAATTACATTTTAGAGTCAAATATAGGATATTACTATGAATAAAATTAGAATTTAGGTGAAATAGAAATTGAATAATAATAAAGATATATTCTTAAGTGAAGAAAAAAATAAATGAAATACAAATAATGTAGGCAAGTAGATAAGTGAATAAATAAATTTAGATGAGGAAACTGACATACCGATTCTAAAGCGACTGGGGGCCTCAGTCCAAACAAGACAGCAAGGGTGAAGAGCATTGTCCGCTATTTAAAAAACAGCTCTCAACGGAGAGGAGAGAGACCGCATGGTTTTTCTGGGAAATGGCCATTAGGGGAAAGACCCAGCTGGGTTGCGAAAAACAAGCGGGCAGATGGGTGTGTGGGAAGCGACAAGTTTCAAGAGGGGCGAGAGGGAAGGAATTTGTTCATTCAGAATAGTGTATTGGGGATTGTTTAATAAATTATCGATGTGAATGGCTTCTAATTTAAGTCTGTGAGTGTATCTGTTTACGTCAAAAAAGCTTTCTGCTGAAATAAACAAATATGACAAAACAATACCTGAATTTCACTTCAATTATAGTTATGTTTTTCTCACTTATACATTTTTTCCCTTCAGTCCTTTGAAAGACATAAGTGAAGTTTTACTGTAATAATTTTAAAAAAATTGTCTCGGTGTGTGGTGAGGCTCAGGTCATATGGCCTGCTTTTCCACCTTACCTCTTTGCATTTTTTCTAAACATCCAATGTGAAGATATTACATAGAACACATTGTATCTCAAAATCTGCGAACATCTGAATTCCCTTTCTCTTGATTCACAAGAAGAACTTCAGTAGTTCCAAAATTTCAGATTCTCCAGAGCATCAGAGAGCCAAAATGAATTTTACAGTTGTAAATAATATTAAACTTAAATTATATTTAATACATCCTTTAGAAATTAAATTTTGTAAATCGGAAATTGCTGATCGATTATTTTCATTACAATCTAGCATTCCTTCTTGAACCTGCAACATAGTATCTTATATAGTCTGAAGTGGATGCCCAGTTTTCCAATGTGCAAATCACAAGAACAGAGTCTGCCAGTTACTGGAGATCCTTTTGGTATTCTGTGCTGAAAATTGCCCAGCCAGTAACAGATGACTGGGAGCCACCAACCAATCACCAAAAATGGTTGAGCACATGGTCTCAAGAGAAAGAGAGGTAAGTGAGCACTGCGAAAGGCAAGCGAGTGCTAAAATCATGGCCAATATAGACCTCTAAACAATCTCCGCCAATCTAAACAATATGGTATGAAAAATTCTACGTTAACATTATTCAATCTGTTTCACAAAATTACAAGGCAAGAAACAGTATGTACATAACAATGCAAAGGGAAACGGGTGCTATATCCGAGTACAGTTTTTTTTCAAGGCAAAGGCTAAACCATAAAAGCGTTGGCTCATGCCATTGTCTCAACATAAGGAATGAGCCCGATAAAGCAGCTCTTGACTTCATTTCTCTTACAATATACTAGAGCTTCATGACTCTTAGGATATATACCCCTTATGCCTTTACAACATAGTATATCTAAAAATATTTCATAGTAGTACATACCACACCGATGTGGCACATTAGCACAGCACTCTGGGGATTGATTGACAATGCTTTCTTAAAATGTAACTCTGCTAGCAGATATCTTTCTTGTTTGGAGTAAATTGTTCCAATGCCATACCTATGGAAAGGAAAATGTTCATATTTGCTACTCATTTCATAATACCAAATACAAAAATATGATCATAACTTACCAGGCGTTGTAGTGTCGAGAATCAATTTTTATTGCATTTCTAAAGCAACTTAGAGCTTTGTCCAACTCTTCAGTAGTAACATATTCATGCCCTAGTAATGTGTACGCATAAACAAAGGAAGGATCTACCTGTAATCATAAAAAATATATAAATAAACACCCAATGAATAATCACAAAATACAATTATTTAAAAAATATACTTGAAAGCTATTAATATAATTGCTGAAAATTAGACAAAAATTATGTTTTAAAAACAAAAGCATTTCCGAGCAACTTCCAATACACAATTCCTTATAATTACACTGTGGTTTTTACAGAGTTGCATTTGCAGTAAATCAGCTGTTATGGTGTCCATCCAATTGGAAGGTTGAATGTAACCGTTATGATGTCACTGTAGTGACATGTAAAGTCCTGATTGGATGGCACCGTAACAGATACAGATAACGCACACACAAAATGAAACAGATTGTTTAAAGTGAGAGGGTTACAGAGAAAAAATTGTTTAAAGAAAATTAAAAATTGCCTATATTTCATGTAAAATTACACGAAATGTACTCAAATTTTTGAAAAATTGTACATAACCTCAAAATCTATATTTAAGGAATAGATTTCATTAACAGAAAAAAATATTTTATCTATAATAATATCTTAGTTGTAGAAAGTCGCCGACAAAATTTTGAACTTTTGCAATTTTCGAAAAACCTGGATTTTCAATGAACATGAGACTTGCACCACTCCCTAAAACGTCCTTCCCTCTATCCAATAACAAAGTTCAATCAAAAAAGCTGAAGCCAATATTTTGAAAATGTCCAGGGACTTCGTGTAAAATTCCCCCAAAATTAAATTTTGGTTTCAAATTCAAGAGGACATGACATCAGACAGATTGATACGGGAAAGTGCATTTTGAACAAAATCTGCTGAACGGTTTAGCTGCTAGCATTGTTCACAAGCGGACAGACGAATTTTTCGGTATCAAGACCCCACAAAACATTCTGGATTCTGGCTACATCACGTGTTAGAGCTTTTTTTTTTTCTTCTAAATTTATCCACTTGTTTCATTACCAGGGCCCAGCAATAAAGAGTTTTTCTGCTGGAAATTTGCTATTCTTTCCCAGCAGCATTAAATAACTTTTCTCTACTGCATAAGTGGTAACAAGAAAGAAAAAACAACATAATTGTTGAGAATAAACATTTCCTTAGAACCCCTAGAGTTTGCTACAATTACAGTAATTGGTACCTCAGTTGACAAATGAATATTGAAGGGCAAAAACTTGGAACGTTCTAAGGAAAATACCACAATAAACAGCAATGTTTAAGGAGACAGCATTCACTAAGATATGAAAAAGGGGTAAATCTTACTATGAATGTGAAAAAGATGGAGTTGCTCTCCTAATGGAACATGGTTTTAGTTCAGGATTGTTCAAATGCCAGCCCACAATGCCATTTATTGTGACCCTTGAAAGGTTTATAGTCAAATGTGAATTTTCCTTGCATCCATGTCAGGTGAGAACATTGTGCACCAAGCGCACGTGGCTTGACGAGGTCAACATCCCCTTAATGTAAGTTGGTTAAGTTCAGATTTAGGGATTTTTTTCTAATAAATTCAGAAATTCAAAATGATCGCAATGTGTTTCACTGCTTCATGCATGGTATGGCCTGATATCACACATAGATCCACTTTCCCCTTCCCCCATTTCAAAGCAGCCAGGCAAACGAGATCAACAATACGGGGTTACGTGCATTGGCGAAGCTAGTTGTTGTGCAGGTGGGTGTTCTGAAAATCTTATCTGATATGCTTTTGTCAATTAGCTCCATTCATCGGTTTTCTCATTCAGCAAAAACGTTGATTCTTTAAAGCTGTCCTTACAGCACAGTTAATTTAGCAGATACTTCTCGATAGCCAGTGTACTGAAATTACCAATTCAGATATTTCCCATGGAATTTCACAAGAATGTCTTAACTCTCTTTAATATAATCATATTCCTTTCACATAATGCTGTAGATAAAGGGTAAGTTACACTGTGTTGTATCAACTGAATTGTCTCTTGATAATTTTTTCTAGAACAATTTGTCTAACAAATACTTTAGGAACAAATCTGCAACCATTTATGTTGCATTATCAGTGTGTACATTTGTCAGTTCATTTCAAAGCTGCTCACTGTCAAAGAATGGATATTGTTTTATTACGAAGAAAAAAAGTTTCCTGAATGAAAGGACGCTTTGTAGGTGGAAAAGTGCTTTTCATCAAATTCAATAAAATGAAAGTTTTCAAAATCTTGAAACCTATAGTTCATTTGAGTCAGCGCTGTATCAATAATTTTAAAAGAAACAATTTTGTATCTTTGAAATAATTCTGACCTTGAAAATTCATTCATAGTCATGTCTGCTTTGATGCAGACTTCAATATTCTCTTCATCTTCATACCACACAGTATATTACTGTATATCTGTACTATTTCTATTTCTACGGCATATTACTTGCCTCATGATTTCACACTGTTGAGCAAAATCTGCATTTCGATATCGTGAACTGCTCAGAAGTTATGAGACTTGCACATAATCAGTGGGACAATCTCTTTAACACTAAATCTTTAGCTTCATTAATTGATTCATATAGAAAACATGAACAAAATTCGCACAAACAATTCCACTTCCCCACGTCAGGAGATGCCACCAAGACATGGACGTGCATCACGGTACACGTTTGTGCCTCCCAGTAGCCTAGGCGATCAGCTCAGCGCGTGCGAATGAAAAGAAGATAGCACCCCCCCCCCCTATTGCACGGCAGAGCCAGCCGGTGTCTATCCACTGGCAGGCTCCTTGCTCAGCTACCACCCTCAAAGAGGGTATCTCTGCGGCCCTGCTAATTCCCTTGCATGTAAGCAGGGAAACGGAGTTGAAAACATTTAATTTTCTTCAATGATTCAGTAAAAAATACTGAAACATAACACACTTGGCAACAGACTTAATTGAAAAAAATTTGAGTATTCTAAGGCTCCCAGATTACCCTTCAGCTTCACCACTGGTTATGTGTGGATCACCTGAGTAATGAAAATATGGCCAACAACCATTTGAAAAGTTTTAGTAGTGGCCCTTGAGGCATTGCGAGTTGGACACCTGTTTTAGTTTTTACATTCAGTAGAACAACTAAAGCTTAAATGGTTCAACAAGAGTTTATTCAAAATAAATTGTTAGTACAGTAATGTTAATACCTAAGAAATAGTACTTCAGGGCAAGAAAAAATTTAAGAAAACAGAAGTACATAATCGGGTAAAATAGTATAGTATGTATTACCCATGCAACTTTTCTTGAATGATGACCTTGCCTCCCCCTCCCTAGAGCAAAAAGTAGTTGATGACCAAAGCTCACAGCGGGCACTGATGACAACATTCCATTATCTTCATTGGTGCGTAAGAAAATATATTTACTGTAGAAACCAAGAACTCCTGGTTGTATTTTTCTAAACAATATCTAAAGACATGCTCAGAGCAGATCCAGAGCCTTCGCAGGAGATATCTCAAACTCCCGGGAAAATTAGAACTCAATTTACTAAGAAAGTTGTGATGGCATTACTGATATTCCAGAAATTGGCATTGCTTCATAAAATCTAGTGATTGATGTTGTAACTAATACCCTCACTCTATCTGCATTTCTCTAAGCCATCGTTCAAGAAAAGTTGCGCGATTAATACAATCAACAGAAATTTTGTGGTGTTTCATACATCATCAAAAATTCCTTTCAACTATTCACACTGCTACACCTACACTTAATTTACTCATCTCCTATCAATGAACAAAATCAGAGATTTATTGTGTGCAAGAATAGTATGACCTCTGGGGGTTTTAGAACCTGCAATGTGCATAAACACATTCACTGAAACTGTAATCATTTATAAAAGGAAGCATGTAAATCAGAACTCAAGGTACTCATAACTGGTTGTTATAATTTTAGCCTCACAAGAAACGTATACTTGCTATCACATTGTGATATCACATTTAATACAGTTCCATACTCAATTAGAAACTGAAATGTGTAACAAGGTATATGGTATATGAAATAGAGGGAAGTTTTGGTGTAGATTTGATATTTGGTTTCTATATATATTTTGGGTTGCTGAGAATAAATAGTTTGCAAACAACAATTATACCCAGTAACATGCCGTACATTTTTGTCCACAACTTTATTAGATGTCAATTTCATAGTATGAGTTCAGTGAGTGAGGAAGATGAAGTGTGGTGCCATTTTCACAGTAACCTGTGAAACCTTGCACACCAAAAGCAATGCTCCTGACCTTGGGGACGACCAAAAAAAAATAAATCATTATCATGTTTTTTGCTTATATCACCAAATATCGCAGAGCTCTTTATTATTTGGAGAAAAAACATAATGACATTAAATGTAGATAATTTTATCTTCTTTTGTTTTATAAAGGGCTATTATTTACAAAAAATGCATACCTTTTTAAGTTATTTTGAAAAGTCCCAATTTTTACACATTTTTTGCTTTAAAACACGTTTCTGGGCAAAATTATTGTTGGCAAACCTGCTATTTGTGTTCAGTGCCTCCAAAAATAAATAGAAACCCAATTTCAAAACCACACAACAACTTTCCTGTATTTTCTACCATTTGACTGGACTAGAACACAACATAAAAATACTTCATTACAATGTCTTGAAACAAAGTGCAATAAATGAAACCATTCAAGTACCTGAACAGCTCGTTGGAAGAACTTTATAGCACTATCATGCTCTTTCTGAAGACTAAAACAATTGCCTGTTGCACACCAAGCAGCAGGAGAATTTCGATCTTGTGAGACAAGGTCCTGTGCCAATGCTGAAAGTGCCACTTCCCGTTGCAGATGCCACAATGAAGTGCTGTAAAGTTCCATTAACTGCATACGATGAGGTTCTCTTTCTCTAACTTCATTAAAGTATCTGAAAGTATGAATATCCGATAAAAGGTTTCTGTTAAAGCAACTTACCTTTACGATGTTCAATAAGTCTTACAAAAACATTCAACAACCCTAAGGTTTCTCTATTTTTACAAAAGATTTCCAACAGACTAACAACTGAAGAAGTACTCACTTTACAGCTAGCTGATACTCATTTAGCTCATAATGTGCTCTGCCCATTAATGCCAGCACCCATCCAGTGTTATAATGTTGTAGTGGCAAGTTATTAAAACATTCAACTGCTTTTCGACAGTTGAATTGAGCTAAATGGAGATACGCAGTTCCAAGATCTCTCAATAATGACATCAGTCCTTCTGCAGATTGCTTTTGCAACTGCAGAACCTGCACTACAGTATTTTGAGAAGCAGCACCCCCATTTACACTAACCATGCCACTGCCTATAATCTTACTATCAGCAGAAGTTATTGTTTCAGATTTCTCCTTTTCATTTCGATTTCTTTCATTCAAATCTGTAAAACTGGCTTTGTTGAGATTTGTTTTCGCGATTCGTGATTTGGTTTTTCGAGATGGAGACTTGGGAGTTGCAAATTTACTACGATTTGGACTCTTATTATTTTCCTAGAAAAGTTAAAGTCATCAAATCAGTAACCAGAATATACTGAAAATGCAAGAACTAGAGATTAAAGCACATACCTTTACATTATAACTATTACTGAACAGACGTGAACTTCGTCTTACATTCTGACCTGGCTGCAAAGGGGCTGCAGGTGTAGTAGGACTCTGAGAAGGTACTATGTTTGATGTATTACTAGTATTACTTGACTGACTAAACACCGGTTTACTTTGTTGAAGAGGAGTCTCCTTCCGACTCATAAATTGCTAAAAACAGAAAACACAACATTTTTTTAAAATTACCTGAAATAGCTCCATGGTGAGGGGAACTACTATTAACATGTTACATTCATTCCAAATAACAAAACAGCTTTCGACATAATACCTTGAAGTACTGTTTAGCGGGACACAAAAGACTAGTACAAGACCTACGCTCTTATAAAATAAGAAGTTTCTATGAGTTGAAAACACACTCTTTCAATGTCTTTATTAAAAAAAATTTAAAAAGTTGCTATGATTGTGCATATAGACTTGTGAAGTGTGAAAAATAAAGAAATCAGATTGTGTGACTTGTTATGTAACACGTTTATAACTTCATAGAACAAATAACAAACATTTTCATATTCTTTAATAAGCTTTTTTCTTCCCTTACAAGTTTGAAAAACTTAGAATAAGAAAAACCATGAAATCTTGTACTTTAAGTACATCAACTGGTTACATGAAAAAATAGATACATGCATACATAATAATGAAACATGAACTGTTAACAGTATGTGAAATAGTTTGCATAAAACTGTACCCCCAAGTAACCACAAAGGGACACCCAAAATGTAGTTTAACCCTTTGCACTCCAAGCAAACAGGATTGCTTTCAATCTACTAGCAAACCTACAGCACTTATCCATTTTCCTAGATACAATCCAATCTAGAATGGAGGCTTGAGTAGGATTTTTAATTTAATATACATATTTCTGAATTTCTAATATAGTCATAAAACCATATTTTAAAGAATTATATTGTTTTACAATTTATATGTGAGTGCTCAATAAAATTTGTATGAGATCCTTTGATACTATGAAGATATCTTCACCAATATCAATAGGGTGATGCATTCCTGAATCATAGCTCACATTCATCCACAAACGCGTCCCAAAAATATAATAATATACAGAACAAATATGCTGTAATTCAAGAGTTCTCCAATCATCGCATCATAAAGAGAATTTATTGTTGAGCCTCTAGAACTTGCGAACAAATGAGACCAAACGAGAGCCCTTCAATGCTTAGCCAACCTGATTTTGAGGCATGATTAAATAAGAGTAGCTATGAGCATATGCGTAAATTTTTTGTGTAGCCTATGCTTTGAATTGACTGAAAATTAGAGAAAAGCTTTCAACTCACAATCACATCACCTTGAAAATAAACTACCAAGAAATATTTACTCACTTCTTTTAATCGAGTTACATTGCTGACTGTCTCTTGAGACCGTCTGAATTCACTTTCAGCAAGTTGTAGCTACATCGCCAAATATCAATACTTGTCAGAGATTTTCCTAGATTAATGGGGGATCAACATATGAGGAGAGGAATCAGCTCATCACACTGCTCTAAGGATGCAAGGGTGGGGAAGGATCACATGCAGTCCATGCCCCATTGTATAAGGTCCTGCACCACCATTACCCTTCAAGTGATCAGGGCAACCACAGAACTCACTACATGTATTATTTTCAAGGTTATACAATTGAGGGACGCACTCCCCCCCCCCTCATCCACTTGTGCGCACACGCATTTAAGTATTTTCCTCCTTTTTTGCAAGCTGAGAAGCAGCTTATTTGAAATCAAAATATAGGTCACACATCAATAACTTAACCACACATTCCCTGGGTCCATTTAAGACTGAATTGAAAGTCCCTGTTTTATGATTTGTGACAGAACTACTGTAACTAAAGTGAAGGAACTCGTAGTTTCCCTGCTTCTTGGGTAAATTCACTAACAAGTTTAATATTAATTGAGAAGTCTAGCAAATCAAACTACATGAAAAGAATCTGGGAGCACACATACCCCCACTTGCGCACGAAGGTTGCTCACCCTCTTAGCCAGGCTCTTCTGCTGGTCGTTAGATTCAGTGAGAGTAGGTGACAAAAATGCTATTGGCGTTGGATCTCCTGAATTTGGGGTGTCCATTGGTAGAAAACCAAAACTGTAAAAAACAATTAGAAATCATTATAAAAATTCAACAAAAGTTTACTATGCAATTAGAAAGCAACATTATTCCCTGTAAAAGGGAATCACAAATTCACTTAATATAACTCTAGCCCTAATGATTTAGACTTCTCTACGAGCACACAGAAGCAAAATTGTATATTCTCCTCCAAACACTTCCAAAATGTTCAGCAATTTTAAAAGCATTTAGTTTCATAAAACCCTTCAAACTACTACCTTCAAATATTCAAAGTTATTATTTTGACATGATTCTCAATATACATGAATATTCCGTGTTAGCAAGGTTGATCTCTAACTAATATGATCAACTTCTTAATGTTTGGCTCATAGAAAATCTGTTGACTTTGAGCAGGGTTTACCCATCATAAAAGTGCAAGAAACCAGAGGAATCTTCTGAACTAAAAATTAAAGCACTTCCTTTCACTTTTTTTCAGGCCAACATTCACAACACAAAAGCTAAAGGAAATCAAACAAATAACAAACGATCTCCCATAAATTATTGAGACTGATTTGCTTACTCAAAATTAAAAATCTCTTAAAAGGGAAGGTTGTTATTTCATAAAATGTCAAGTACACAAAGATATTACTTCCTATGATAAAGCAAGGTCATTTTCAAAACAAAATGTTACTGTAAAAGGCATTCATTTAATAAAATTCTTGTGCCACACTGCTCAAAACTAAATGTGTCGTTGATATAGAGATTTTTATAAGAAGGGACCACTTTCACAGCTACTGCTGAGAACATAACTATGGGTTATGTTCATGCACTCAATTTGTTATTTAGTTAGCTCATTAGTAAATAGTTTTCATTACCATCTCTTGCAATGCCATCACTCAACATGGCATTCATTTGTTTCCCGACCTGTGTAACTGGTTCCTTCTTAGAGTAACTCCTCCAATAGAAAGGAAAATATGTTTTTTGTCTTTAAAACTGCTCTCATCCTATTTTTCTATGATAAAATGTAAGTATAATAGCTAATGCTTCGAAGAACCTTTTACATATTTTGGGATTATTCAAAATAATAAATAAATACAATAACTTCTCGTTCAGAACTAATCTCATTCAAATATACCTTTCCCATCAAGTGTTAACTGACAAGTTGAGTAATCAGAATTAAAGGTTGCATTGATATGTATATTGCAAGGTTGCAAAGATACATTGCATCAAACTTCATGTTTGACATTTCAGAGACATATATTGGTGACGACAGTTGTTCCCTAGTGGCACACAATAGCAGCAGCTTTTCCAGAGATGTAATCTTCCTGTGATGCCACCAACTTGGAAATGAATACATGGAGTAGAGCAACATTTCGGAAGAACGCTTCTGACAAGAAGTTAAGATGCCTAACATAAAAATTCCAACTACCCTGGCAGTATCATATAATTGGATATCATATTGTATCATATAATAGACATATAATTGGACCGCAAAATATCAAAAATATATCTTTAAAATCTAATATTTGCTGTAGATCACCTGCATAAGTTCTTGCAGTCCACCCATATCAAGGCCAATAAAGCGCAGCAGCATTGCCTCTACCGAGACCCAACTGACAAGCACCAAGAAGGGAACAAAGAGTCACAACACACACTAAATACACTGAATATTCCCAGACATGCACTGCAAGGTCTGCTGAGCTTTCATTAGAAAACTTTTTCACTGTATGAACTTCCTACATTCTTAAAATACTTTGAACCTCTATGGATCCAATTAAAAAATCAGGACAACTAGAACCCAAATCTCTGTATCTTGCACTAAATAACCTCCACACAAGCCACTCTGTGGATACTGACATTTTAACCCACGATCAAAACGTAGTTTCTACTTTCTTCTAATGAAACGAATTTGTCAATTATCAAAAAAACATTATAGCATACAACAATCACATAAATTAATTATAAAATACCTTGGAGTTATTGGAGTAATACTACCGCCTCCACCAAACATACTTCGAAAACGAGGCTTCATTCTTGTAGGAGCAAAAACGGAAATGCCGGAAAGACCAGCTCCACCTAATGGCCTTGCCAAAGGACTCTCATCGGGTGTGAAGAATTTCATATTTGGAGCATTGGGAATTGCTGCACTTACACAACCCACAGTCTGTATAGGTGTACTGCACAAACAAGTAATATTCTTTATTAAGGTTTCAAAGAAAACCTAACAGAAGCACAAAAAGCATTAAGAAACACATTCTACATACTGAAACAAATGCAGTTACCTGCTAATGGTAAACGCAGGTTCACTAAGAGATGTAGTTGTAGAGGATGTACATGAACTTGGTTGATCACAACTATTAATAAAATTCACTACAGGATTACTGCCATGACAATTAGAGAAATTTTCAAGATTTGACACTTGGAACGTCCGTAGAGGATCTGGCTTCTCGCCACGATTACACAAATCCTCAAAAGCATGCCACAAAAAAGGATTAAGTTTCAGAGCTCTGCGAAGGGCTTCTGACGCTTTTGGACCTCGCTCTGTTTGCATACAAATACGAGCAAGAATTTGAAGTGCAAAACATGCCTGATCACCGAACTCAGATACTAGGTCGTCTAAACCTCTAGATTTAACTGGATCTGCTCCCAAAAGTACATTTTCTGCTTCTGCTAACCTGGAACCAAGAAAACAGCCAAATCAATACAGAAGATGATTTACAATTTGCTGTTACCTAAAACAATAATTGACATTTACCTTTGTAATTCTAGACAGCATTTTGCCATAAGATAACGGCACTGAGGTGAGTTGGAGCCCTTTTTTCGCAAAACACAATATGCTTGCCATGTCTTGCCAGACCGGTAATAGCATGTTGCTAACAGGAACAATGTTTCATCAGATTCCACTGAAAAAATGTGATCTTTACTGACAGTATCCAGAACATCTTTTTATGATAATTTCATTTTAATTTAATTGCTACCAATGAAATGCACTACTGTCAAAATATCTCATGATCCACATACTGAATTTGAAAATAATACATAAACACAATTAAAAAGTAAAAAAGCTCAATATTCCCCAAGCTTCTAATACCATTTCTTTACAAATTACCGTTCCTATCATACAAAATAAACCCAATGTGAATTAATTTCATGAAGTGACTACAACTAGCAAACAGTTCAATAAACTCCCCAAATTCAGTATGCTTCAGCATAATTCAATTGTTCAAAACTTGCTTTCTGTTTCTGAAATTTTTACATTTTGGGTTAATACTCATTTATTAATCAAGATATGAAAAGATTATAAACAATATCAAACTTCATAAACATTCTTTCAGGAAGTCTTTTCAAATAATAGGTGTTCCTTACAATCACTTTTTCCATCTCTAATTGTTACTTCAGGCTACTATAAGTTAAAAGACATTTCCACTAACAATTCATGAAATGAAAAGGAGTAATATTCTAAAATCTCAGATCAAGTATCTCACAAGATTCTCAACGAATACATTACCGATGCTAATTGCTAACTATTCCCCAAACTTCAATTCTGTAAGCAAGTGACAGGACACAAACATAAACAAAAGCAAACATTCGAACTTAAAACATACCTTCGGCACATAACCTTTCCGCCAGAAAAATGGCATCAGAGTAGTCATAATGATTCAAGCAATGCCATATAGCAGCCTGTAAAGAAACACCAAAAATTTTGCAGATCATGCCCATTATTCAACAGTACAAAAGCGATGTTACTACGCTGAAAGCTATGAAAGTAGACTATACCACTCTCCCACTCAATTTTCATGTAAACAGTATTGAAAGCAAGTAAATATTGTGACAAAAAGAGGCACTTGGAATAATGACTCCCAGGGTTTACCTGCACTGGCTCCTGGATTATCATCTCCTTACACAAAGGTACCTACAAATTCAATACTCTTCAGCAATAATATATATTAAATTATATACATTCGTAGCCGTACATTTAGTAAAATTACTATAACTCATAACGACTAGCCACCATCTTTAAAATAACGTAGATGGCAGTGCAGCGCGATGTTGCAATCAGCGCTCTCATGTGGTAGAAAATTTAAACGATTAACGTGCCAACGAATTTTCAAAGGCAACGGGAATTTTAATCTACGAGGAATTACCTATTATGATCAGTCGATAATTTTCGCGATTAAATTATTTTTAAACCCTAAGTAACAAAACTACGCTCCTCTATCACTTTGTGGTTTTCATTTTACAACAGAACTACTTAAATTTGTATTAGCGGATTCAACATTTCGATTTCTACGCAAATTGTTATAGACGTTTGCTTCTAAGATTTCACCTTGCTAATGGTGAATGACAAAAGAAACGAAATGGGAAGGAAAATTAGTGCACTGAATTCACTTCTCCCCATCCACCTAAGACAGTTTTCAACTGTTTTTGACGTCAAATTAATTTAAAAAAAAAGACAAAAAAGTAAATTTCACTACATACACTCCAAACATTGCTAATTTTTCAAACTTACATGTTATGATTTTCATAAGTTCATCTACAAATTTAAAATTCTAGTAATTCAATACTAGTTTAATAATTAAGTAATAGGTCTGTAATGTTTTAATGCCAAATTTTACAAATGTAAAGAAATTTGTTCAATTAATTGTATGTAATTCTTTCATAAACAAAAAAACATTAATATGAATTATTTTTTTAAAAATAAGTTTGAAACTCCAGATGGTACAATTTCAAAATTAATAGATTGCACCTATTTCAAATAATTCTGAAAATAATTTAAAATACAAACACCCACAGCAATAACTCGTTTAAATCACCTGTAATCCTCACAGGGAAGGATTTCATTTAAGTTTTACCATAATTTTAATTTCAAAATCCAGCCTCTTGCATGGCAACTGCATTATACTTTGTTTATAATTTTCACAAATTAACTCTAAAATTTCAACTTCACTTAAGATATCTATCTAACCAATTATCACTATTATTAAGAGACTTGAATTTCACAACAATTAGCTGCCTCATCTACAAAAAACACTGAGCAACTATGTAAACCTATATTTCCGTTTATTCTAATTTCAATTAAAACCAACTAATGCTATGTTGTCTTTTCTATTCCCTGACTATGAATACGTACATTCTGAAGAAAAGCTTAGGACGAATTATGCTTTAAAAACCTGTGTACCCTTTAGCTCCACCATTCCAGGTATTTGCAGCAACTTTACATAAACATGATACAGGGTTCACATATTTAAATAAATAAATACCTCTTAAAAGGGTTCTTGGGTAAAACATTTATAGAGTCATTGGTATGAGTAATTTTAATAACAAATAAATCAATAAAATCTCACAATAGAAATCACAAAACTTTTGAGTGTATGGCAAAGAACTCATCCTTGCATATCACTTGGAAACGTAAGAAAAATCCATAAATTCTTTTGGTACATCACATCCAACATAAGCTTTCTGGTCAATACAATATGCCAATGTCTTCTTCCAGTATGCATCACGTGAAAGTAGATGGGGATTGCCAATGATTATAAGTAAAGCTCTTGCTCTTGTCAAAGCAACATTAAGTCTCTGGGGAGAAGCAACAAATCCTAGTGAATGCCGAATATCTGAATCAACATGTTTGGAAGAACTTCGAACAGTTGAAAGAAGAATCACTAAACGCTCTTGACCTTGAAATTCTTCCACAGATCCAACTTTTGGAGATGGCAGCTCCAACTGATTTAACAAAGACCGCAATTTCTGCACCTGAATAACCAAAGTTTTAACATTATTTTCAAGAATTACAATGCAATACATGTAATATATTATATTAATATACACCTGCTTTTGATACGGTGTTATCACTCCAATATCGTCAGGTGTGAGTCCAGCATCTAAGAAATCTTTTAAATAATATATTATCTGCACTAATTCTTGAGGATTAAACCATGATGGACAATCTGAATCTTGAAAATTTACACCACGCACTCCATGGAATACAACACTTGGGGGCAGTACTGAGTTTCGCTTGGGTAGAAATTTTGCAAGCTTCTTCAAAATTGCTCCTTCTTGACCAGTTTCCAGCACCTGCAATAAGCAGTAAAATTGTGTATAAATGTATATGTGAATTATAATATAAATTTTATTGGAATTAACAAAAAGAGCGGATAAAGAGGTATATAATTGCCCAAGTGGTATGTACAAGAAAACTAACTGTGATGGTTATTTACAAGTGCAATTATACTCCTTTATCCACACATTACATTCATTACTTTTATTTCCAATTAAGAATATTTTAAATTTTGAAAAATTCAAGCACATCTTCACCATTCACGGCAATCATTTGATGATGTCTTATGGCTTCTGAAAAAGCCTTCTTTTAGTGGGCCTTGCATTGTGTTCTTTTGATCACCGTAGAGATTTTGAGGATACAGAAGAGGATGATGTTTGCAAATGGAAGATATTGAGCATATTCTGGATGAAATCTTGGAAGAAGCTGACAAAACCATGAACACTACTTCCCACCAAAAGTTAAGACAGGTATGAGAGAGAATACATGTGTAAATATTTGAAAGTAAAAAAACAAATCACTTCGGACTTGGTTTTGCTGGCATATTATTTAGAACGGGTTACATGCAAGTGACATTTGCATATTACAAATATAAAACATATAAAGACCAAATGTTTTATAAAAAAATTTTTTGTTAAATATTAGAAGTTGTTCCATTACTCTGCAAGTGTCAAACCAAAGTTTACTTCACCAATTTTGTTTTATTCATTCATTGTTTATATGTAATTGTTGTGGATATGTAATCTGCAATGTACACTTTTGTTGAGGTTTCATGGTTTAATTGAATTAAAATGATAATAAGATTTTTTGGAATTAATGAGCAGATTTAGTTAATAAACGGGAAAACTTATTATTTCGCATCTTCAATTCAGTTGCAATACAAAACTCATTTAGGTATCCCCTAAAACACTTTCCACATGATACATTTAAACGACAAGTTCATATAGGAGAAACCATTTGGCAATCAATGAGAACATTATGACAGCTATGTGAATATAACAAAGTTCGGTACAAATTGCAAATTGTGGTGCATTACAGAGCCAAAAATAAGCCTTCCCCCGCGCACACACACACACGCGCGCGCACACACGCACACGCGCGCGCACACACGCACACGCGCGCGCACACACGCACACGCGCACGCACACGCACACGCGCGCGCGCGCGCGCGCATTTCTATTTACAAAAATATTTATTTCTTACCTGTGGTAGCAACTGTGAATCATAAAAGAGAGCACTCGGAAGATTTAATATCTCAGGCAGAGATCTGTAGTTCATTACAAGTTTTGTAACAAGTTTGGGATTATAACCATAAGACTGAGCAAAGGCACAAGGATCCCGTTGATAAGGATGAGAGTTGAGAATTCTGGCAAGGAATGAGTAGCCAAGACCAAACTCTGCACATATTCTGGAATTTACTATAGGACCCAGTTGAAGAGGATCTCCAGCCAAAATAGCTTGGCCCCAATCTTTATGAAGGAAACCTGCAAAAACATTTGAGGAAATAAGTGGGAATTATAAATAAAATTATCCATAAATTATTTAAATAAATATGTTTAATTTAGTGTATATTCAACATTGTATTGTGGAAGTTCCATAAGGCATATGCTCACGAATAAATCACAGTTTCTGAAACTACACTTAAAAGTTTTAATCACACAAAAAGACAAAATATCAACTAACTTTAAAAACAATGTTTAAAAGGATGGTACTAGATCACATTAAAGATCAATTAGAGGGAATTATTAATGAAAATAATCCTTTTCCAAAGGTTGATTCACAACTGCATTATCTAATGAAAAAGCTTTAGACAATATTTAGACTAGCATTTATTCACAAATTTCCGTTGGGCTTTAATAAAAATAATTAATACGAACAGGTACACAAGAAGTACACAAAGTTCGATCATTTGTTCATACTCGAGAAAACAAAATGCCCAATACAAGGCATTTAGATCCAGATGTATATAGCCTACTTGGGGTGTACCTAAAAGGACTCATCTTGAGCTCATTTTATTTTCGCATTTATAAATGATATTTCACCTATATACAGAAATTCCCAATTTTTATTATTTGTGGAATGAGCAAAGCAAATCTGAGAAAACAATTGTAGTACACAAACAAAAGTACATTTAGAGAGCACAATTTAACCTATTTAAGTCAAATGGAAAGGTCCTACAAGGACATAATATGAATTCAGAACTCAATAAAGAGATTGCAGCCCATAGTGAAGCATGATGGAGGCAACATCATTGAACTGAGTTGCATGTTAGCAGCTGAAGTAGGATAAATCGCATTTATTGAAGAGACTATAAAGAAGGAAAACTACTTGTCAATACTACAACAAAATGTTTGACAGACTTCTCAATTTCACCATGCCAATTACTCCAAATCCAAAGCTGTGCAGCAAGAGAGTAACTTGTGGCCCTTCTATAATTGTCAAGAAGTTTTGGACACTCCCTCCAAATCCCTGGTCAAAACCCTAATGAGAATCTTTCAGAAATTCATGACAGAACAGTCAGGAAATCACCGATTTCTTTAAAAGAAGAGTTTAGTCTCAAAGAGAAGGCTGAAGGAGGTAAGTGGACACACAGACAGACAGAGAGAGACACACAGAGAGACAGAGAGAGAGACACACACACACTGACAGACACACGCACACGCACACACACACACGCACACACACACACACACACACACACAGCACACACACACACACACACACACACAGAGACACACCACGACACACACACACAGAGACACACACACACACACACACACACACACACACAGAGACACACACACACAGAGACACACAGAGCACACACACACAACAGACACACACACACACACACACACACAGAGACACACACACACAGAAGACACACACACACAAGACACACACACACAGAGACACACACACGAACAAACACACACACACACACAGAGCACACACACACAACACACACACACACACACACAGAGACACACACAGACACACACAGAACACACAACACAGAGACACCACACGAGACACACACACAAGACACACACACAAGACACACACACACAGAGCACACACACACAGACACACACACAACACACAGAGACACACACACAGAGACACAGACACAAGACACACACAGACACAACACACACAGAGACACACACAGCACACACACAGAGCACACACACAGGACACACACAGAGCACACAAGCACACACACAGAGCACGGACACACACAGAGAGGACACCACAGAGAGGACAGCACAGAGAGGACAGCCACAGAGAGGACACACACACAGAAGGACAGCACACAGAGAGGGACTAGCACAGAGAGGACAGCGCACAAGAACAGCCACAGAGAGGACAGCAGAGAGACAGCGAGAGGGACAGCGACAGAGAGGGACAGCGACAGAGAGGACAGCACAGAGAGGGACAGCACAGAGAGGACAGCGACAGAGAGGGACAGCGACAGAGAGGACAGCGACAGAGAGGGACAGCGACAGAGAGGACAGCGACAGAGAGGGACAGCGACAGAGGACAGCGGCGAGGGACAGCGACAGAGAGGGACAGCGACAGAGAGGGACAGCGACAGAGAGGGACAGCGACAGAAAGGGACAGAGACAGAAAGGGACAGAGACAGAAAGGGACAGAGACAGAAAGGGACAGAGACAGAAAGGGACAGAGACAGAAAGGGACAGAGACAGACACAGACGAACAGACTGGGAGAGACAGACACACACAGACAAAGACACACAGACTGACTGACAGAGAGGGGGAGAGACAGAGAGCAAAGTCACATGTTAATGCTTGCCTCTGATACCAGTGGTAGGATGGGTGTGAATTTTCGCAAGTAGACCGGATGGTAGGCCATGTCCCACCTGGAAAATTTCAAAAGTGATCCAAAAGTATTACATAATAAAATAATTTATTTCAGTAAAAAAGATCAATTCTTGATTTTCCTTTTTTGAAGTTGATAATTTGGGGAATTTATGTTCAATAGTTTTGGAGGGTGGAAAAAAAAAACTCTCTCCAAACCACTCAGAAACTCAGTAAATAGTTCAACATGAAATCAATTGTATAGGGTGTCCAGGATTGTTTCCTAATATTTACGAATATTAAAGTGCTCTAGAACATAAAAAACTTATTGAAAATGTAATTTTGTTTTCACAAACACATTAAGTAACGTCTCCTATTTATGTATGAAAAATTATATCCCCATATGGTGACTCAAGGCTGCATGGCAATGAGCAATGCATTCATTGAAGTTAACGATGACGCATTCACAAACATCTGGTGGGATGCCATTAATAACCCTTGTAATTTCATTCTTCAATTCGATTATTGTTTGTGGTTTGTTCATGTACTTTTGATTTCACAAATCCCCCCCAAAAAAAGTCACAAGGCGTAAGATCTCATGATCTGGCAGGCCATTCCTTGTTGTCACGCAAAGAGATAATTTTTTAAGGAAACGTTTCATTCAGCAGAGCAATCGTTTCACGGGATGTGTGACATGTTGCTCCATCTAGTTGAAACCATAAATTGTCATTTTACATATCATCCAAAACTTGGACAAACCAATCAGAAAGCATGTTCCTATACCTGTCGCCATTCACAGTGACAGCAGCTCCCTCATCATCTGCAAAAAAGTATGGGTCGATCACGCCTCTTGCCCAGAACCCACACCACACAGTCGTGCGTTGTGGATGCATCTCATCTTCCAGTCACTCGTGGATTTTCATTAGCCCAAATTCTGCAGTTCTGCTTATTGATATACCCACTGAGGTGGAAGTGCGCCTCATCTGAGAAAATTATTCTTTTTGTGAAGTTTTCGCTCTCCACTTGTCGATCCAAGACCCATTGAGCAAATCGACATTTCCATGATCTGCAGGTTTTAACTCTTGTGTAAGTTGAATCTTGTATGCATGAATTTGCCGATCTTTTGAAAGGATGATATGCAGTGAACTTTGTGACAAATTCAATTGTTGAGCTTGTCAGCGAACGTGGGGCTTACGTTCACATTGTCATGCATGGCAACAACGTTTTCTTCATTTCTAACAGTATGTGGTCGTCCAGTTTTCTTAACGTTTGACACAGAACCTGTGGTCTCAAACTTCCAGATCAACTTCCAAACTGACGATTCTGTTGGAGGAGCATTACAACCGAGTTTTACATGCAATTCACAAACTTTTGCGATGGAACTTTCACTGTTCTTGTAATAACTTTTTATCACCTGGATGTGTTGCTCAGTAGTCATCTGCATCTAAACATCAAACAACAATGCTCACCACACAAAAGCTATCAGGATACTAATGGGAAAGATAACAGATAACAAACATGATAAAACGAGGGTTGCCAATCATCATATGATAAAATGGTGCAAAATTGAAATCCGTCCTTACTTCCCGGACACCCTTTATTTATTAGTTGTATCAATAAAATTATACTATACTATTATACTGTATTATACTATATTTTCAGCCACTTGATTACCAACGAAGAGGAAATGGAGATGAAGAGGACACACACTAAGAAAACCCACAGGGACAATAGAAAGGCAAGCTTTAGAATGGAACCCTAGAATGAACCCAGGGGCAAATGGAGAAGAATGGCCTACAAGGAGATGGGGAAAATTGGAAAATCAAGGAAGGAAATTAAAGCAATATAGTGGCTAATCAAGTTAGATTGAAGTGTCTCATCAAGGTCCTATGCTCCCCGGAGGAGCAGTAGCAAAGAATGAATGATGAATGATTATTACCAACAGACTACATTAAAATTCATTACAAATTTTATTCACAGTAGTTTAACTCGCATTAAAATCACAACAACACAGAAAACTTTACATATTACAGTTCATTCTAGTCCAATGTTTCAAGGAATATTTCTTCCTCATCATCGGCTCATTTTCTTCCTTCCTCATTGGAAAGCTGCAAAATATTTAAGAGCTGATATATTCCACACCCTGCGATGTAAATTCTATAAGTAGTTTACGATCATGAAAAAAAACTACATACTCGTAGACACAGTCGGGGCAGACTGACGCACAGAGACAGCCAGAGACCGATACACCCAGAGTTAGATAGAGTCAAACAGTCAGACCGAGACTGATAGTCACTAGAGGGCGGGCGGGACATTCTGACATCAATGTCCCAGAAAACATGGATTCTTTCTACAAGTGTTAGAAATGATTTACTTCATATAGGAAGAAGATGTTTCAAATATTCCATTTCCAGGACTCAGCAATAAGTTTTTCTGATGAAAAATTGCTGATTTCCAGCGCATTATTACCATAATTTCTCTTCTTATGAAGGCGAGAAAGTTAAAAAAAAGAGCAAACGTTAAAACAAAACATACAATAAAAAGTTAAAGACTGGTATGTATGATATTGAGGCAGTGTCAAATCCGTGGGGGCTCAGCCCCCCACATCCCAATGGTACATATCAAAAATATAGCTTAATGTTTAATATAATTATCAACTATAAGTCAACAAATAAAAATGCAATTTCAATTATTCATACCTATAGCTTCCCCTTCCCAGAGAAAAACTATGGTTGAGCCTCAGGGGCGTGAAGATGTTTATGAAATTTTGTAAGCAATACTTAATAGCAGTGGCATTATTAACCCAGTACCTGCTAAAATTATTGGAGATATTCAGGTCATTTTTGGTATTGTAGTTTAATTGATGTTAAAGTTTGAATGGGAAGCTTAAGAAAAAAAAAACTATTATATGGATATTTTTGTTTGGTTTCACGGTTTGGAAACAAAAGGAATGTCAGGTTACCATTCAGTCTTTATCATTGAGGGCGCATGCCTAACACCCCAGAGCATGGACATATCCACAATGCAAAATGAGCAACCTCAAAAGTAACCAAACAAATTGGGTACAGATGTGAGCAACTGGGCATGATTTGAAACTAACAGAATTAATTGTAATATTAAGAAACTTCTGACACACACCAGGTTACTTCAAGCTTGTTTTATATGAAATGAATAAATTGAATGAGTTTACTTGCATGTTATTCCATATATCTTTGTGTTTGACGACAGATTCACATGCTGACACCAATGATGGTTTCCTAGTGACACAATATCAGCAGCTTTACCAGCAATGTAATCTAGCTATGTTGTCATCAACTCAGAATAAATAAATGAGAATAAGACTGTATTACCATTTGAGCACTTTTGCCATACACTTACGATGCTCTAAATCAAAATTTTACCTCATTAAAAACATTCAGAGAATAAGTACTGAACTTATAAATATCAATTATAGACTACTGGTAGCTGATATTTATTTTAGATTGCTTACGAATGCTCACTCAAACTATACTTGACAGGAGCAAACAAGGCAATACTGCCTTTGGCAAGGTCCAGCCATAAAGCACAAAGAATATAGCATGTATTCCCTTGTCCATCCCACTTGAGCACGAGGGAGTATGATTAATACTGTACAGAAGATAAAGAAAAGAAAATGCATTTTAGTGACACACCAATGCAGTATTCCTTCTAATAATAAGTTATTTTCTTCCACCCAGATAGTCATATTTGACAAGAAACTAAATGTTTAAGTTTTGTTGAACTACTATTCAAGAACCATTTTTAATAATGATTTCAACACATTACTTAAAACAGTATGTCACAGTATTTGGCTTTTTCATCTAGATTCCCATGATCCATTGACCTAACAAAGATTGTTCCCTGCTTTACATCAGAACAGTAAGTTTAGCTTATCTCAGTCCCAAATATCATATACAATTTTTTATTGTTTCTAATGTTCAACAAAAACAACGAAAATAATAATAATAATAATAATAATAATAATAATAATAATAATAATAATAATAATAATAACAACAATAATTACAATTATAAGAATAATAATAATAACAGCAACGATTTGATAGGATATATCGCAGAATATAACAATATAATAAAAAATGAACAGCAAAATATGCTAATTATTTCACACAACAATAAATTCTTGCAAAAACTCGCACAACTTCAGTACCAAAAAATTAAAAACTAATGAGAGATTTTTCTGACAAAAATTTGTTCTAAAAAGCATACCAGAAAAAACAAATAAAGGGAAACTGAATATACCTATAAATATTACTCACACAAAGGAATAAGTATTTCTGGTTCAGTGGCTTGACCTGCTTCATCTACACACACATGAGTGAAGTGACCTCTCGGAAATCCCATTGAGTAAAGTTGCCCCAGAGCTATGCATGTTCCAACTGTAATACGGTGGCGACCCAGAACTGATGCATTTGATGATTTTTTCAACTTGTATGTAACAGGATGAGTCTCCCCAACTTTAGTACTATTTAAATCACAAGCTGTTGAATAAGGCAGTAATATTTCTGGCACAGTTCCTTCTTCTAAACAGTGATAAGCCACCAAACGCACAAGGTCTCCAGGACTTAGCAACTGGGAAATCAGTAAGCGTTCTGCAATTAAATTGGCAGAACTATTGGATGGTGTTGCCACAAGAATTCTGAAACAAAATTAAATAAGACAATTATTCTATAAGATTTCATGAAAATTATTGATCATTATATCCATTACATCAAGATTTCTCAACACTGTATCATCTTATATTAATGGTTATTCCCAGGCTAGTAGGCTGTGGTCCAGTTGGAATTGAAGGGCCAAACATTTCATCCATGACTGGAGTGAACATCCTCAGTGGCAGGGTCTTGGGCAAAGTATCTGAGGGCTGACGCCAGTCAGCAATCAGTCGCCATACCAGATACTTCACCCAAGACCCCGCTGCCACTGAGGATGTCCACTGCTATCTTAGATAAAACGTTTAGCCCTTCAACACCAACTGGATCTAGGCCTACCAATCTGGGAATCAATATGAAATCCAAGTACATTATACATGAAAAGAAAATTTTGACTATTTAGGCCTATTGAATGCACAGAGGAAAGTGAAATTTGGTATAGTTAAAATTTACATACAATGTGTTATAAATGTATTAAATAAAATAATAAAGCATGCAAATGCAACCCACAACACTACTTCATAAATCGTACAACTCAAACTATGCACTTTAGTATTAAAACCTGATTTTCGTATCCCAGAGTTCTGTTTCCTATGCCCTAATCTACAAAATGAGATATTTTTAGACATTTTATTGCAAGCTTAGTTTAAGAGAACAATACTTCACTCCATGTTTGGATTTGTGGACATGAAAAGCATATTATTAATAACAGTACTGATAATAATAGTAAAAATTATTTTGGTGTATATTAGTTTTTAGAAAAGTTTGTATTGATGTTTTTTCCCTTAACATTATACATAAACAAAGGGGAATGGAGACAGTACGAGGCATACTCAGAAAGTGAACAAATTTTTAGATAAGCGTTTTTGAAAAAACATTACTGAATATTGTGGTTATTTTTCCATTTAATAGCCATTATGTTCAATGCATGTGATGAGCCGTGGCACTAGCTTTTTTACACCCTCCTCAAAGAACACTCCTGCCAACCTCCCCCCTTTTCAGAACCTCTTTCTGCACCTGCTCGTCAGTTGAAAATTTATTTCCACCCATGTGTCTCTTCCACAAGGTAAAAGATGACAATCTAAAGACACCAACTCAGAAGAATACGGGAAACGGTTCAAAACATCCCAACCAAACGAGTCCAAGAGCTAGAGGAGCTTGGTGGCTAAAGCTGTGCAAGGGTGAGTATTGTTGTGCAACAAGCACACTCCTCTCCACCATCAGCATTCCCCTCCTTTTGTTTTCAATGCCCCTTTTTATGTTTTTTAGTCTCATAATATTGTTGTGTATTGATGGTCTCCCCTGAGGTAGAAATTCAACCAAAATTATGCCATTTCAGTTCCACAACACAGCGGCCACAATTCATTACAAATTAAACTTTTATTTTTCATTTCAGAATGTTTGTGTTTATTGTTTTTGTAGTTCTGTTCCTACCCTTATCACTATGTCATTCAATTTTGTTTTGAACAGAGCAATTTCTTGATTTGTGTCCCCAGGATCAGAAGAATAAATTCTGGGACACAAGGTTCCATGATCTCAGGTCCAAGAGAGACGCAAAAAGCCATGCCATATTCAATCGTGAAGACAAGCCCCTCACATACCATGTTATAAAAACCAAAATATAAGCTGGAGACCTTGAAGTCCATTCTGGTCATCCCTAGTACAAATTTTCTTCTTGCATGCCTTTTGGTGGTCAAATTGTTCAATGTTTCCTTTGTGCGTTTGTGTTCGATTATCATTAGGGAACAGATTTGCATGTAACTACAAGTTTTTACCGGAACTAGATACCTGCATTTAATAATATTTTTTTTAGAGTTTATAAGACATTCTGAATTAATTGGAACTATTTTTATTTTACGTATTTTTACATTTTTTTGGTATAATTATATATTATTACTTATTCTCCCTATTAATATATATTTCATTACATTTTAAAATATTTATACGTCGAAACAGAACATTTCAGATGGGCATTTGCATAATATGTTACGGAATCATCTTACTTACAAATCAAATGTAATGTTGCTGCGCTTCTTTGATCACCTTACCTTCGCCTTGAATTGTCTATCTTCTCTGTACTCTGAGTCAAGGATGAGCAGATTTTTCTGAACAAAGGTAATTTCAACTGTGTGCTCACTCATGTTTGAAACAGCACATTCATTACTCAATCGAAAACTAACAAATACTTTTTTCCACAAAATTGTCTTACTGCGTTGTTCAATTTGGAGGGGGATATATTCCCTTTAACCCCCTCCTATGCGATGCATCACTGGCTACGCAGTACTACTATTCACATGAAAGTTATTTTATCGTGAGTAAACGTATTTTTATATTTCGAATAAAATTGTTATGTTTGGTGAATTCTAGAGTACACTTACTTCTGTAGAGGTAGAACCTACATTCAACTACTCTGAATCCTTGTAAAGAACTAATCGATGACATTCTATGCTCAAAAAACACTTGTAGAGAACAAATTTAAACAACAAATTTTTATTTCACATATTTTCAATTTTTTCTTACAAGTTTTGAAAAAAATAAGTACATATATATGTACATATTTTACATTTTTTATTACAATAAATTCTGTTCTCCAGTTATCATTAGATTCCTTTCGTAATCTCGAAGTTACTGTGGTCGACAAAGGCTTAGCTCAGCCTGACTCCCAGGCTCAGAACAGAGCAGCACCGACAGCAATATGGTTTACACACACTGCAGGGCTCACTCTTAGCACATCAAAAGGATAAGGATAATATTAATAAATATAATATAACACTATTATAATAAATAATAAAGAATTAATATAATATTAATATTTCACAATAATAAAATTAAAAATAAGACTATGCATAATGAAATGTACACAACAAACATTCAAAACCGCATTGCTATTGAGGGTCGCCTAGCAATTGTCCAATTGGGCTGCAATTTTGCTAATCTTTTTTCTGTGTTAAATGGAACAAAATTTGAAGGGCAAATTTGATTTTTTTTTTATTATTTACTTATTGATTTACTTAATTACTTATTGATCTACTTATTTATTTATTTACTTACTTATTTATTTACTTATTTACTTACTTACTTATTTACTTACTTACTTATTTACTTACTTACTTACTTACTTATTTACTTACTTACTTATTTATTTACTTACTTTTTATTTTACTTACTTATTTATTGTTACTTTATTTATTACTTTATTTACTTATTTTACTTTACTTATTTATTTATTTATTTATTTATTTATTTATTTATTTACTTATTTATTATTTTTTATTTATTTATTTTTTACCTGTGTGGGGTTGCTAGTCCCCCAGCGGGCGCATCCCCAGGTGGCGGATAGGGGGATGTCCTGCCTGACGTATCTGGTGGGTAACAGGGAAATTAACGGGGTAGACCAAAACCAGCGAAGAGGAAGAAGAAGTCGACAACGGCTCTGAAGAAGGAAGAGATGCTTGACAGCTCTCCAACGACAGAAGAGGCGGAAGACTTCTACCTTGCAGATGATGATGTTTCATCAAAAAGGTGAGAGGAAGGAAACCTCGAGAATAAATCCCTGGTCCTCCAAGTTGGGGGTTGAGATGTTGGGCCTGCACCCCATCACTCAGAAAAAACTCAACATGCACGAGTCCCAAGCAATAAGCCTCGGAAACATGCTGGTCTACGACGACTACTTGGCCTTCAAAATAGGTATATAAATTTTGGAACTTGGAATAAGCAAGGCATAGCCACAAAGGAATCCGATGTTTTTAAAGAATTAGACAGGTTAAATTTAGATGTTGCTGCCCTATCTGAAAAATTTACCAACTTGACAAACCTTCTGGACCAAATTGGAAACAGGAAGGAAATGTATTTAATGGGTGTCTTTAATGGAAAAGTAGGAAGACAATATGGAAGAAATGTTGTAGGGAAATTTGGAGAAGGTGTAAAGAACGGGAATGGGGAAAGACTGATAGATGAGTGCGAGCAATATGAATTGAAGATATGGAATGGTTTTTTTCAGCACAAATATATCCATAAATATACCTGGTCTCAACCATCAAGGAAATTATACTCTATAATTGATTACATTATTGGTAAACAGAGTAATAAGACCAGAGTGGAGGAATGTAGAGTTTATAGAGGTGCAGAGTGCGGATCTGACCACTTCCTTTTGCGAGCCAAATGTCTTTTCCCCTTCCAAAATGGAAAAGTAAAAAATCAAATAAAAGAAGAAGACTAGAAGAACAGGTGTAGATATTAAATACAAAGTGAGTTGACCAGAAGACCCATCAATCCTGTTCTTGTATAAGCTAAGGCTCAGTGGGAAGTTGCAAATTGTGGATGACTCCTCTCCAAAAGCAATGTACAGAGATATAACAAACTACATAGATGAAGCGCCATACGAAAGTTTGGGGGAAATTGAAAGGAAGCAGCAGAGAACCGGGACATATTGGTGGAGTGACAAATTTGCTGACAAGGTACAGGAGAAGAAAAACACCTATCGAAAGTGGCTGACGACCCATGATCTAGAAGACAGAAAAACTTACACATGAATATGTAGAGAAGTAAAAAAGGAGATTATAAAAGCCAAAAATGATAAGTGGGATATCAAGTGTCAAGAAATTAGCAACACCATTGGAAGCTCGAGATCACGGGAGGCATGGAAAGTGTTGAAACAACTGAGAACAAATGAAGTGAGGTATGGACATTTGCAGCTTATAAGCCTAGACAACTGGGCAAAGTATTACAAAGAACTTCTGCAGGAACACTCTGCAGAATACCGCACTCTATATCAGCTGAAGGATACATCTGACAATCTGGTAGAAGATATATCACCAACTGAAGTTGAGAAAGTGGTGAAAAGTTTCAAAAACGGTAAAGCTCCCGGACCCGGTGGGATAAATATAGAACTAATAAAATCTGCTCCATCGGTGTTGTTTGAACAGCTATCAGAATTATTTAATGCATGTCTCAGGGGCCGTGGGATACCTGAAGTCTTTAAAGTGGGTTACATCTCCAATATATTTAAAAAAGGAGATAAAGAGGGCTGCTCCAATTACTGTGGTATAACTGTCCTGAGTTCCCTTGGTAAAATATATGGTAAAATTATTAAAAAACTGATTGGAAAATGAAATAAATGAAATGGAAGAACAGAGTGGTTTTCATGCTGGTAGATCCTGCATAGATAATATATTTACCATCTGACAAGTTACAGATGGTGCATAACCTGGAGACACATCTAGTCTATATTGACTTGCAAAAGGCGTACAACAGTGTCCCCCTTTCAAAATTGTGGATAGCCATGGAAAACCAACATATTAATAGCGTATATATTAAGGCCATTAGAGAGTTATATACAGACAATATCGCTTATGTCAAATTAGGAAATAGCATATCAAAAGAAATCAAAATAAGTAAAGGGCTAAGACAGGGTTGTTGTATTGCACCAACTCTCTTCAAAATATATCTAGGAGAAGCTCTAAAAAACTGGAAGATAAAATGTAAAAGGATGGGAATAAAATTAAATGATGATATGATATATTCACTAAATTTTGCAGATTACCAAGTGATATTCGCAGAGGATGAAGATGATGCACATTATATGTTAAGGAAATTAAATGGGGCTTGAAAATCAATTGCAAGAAGACAGTACACGGTGGTAGGTGGGACAGGAAAAGATTTAGTAATGGACGATGGCGCAGTTGTTAAGTGTTGTCAGATGTATAAGTATTTAAGAACAATTTTAACAGACCAAACAGACCAAGGGGGCAGAGAAGAGGAAATTAAACATCGCATTCGGCAAGAAAAATCTGCTATTCAACAATTGCATTCAATAATATGGAATAAAAATATTTCTAATAAAGTGAAAATTAGAATTTATAAAGCAATTGTGGAAAGAATATTACTGTATGGTGCTGAGATGTGGGAGATCTCAAAAAGTAATGAGAAAAAGTTAAAGGCTACGGAAATGGAGTTTTGGAGATGCAGCTGTAGTGTAACGTTAATGGAAACAATCAGGAATGAAAATATAGAGCAGCAAATGGGTATCATGTCGGATATAATGGATACAACAGAAGGGAGAAGTTTAAATGGTATGGTGGCGTTTAAATGGCATCTTAGAAGAATGCCTGAGGAAAGATGGCCATTAAAAACTTGGAGGTGACAGGTGCCAATGCACAGAAAGAGAGGTACCAAGACTCACGTGGTATGATGGTGTGCGACAGACAATGAGAGATCATCATATCGAAGATGATGATTGGCAAGATAGAAGAAGATGGAAGCTTGGGTGCGAGAGACGCCGCATGGTGTAGTTGCACTCGCAGAAGAAAAGATATATTTTTGATGTATGTATTTGTTTGTCTCTTTATTATTTGTTTCATTTATTTATTGTCATGATTACTACTGTTAGTGTAATTATTTATATTATTACTGTTATCGTCGTCATCGCCGTCATCGCCGTCGTCGTTATCGCCGTCGTCGTTATCGCCGTCGTCGTTATCGCCGTCGTCGTTATCGCCGTCGTCGTTATCGCCGTCGTCGTTATCGCCGTCGTCGTTATCGCCATCGTCGTTATCGTCATCGTCGTTATCGTCATCGTCATCATTATTATTGTCGTCATCATTATTATTGTCGTCATCATTATTATTGTCGTCATCATTATTATCATCATTATTATTGTCGTCATCATTATTATTGTCGTCATCATTATTGTCATCATCATCATTATTATTATTATTGCTTCTCCAAAGTACTTTACCTGCTATCTGGAATGAGGATGTAGATCTGAAGAATTGTCTCAATAAGTGTCATTGTTTTACCAGTACCAGGTGGCCCAAAAATAACATATGGAAGAGGTCTTGCTTCTCCCTTGAGAACATTTCGAACAGCTTCTTTCTGACAATAATTCAATTTGCTATTGAACCATCTCAATTTAACAGCTTTCTTTGGTAGTCTTGGAGCAGGAAGGGTAGTTAAATACTGTTTACCTGTTTCCTGATAACATGGAACACCATTCTGCAACGAAGAATTAAAATATTAAAATACAAACAACTAGTAATAGAAAGTTTTTAAACACCATAAACAAAATATGAAAATACCTCCACAGAAGGCTTCGCTATCATCAAAGGGATTTTCCTTGAAGCGCGATGTCTGTTGTGATTATTATACAGAACCCCAGCACTCCCTTCTTCATCCTCTCCTAAATTTACTTGCGGATCTCGTAATTTTATGCAGTTAGGAAATAATACATACTCTCCTAAATGTTTTAGAGCCAAATCTACAGCAACATGACACTTTCGAAGTGGCCCTCTGTTCAAAACAAAACGGACATTACATTCTTCCGATTCATATGTCTGATGAAAATGAGAGTGAAATTTTAACAACAAAGCATTTGCACACACTTTATGAACATAACCTTCATAAACATGACCTGCAAAAAAATAAACAAATTTATTACAGAAATATCACAATTAACAGTTCGTAATTATTATGAAAAAGATGAATAAGTCACAAATATGGGAAAGCAAGCACTGAAAAGAAAAATATACAAATACAAATATGCATGAAATTAAATTGCAATAAATTCTTGTTACTGATAAGTAGATCCCAGTTGTTTTTTTAGGCAAAAGTGGCATTTCATTTTTGTGGTAATTTTAACATGCATTTGCTTATTTTAAAATGAAATACCGTTTGCTTTTTTAAAATGTTGTGATCATTGCATTCAGTTTCTTTTTGTAAAGGAACCAATCTCCTCCGGAATACTGATCTTAGATACATACATCAACAGGATAACATAAATCAAAATGTTCTTTATTTCGTCTCTTAAGGAAATTTCAAACATAAAAATATTAGGCTCAATTTTATTCCTGATAGGTCCATCGTTTATATAAATTTTACAAAGATATATAACACTAGCACCTAAAATATTCACAGGATTTTTGCAAAAATAAATATTCCCCCATCAATCTAGCATGACTTTAAGCCTTGCAATTTTGAAAAAAATTCTTTGAATTTTAGGGGTTCTTTACTGGGACATTTTTAAAAATTTTCTCAATGTCTCCAATTTCTTCATTCAGATTTCTCGTGAGAATAGAGTAAAATACACTTATAGAGATTGCTTAGGTCCGATTTTCACAGTTAACTCAGTATTTTCAGAGATTGCAAATGTTTGAAATTATTTGGATCCTCTCATACAACTCCATTAACTACCTTATGGGAAAGAATTTCATTTGAAACGTCTTTATATTTCTCCACAATCAGTTCTTTAATTAATGTCATGTACATTTTTAAAATATATATATATATATATATATATATATATATATATATATATATATATATATATATATGAATGAATGAGTTTTTTTCCCATAATTTTGAGTGAAACAAGGGAAATATTTAAAATTGGTAAACATAAGACTTTCTGATAAAGACTCCACAGGTTTTCTTTAAGCTTTTTGTGTTGATAAAGCTAAATGCACTAAATAACATGACTTAGAGACAGAATTGCCATGCAAGAGCATGTTTTTATTTAAGCTTCATAAGAGCTTTCAAACATTGTAAATACATCATTCATACTTTTAAAACTTCATACTTTTACTACGCATGTTTGCATGTTTTGGTTTTTTTTAATTATACTTAGACTTCCATCTTAATTATATAATGCATTATTTATTTATTCTTAATCCTGACAGTACACAGTTGCCTTTGCTTATTGTTATACTACAAATTTTAATCCTCTGGTACATGTTCTAGATTTTCTAAGCAAGCACACACACTGCTCACAAAACAAATTATCAATGCCAAGCAACTAAGTCACAAAGGATAATGAAAAATACAGGAAAATGTATCTCGATATCATTTGATAACTGACAATGGGAGAGAAAAATAATCAAGAGCACACTCTTAGTCCACTTGCAAAGAAAAGCCTAAAACACCTGTAAAAAATAAAATTTAAAACCAAATTTTGTAAAATCGCCTACTGTAATTCAGATTTTAGAAAAATAGCAGGTTTACCTCTACTGGAGTCATTAAAAATTGTTGGTATTAACTATCTTTGGAATTAATGTCTGGAAATAAGCTAATGTGGCTTGTATAACTGCTAGGAAGAAATTATATTAGGAGTTAAATTCAAATTCTGATATGAAATTTCTACAAAACAAAACATTTGTAGCAAAAAATCAGAAAATGCAGAATTTAAACTCATATTGGCGCAGATTTCTTCTTTGAAGTAGGTTTCAATTATGTCTTTTGGTGTAAAAAGCATTTTTTCCATTCAAAAAGATTTGTTTCTGACTTAACGATGAATTTGACAGAGCAAAGTTAGAAAAAATTGTTACTTGTTAACTGTTGAAAAAGGCAATAAAACTTACTAAAGGCAAAAAAATAATTAACTAAAATTTGATTGTGTATGTTTTGTCAGTTGTTACCCAGCATCATGCTATTTGACAGTACATGTTTGCATGAGTATTTTTGCTTTCGATAGTGCATGGAAATCCTGTCTTAAAACATGATGACAATGCCATTTTCTTATATGTTTTCTTTTGATTTTTTAAAAATTATACAAAGTATTTTTTTTTAATACATCTCTCATCTCATTAATATTTACAATACTTGTGTTTTTGTACATCACTGCATTTTGAGTACAAGTGCTACAAAATGATTTCTTATGAAGTTCTTCAAAAGCTCAAAACCTTTTCTGGGAGCTCAAAACCTCAATTTTGAAATATTCAAATTATATTTTCTCAAAAATGGATCCAAAATTTTCAATGAATTGAATTTTGAATTCAAATTTCAATGAAATTTGCTTATACGTTTATTCTTCCATAATATTCTTACGGGTCGTAATTCAATTCTATTAGGGAAGGGAACATTGAGGAAATGTGAAAAAACATCTTGTAGGTGCAAACAGATGGCTCCTGGAAAGAGTAGTGTATAACCGAAAAGCTAGCTCCAATGTTAAGAGAATAGGAAACTAACTAGTATTAGAAAGTTTGTGGCACTCTGCAGCACCACTAGTTTGTACTGTACTTATTTTTGACATGCAAGTAACACAAACTAAATTTGATCCTAGAAATGGCAAAATTCTAACACTTTTAGACAAAAATACTTAGAGAGCCAAGCTTCTCACTTTGCTCACACAGTTCCTAATCTACAGCAAGGGTCTTTAGCCTCTGCAATTTACATACAGCAACATTGGGTCTTAGCCATGCAAAATTACAAAAATTTTTTTGCACCAAAATATACACACACCCAAGCCGCTTTACCCTTCCTCTAGTGCCAGAAACCAGAACAGCCAAGCTAAAAGAAACACTTCACTCTCTTTTCCAAGCCTGAACATCTGAGATCGCTGCTACTTTTAAACAATTCAATAGGCTGGGAGTAAGGAGTGTATTGTTTAATTTATATTCTCTTCATTAAAATGATCACATGAAATTTTATTTTAACTTTTCTTAAAATTCCCTTTGTGACTTATCTGCCTTTACCCAAACATCGATTTAATTGTGATAATTACCTTGTTGATTGGAACTTTCAACATTCACTTTGTCTCCAACTAATACTGAAGGTCGTTTTTCTGCAAGGCCTGGAACTTCCAAACTAAGATATTCTCCAACAAATGATAATGTTGTTTTCTCCATATCATATTCATGCATACGAATACTCAATCCAATTTCTTCCAAATAAAGGAGAGAATGAAAACGAGAATTGTAGTTGTTTGCAGACAAATCCCTTTTCAAACAAGGCACAACTTCTCCAAGACGTGAAACAATCTTGGTAATGGTGCAATCTTTGTTATCTTGGGCAAGTACAGCTTTCCACATATATTCGGGTACTGTAAATATTCCAAATCTGACTGGCACAAAAGCCGGAGGTTTCACAGGCTGAATACCCTTCATTAAAATACCAGATCTTGAATTAAAACCGTTCCGTGTTCTGGCATAAGTATCCTTCCAATCTATTCTACCTGCTTGCTTGTGTTCAATAAGGTCAGTCAAATTAAGATCTTGCACTTCAAAATGTATATTACAAGTCATTTTAAAGCCTTTGAATGTAAATACAAATATCTCACAAGACTGACCAATAAATTTGCCATTTACACGAAAACGACAAGAAATATTTTGCCCAGGCCCAATAATGGTTCCATCATCAATTTTGCTGAACATCGTAATCTGAGATTCACTCCTCTTTCCATGAAATCTTCCTCGTAATAATAAATGATGATCTTTTCCTAAATTGGACATTTCTATTGTATACTCTTTTGATTGACCATAATTTACACATCCAACATCAACTTTCCTTGGAACTGATATTCCATTCTTGATACATGAAGAAACATCATTGCTTTTATTATTAACTACTTTTTTGGATTCTTTATCTTCTAAAGAAGCAATACTCAGCCCTCTCCATGTACATGTTCCATGGGTACATTCAATAGCCTAAAGACAATTCAAGCAACATTAAAAGACTTTTAACAATGTTTTCATGAACTATACCTCCAACAGCAGAAACAACAAAAAAGAGTAAAAATGCAATTACCTGTACAACAACCGAATCTTCCAATGCTGGTACATATTCTGGTTCACATTCATTCTGAGTAAACCATATACATCCATCAATAATTCCTTCCTTTTTATTTTCATCCCAAGCAGTAACTAACCCAGATACTATTCTAGATCTGAGAGGCTGAACATCATATATAGCAAGAATTTCACCAACAAAGTCTTGAACATTTCCATCCAATTCCACAAAGGCATTTATAGAAAGCCAGTCACCTACAATAAGGTCAAACATTTTAATACTAGAAACACAAACAAGAAAAGCAATATTTATTTGACATGTACACAATTCCACACTTTAAAATCATTATTCTGTAAAACCATTTCTTGTATTATTTTTAAAAAAGAAAAATGTATGTTCACTGAGAGAGAGAGAGAGAGAGAGAGAGAGAGAGAGAGAAAAAAAAGGACTAAAGTAAATAATTGAAAAGAGCCCCTTTTCATGGATTTTTTTATTGGGAAAAATCTGTGGAGTGAATGCCAAAGAGTTTACAGTGAAATTAAATTTCTCAGAAAATGAACATCAAAGTAAAGTCAATTTTGGGTTTTAAGATAGGTGTAGACAGAAGACAGGGGTATGCACTATCTATTATTTATTTATTAATAATATGAAGTATTGTTTCTCCATAATTTTGATTTTACTATTTGCTAACAACTTAAAATTGTATATACAAGTTAGTCTTAATGATTGTACTGCTCTTCAGATAAACTTGAATTCTCTTGCTTTGTGGTGCATGAAGTTTAAATTATAACATGCAGTGATAAGATACTCGCAACGGAGTAATATTATTTATTATGAATATGTGCTGGATGGACATTTGTTAAATTCAATTTCTACTTTTAAACACTGGGAGTCATTTTTTACTCTAAACTCAAATTTGATAGTCACATCCAATACAAAGCAGACAAAGTGTAACGTATGCTTGGGTTCATGATAAGTGTGACCATGGTGTTTACAAATATTGAAACTTTTAAAATATTATATCTTACTCTAATACACGCTTTTCCAGTATGGTCACCCCTCTTACAAAATTTATAAAAATAAACTTAAGTCCATCCAGCATAAATTCTTCAATTTTGTTGCATACAAGTTCAGATTGCCATTGGTGAGGCTATCCCATGATCATAAACAGGTCATAAGGATTTAAATAATTTTATTACTTCATTAATTATGTTCTTCGCCTTATTTTACTGTCAAAAGTTTTAAAAGTTCTTCCGAGAAGCCTCAGAAATAATAATGAAGCACTATATGCACTGCCATTTACTAGAACCAACTTTTTTTTTAACGCTCCACTGTGGGCCACCCAGTGATCTGCTCTGAGGAGCTGCTGCTCGCTCCCTGCTCTTTCTAGCAGCTCTGGTGGCAAACAGAGCCTCTTTGTTTTTTGGGGGTATTTTCCATTGCTCAAACTAAAAATGTATCACTGCTCTGGGAAAGGATATTCCAACAGAAAAACAAAACTATTTTTGTAACATTTACGGGAACATTTACTAGTAATACACATATTTTCGTGATTTCAAAGTAAAAACAAAAGCTTTGCAGCATGGAAAGAAAAATTTATTTTTCAAGATAGTGCCAGATATGCCAAACATTTTAGGTTCAAAAGAGTGCTCAAGCACATTAAGAAATTTAATTGCTGCAACATTACAATTTATTACACTGCCGATTATGCAAAAGTATTCTGAAGGTTACTGAAAAAAAGTTACTAAATAAACTAATAATGGAAATACTGACAGTAAATGAGATTAAAATTTTAAAAAATGAAGCCAACTGCAAATCAATTATTTTTTTTTTTTTTAAATTGAATGATACTTCTCATTCGAGATTTACAAATTTTAAAAGTAAAAATTACTGCTCACATTTGTTCGTTGATACAAACATCTGCAACATTCGAGCAGCATTCTGATGCAGTTTCGGAAAACATTTTTGAGTGACTTCTCATAAAATCTAATAAAGGTTTCTTTTGTTTGAAATTTTTCTCTTAATTCATTGCCATACTGCAAATCATTTTTTTCTAATTGAAAATTACAAGGAAAAATGCTTATATCAAAGGAAAAAGATGTAGCAAATATATTAAATTCTAAATCAAACAAATCCTTAAATCAGATTTCAAATTCCAAACAACGTTCCAAATACATCTACAGATTCTAAAAAATTCAATGTTTTGTGAATGTTTGACAATGAAGCTAATTTTGAAAAGAATGAGATCTTTCCCAAAGGGACAGTAAAAGTAAATAAAAGTAACCTGTTTTACATTGTGTTATTATACTGTTTAACAATATAGGAACATCAAAATATATCCAAATCACACTTCTTGAAATGCATTGTTTCTCATAGCACTGCAAACTTCCTTTCATTCTCCTTTAGAGTACTTGTCATATTAACCGTATAATGTCATTGCAAACTAAACTTCATATGATTACGTATGTTTTTGCAACACAAACTTATGGCATAGCTGCTGCCATCTGTGAAAAGATACTTTTCTTTCCACTCAGCATTGAAAATTGTCTGTGTGGACACTTCGGTTTCCGAAGTACTGGCGTAAACTTCTATGTTTCCGCAACTGGAGTTATTTGGGAGACAGTGACAGAAGTTGTCGCAAGCCGTGTGATGTGGCGCCTCCGGTGACTTGCTCTCGGTAGCCAACAATATTCCGCATTCCCAATTTGTTCTGCTTCAGCAGCTCTGCTCCACTGAATAGATTGTGTAGAATAGCGAACAAGCATGATATTGAATTTGTTCGGTCAAGTGATGCTTTCAAAAAATTAGCTAACAATGCTGTTCACTGACAGTTGCTGCTGTTGTTTTTGTTTGAGGGTTGTAATTAATTTTTTTATTTTCTTTTCTTTTTTTAAATTTGTGGTGGTGTCTTTTGTACAATTTTGAAGAGTTGGGATGTAAAGTTATTTGTGGTGAGATTTTTGGTTTAGTTGGAATATGGAATATCCTTACATGGGCAATTGCCTCTTTGATAAATGAAATAAATAAAAACAGTTGAGATGTTTCATACAATACATACATACGTATTGTATGTGTGAATGAAGTCATCAAACAGATGTAAACAGACAGGCCATAAATGCTGAATTTCAAAGATTTTCAACAAGTTTATAATTAAAACTCAAAAGACAAAAAATTAATTAAAGAATTATGATTTCTTAAAAATGAAGTTCTAAAGTGTAATTTTCTTGCTAGTTACATAAATCCGTTCATGCGAACATTCAACTGTCGGTGGAATGACAAACATTATAGAGTCAAACAGTTCTATTATTAGTTAGTCAATGTTTGTGAAATGAATGTGCAATAATTTCTATATGTCTAATGGGCCATGCCACCCTATTTTTGGTTAGAACGAGTGTCAAAAAAACATTCACATAACAATAATACCGCATGTACACAAAAGTGAAAAAACTTACCTTCATACGGAATAAAATCACACCTGACGTCATCCAACGAAAACTTAATATTAGGCTTTACGCAAACTTCTTGGCCATTTTTTGATTCCACTTGTCCAATCATCTTTCTATTAATGGCTCCAGATGACTTAACTACTTCAGTCTTTGTTTCTTTACATTTCTCCTCCCAACTTTCATCAGCAATCTCCAAGACCTTATGCAATTGCCATTCTTCATCAACATGCCTTCGAAATACAATGTAATTAATTCTGTCACCTTTCTGTATTTTTTTATTTTGAATACAATGATAAGTAAAACGTAATTCCTGATCAATAATCGCATAATCTTCAGAAACATTTGTAACTGTTCCAATTCTGTACTCACACAATTGAAGATCATTTGGTAAATCATTTTTTTCTGGACGAGTAACTTCATTTTTTAAATCACTTAAATCTTTACTGAGATTCACAACCTGACTCTGTCTTGTATTATCTGCTTCAGTTTTGGTGATTGTTTTCTCATCAACCATACATTCCAAATCATTCTTGCAAGTCTCTTCTTCCCATCCTTCAATCACACTTATTTCCTTCTCTAATTTGGCAATTGAGAGTGCATCATTCTCAAATTCATCACAAAAATTTTTGTCAGTCTCACTGATAGCGGTTGGAGATTCACCAGTGGTTGTAATACTTGTTTTTGCTTCTCCCACATCCGAAACAAATGTCTTTTGACCAATGACATAATTTACGAGAGATTTTAAAATTGGGAACATTTTAATTGCTAAGAAATTGGTTTTATTGCCCAATGTACTTGTCAATGACTGGATATTTCCATGCAGTAACTTGAATGTAATCCAATTCTTTCCTTAAGAGTTTCATTCTTTTGTTATGAGCATCACGCTGCATTTGCAATAAGCATTGATCGAACGAATGCTCAAATTTCAAATGAACTAATTCAGAATTTAGAGAAGTAGTACTAAGTTCGGAAGCTTGCGATTCGCTTTGAGTCGGAGATGATAGCACGGTTTTCGGAAGACCTGTTGAGCTCATATCAGGAACAAAACTAAAAATAAAAAATGTATTACAACAAATCCTTCACAATATACCTATTATTAAAACGAAATAACGTCCAGATAAAATGCAAGAAATAGACACGATGTTACATAGCGTATAATTCACCTTAACAGCTTTATTAAAGTTTCCGTATTAGCGGCTAACTTCTATAGCTGACAATGCATTTGTCAGGAACTAAAAAGATGATATATTCAAATTGGATCTGTAACATTAACACAATTATAATTATGCACTTAATTTAAAATAAAGCGCACTATCACACGCAACACAAACAAGTGGTTATGAGCGCCAACCCGCCTCAGCCCAGGTGTCAGCCATGGTGGGAAATACGGAGACTTAGCGCTCCGGAGGATGCGCAGTAGCAGCCAATCACGTTTGAACCCAGGGATGGAGCGAAAACGGCTGGCGCACGTGATCATTTGCTTCCGTTTGCGCATGGTGGAAATAAGAGGGTGTAGCGGTGCGCATGCCGCCGGCTGTGGACCATTGGTCCACAGTATTTTATGCCCCACCAAATGTGCGCCAAATTCAAATTATCTACGCAGGCGCGGACATTTTAAAATTATTTAAAAGAACAATATTTGTTTTCAAAATAACTAATTTAATTTAGTCAAGAACTTAACTATTAGTATATTCGTGTTATTAATGAAATGTTCGCAGTTTAAATATTTCAATTATGTACAAAAAATGTGAACAAATACAATGACCTGATCCAACGTACAGTATTTGGCCACATTATTATAATCATTTTCAATTTCATTTCTTTTGAATTTATGTTTTCTATTATTTGGAGGAATGTGTTCCATATGTTTGTCACTTCTATTAATTTTTTTTAATATTTGTCTCTGAATAAGTACTGAGCAAATAATGTGTTTGTGATTTTTGAATTATTATATGAGGCCATGTACTGTAAACACTCAATTCCACTTTTATTTGTATTTTTATTATTTCTGTTCATAGTTTCAGATTCGCCTTGAATGCTAAAAGATCTGAAGAATGAAAACTGTTGAATTTTAATGGATAGGAATTACTCTATAAAAAATATTAATAGAAAAACATGCCTATTATATAGTAACGTTAAATTTAATTCTATATTTATTAATATAATTTTATATTTATTAATTGAGAAAATAGTTGAAATATATCCAAAGAACATACAGGTGTGGAAAAAATATAATGGAATTTAAATTAAAAAAGCTTTAATATATGTCATTAAATGAACAGAAATCAAGCTTTACAGCTTTCCATTTGCTTAATTAATCAACATAGTATTTGTAATAAAACATAATTTTAATGACAATAAAAATTAGAATCGCTTAAAGAAGTGGTTATTAATTAAAAAAAATTAATTGAAATATTTAAACTGCCAACATTTCATAAATAACACCAATATACTAATAGTTAAGTTTTTGACTAAATTAAATAAGTTATTTAAAAAACAAATATCGTTCTTTTAAATAATTTTAAAATGTCCGCGCCTGCGTAGATAATTTGAATTTGGCGCACATTTGGTGGGGCATAATATTATTAGACCACAGTCGGCGGCATGCGCACCGCTACACCACCACCTCCTAGAGTGATAAAGCCTGCTCACTGTTTCGTGACGTCACCGTAGGTAGTCATGGAGAGCGTCGGTCATTCCTCGCTTACCTATTCTACAGCATTTTCAACGCCAGGAAACCCGTTTTCACTTCTTTTTGTATTAAAAATTATCAATTCATGATAAAAGTTATTTTAAGTACATTTTTTAATAAACATTGGTTTTCAATACAGTATATATTAACATATTTATGGACAATACAACTGATGAATTTACTGGAAAATATTCAATCTTCTGCCATTTGTTTGATAATCTATCATTTTCTTTTGACAAAACTTCACCAAAATACAGTTTTCCAGCGTCAATGTTTGACTAAATCATTTACTGAATGACCATTTACACAAGCATCATGAACGAATTCTTTCTCAGATATTTCAAGATAGTGGGACAGCAAACATTTCTTTCATTGGTGACTTTTGAAGCATTCGTTATTACAAGGAGTCATTGGGAGCAGTCACCCATTCTCATCTTACATTTTCTTCAGTGCATATTCCAGGAAACTAAATTTTCTTCCCTTTTTTAATATAATAGTATATCAATGCATGATTAAAAACTTTGTTCTGAGCACATGGTTTTTATTAAACATATTTCTTTATAATACAATACATTAAACCCAATTATTTACAATATAATACACATCTATTCATAATACATCACTGAATTTATTGAAATGTATGTAGTTTTCTCTGTAATTTCCATTTCCAGTCTTTCTCGCTTTTCACAAGGGCCTTCCCGTCTGGAAAACTCCTCGGTAAGGTGAGCTGGACAGTTAGGGAACACAGATGGTACAGCATCACTTCTTAACTACGGTATATTCAGTCTCCATGACAGTTTCTCTTCATGTACATTATACACCACCTTCTCCCAAATAATGTCATTTTGATGGAAAAGACGGTGGCATACCTGAAACAAGAAAAATATATATATATTGAGATATACCAAAATTTTCCTCCCTCTCTACATCTATATCTGCTAAAGATCTTAGCGTCCGGCTTGCTGGGTCAATGGGTCACGATATATTATAATCTTTATTACCTCTGTAATGGATTATAAGATCCGCCGACTATACAGCGCAGCTGGGAATCTGAAATAGAATGATTCTATTCCTAGTTCATTTCTGTTTGGATTGACTAAATGAAAGATCACTTTCTTTTCTAAAGAACAAATTCAACAAAGTTTATTTCTATGATTTTAGCAAACAATTTAGATAATTTACAATTTTTTAGGCCTTTTATCAAGATATCTTTCAATTTACAGTTTATACCGCGGTTAACTTATCTTTTCTTCGATGATGTCCCTCGTAGACTTCTCAGTCGAAATATCTTGCGAGCTTGCCGTAGTCCAAAGTTTCAAGGAATCCTCTTCTGCCCCTATCCAAGCTGTTCTCAAACTATCAAAATTACCAGTCCCGATTACGTCCTATGACATAGTCCCGAACTTGATTACCACTCCCGACAAAGTTCCAATTTATACTTCAATATTGCTTCCACATGAAAATATCTACGAACAGTTCAGAAGCGCGTTTCAGAGCAGAATGAAATCTTTCTGCATGATTCATCCCTCGAAGACTTCGTATTAAAACTACCTTCATTTTTTTTATAACATTTGACCGTCCTTCTCTCACCCAGCCAATCCATACGTTCGTTATATTTTGGTGTAGCTGACCTCTTAATGCCTTTACAAAAAACAAAAACTACATTGTTTATTCACGGTCGTTGCTAAGCTCTAGCTCTCGTGATATTTCGTAATGCATGTTCCACCATATTGTCTACCCATAAATGTTAATTTTAATGTGACATATGGGTATGTCAAATATATATATATATATATATATATATATATATATATATATATATATATATATATATATATATATATAATATTTTAATATATTATAATATATATAATGAGGTTGCATGAGGGGTAAACTAAAATTGTGCAGTGGTTAGTCTATAATATTAAATATGGGTAGATCGGGAGAATAGTTACCCCCCTGCTGCAAAGCCCCCTGTACGTATAAATCTCCGTAGCAACGTACTCTCATGAAGTGAACTGATTATTCGTATTTTTCAGGCTACAAATTTAATTTTATAACCTACACAATTATTTAACCAACGCATTTTTTTCACCAAGTGGTCCGCTACCCGACGGATTCAACGTGCTACGTTCGCGAGGGTCTTCCGGCCCTCGCTTTCGAGACCTGGTTCGCGCCTCCGCTGTCGCTCCGGCACTCACGTTGTTAAAAATCTCCCTCACTTTTAAGAGAATTTATTTTAAAGGGAACACTCACCTTTAAGAAAATTCATACCTTCCATCTGACTAGACACACAAACCTATTTGAAGAAGATTTGAAATGCGAAAATACACACAATTCCACGCCAACAAATTATCAGGTGACTTCTTCTCATTTAAAATTGAACATAAATAATTCAGTTGATATAGTGAACCGCGCAACTATAAACATAGGAATCGCGAGAAATAATGAATTATAAAAGGAACCAAAGGAACCGTGCCACCCTAAACCTGGGATCAACCCAAGGAAGAATTGCAAGATCTAATTGCAAACAACTTGGCTTCGTGATAGAACATTAGGAATATTACTAAATACTGTCAAAACTCTTAGCAACTTACATACAATTTATTCTTTGAATAAATAATAAATATAATAAATGTAGGTTCTACATGTGCATATGAACCACAGTCTTACCTTCGAGGATTTGGAAGGATCAAAATCTTCTCTGCGAATAGCAGCCATCCATTTCTTCCGCAAAGCAGGATCTTTTGGAAAACCAAAAACATGTACTTTCGAGGCTTCATCGCAGATTCCTCGACACCTCGGAACTACACATCTAAACGGCATATCAAACCGGCAGTAGAATACAAGTATGAACTGCACCGAACACACGAACAACACCAGACTGGAGGAGTGCTATGCAGCACAGTTCCGTGTGGCCGCTAAGCAGCCACACTTCCCTGCTGTGGAGCCATCCCTATCCTTGCGGACATCTATGGCTGATCTGAAAAATGAAAAAAGAACATGGTCAGGAAAGACAATAGCCGTTCGGCGCTATTGTGGCGTTGTTTACCGCAATTTTCTTGCCAGTATTGGCGTTAAGCCCGTTTTAGTGTAGCATATCTCGCGGGCGTTTGTACGTAGCCGAACTATCCGGCTCGTACAGAGCTAAATTTGCTATTAATTGATTATTTGATTTGTCTATTTTTGAGAAGAAATTTGTAGCTAAGACTTTGAAATGCTCTTCCAAGAATGGAATATTTAAAACTGAGCGAATTTCTGTATTTTTAATAAAAAGTGGTGCGCAAAGTATTCTCCGAAGGCACGCATTTTGAACTATTTGCAGCTTATTTAAATGCGCATGCGCCGCGATTCCCCAACTTGGGCAGGCGTAGTCCATAATGGGCCAAATCATTACCTTATAAAGAAGCAGGTTGTTCGCTGTAGACAATTTGCTCCGCATATGAAATAAGCTTCGCAGCATGCCTAAGAGTTGCCACGCTTTTTTAGAGGTCGCGTCCGCGTGCTCGCGGAAAGTTAAAGCGCGATCGAGCGTAATACCAAGGTATTTAGTACTTGCGCGCCATTCAATACTAGAATTACATAGCGCGAGCGGCCGCGGCGTAGCGTTTTTATATTTACGTGTGAAGGGCACCGCCGTGCTCTTCTCCACGTTAACTTTCACGCGCCAGCGCCGCAGCCACTCCTGGATCTGGAGTAAATGGTGATCCAAGTATTTAACGAGCAAGTCGACTCTTTTCGACGTGGCTATTACAGCCGTGTCGTCTGCATACATGGCGAGTTCGGTCTGGGGAGAGGTTGGAATATCTTGCACATACAGGCAGTAGAGTACCGGAGAGAGAATACTCCCCTGTGGCACTCCCGCCCGAATGCGGCGAGTGGTAGATTTTGCGTTCAGAATCGCCCCTTGGAACGATCTGTTCGCGAGGTAGGAGTGGATGATGTGGACAATGTAGGTTGGAAAATTAGCAGAAATTAATTTGGCGAGGAGGCCGTCGTGCCAAACCTTGTTGAAGGCGCTGGCGACGTCTAGGAAGACTCCGCCAGTGAATCGCCGCTCGTTGAAGTTGCGCCGGATTCTATCTACTATGCGCACTAGCTGATGGGTTGTGCTATGGTGCGCCCTAAAACCAAATTTTTCCTGATTACTTAAAGCGTGCTTTTCGGTAAATTTTAAAATTCTCTTAAGGAGAATTTTCTCAAAGAGTTTGCCGAGCGTATTTAGAAGGCTAATAGGCCTATATGACTGCGGCAACCTCTTATCCTTTCCAGGTTTGGGAAAGTTAAGCACGTGTGCATGTTTCCATTGCGCCGGAAATATCTGAAACATGAAAATTGTGTTAAACAAGCACACGATGTTGTTAATGGCACTACGCGGGAGCTTTTTAAGGACATCGTTTGTGATGCCGTCTGGTCCTGGCGCTTTTCCGCTCCGTAGGGCGGCGATTGTTTCCGCTACTTCCGCGGCGTCCGTGAGCTCCGGCTCGTCTGCGGGGGCGTGTAAGGCCGCTGCGACGCTGCAATGCACGCTTTCGGCGTGCTCCGCAGGCGGCTGCTCCTCTACAGGCCGGAATTGCGACTCGAGTGCGTCAACGAAAAGCTCCGCTTTGTCCTCGGTCGCCTCCACGTTGTCGCTGTTCGCGTTGCGCAGCGGCGGCACTGAAACAGAAGACCTTGTGAGAGCTCGCGTTAGCTGCCACAGCGAGCGATCCTCCGGCGGCAGCTTTTTAAGTAGGTTTCCCCACTTTGTGTTTCTGTGGTCAGTTAAGGCGTCGTCAACACGCCACCTCAACTGATTCAGACGAAGCTTGTCGGCCGAATGTCGCGTGCACTGCCATTCACTGCGCGCCCTGTTCTTGCGCTGGATTAGCGCGACTATTCTTGGGGGGAGCTCCCGGACTCGCTGCTCGTTTCGCCCGGCGAAGGCGGCCTCATTCAAACTATCTGAAATAGAATCTGCGAGCTTTTTTGCACCTTGCTCGATCTGCAGCCGGTCCGTGATGGTTTCCGCTTCCGGGAGGCGTTTCTCCAGTTCCTTCTGAAAAAGAGGCCAATTAGTGCGTCTGCGGGCGGGTAGAAGTGCAGAGATCGAAAGCGGACCGCCGCGCCCCATCTCGGCTATAACTGGGAGGTGATCCGCGGTCAGCTCGCAGGAAGTGAAAAGATAGATATTTTTGTCAATGTCGCGAGTGACGGCGATGTCGAGAACATCAGGCCATCCCGCGTTGACAGGGAAATGGGTGGGTTGTGAGGGGCCTATCACCTCATAGCCGTGCGCCTCCGCAAAGTTTTTCAACTCGCGACTGCGAGGTGAGATGGTGTGGGAGTTCCAAGCCGAGTGTTTCGCGTTGAAATTGCCCGCAAGGAAGGTAGGAACGCGGACGTGGTTCTAGCAGGGCGTCGAGAGCGCTCCGTATCAGATAAGCACTGCACGTCGGCGGAAGGTAGGTCGAGATGATGCGCAGCGGACCCGCTTCCGTCTGAACCACAATCGCCGTGGCCTCCAGGGACTGAAACGAAGGCAAAACAGTTTCATGATGAACACCAGACGAATTCAACTGAAAACAGCATGTCTGCATCCAGGCCACCCATGCCGCATGACTACCTACGCCGCCATCTTAGTGACGTCACGTACTAGTGAGCAGGCTTTAAGGCGCGTCCACACGATGCGTCTTTTCTGTGCGTCACGGGAATGAAATTGTATGCGCAAAGTTGAAAGCGAACGTTCAACACGGCGCACGTGCGCTACCCTGTCCACACGGTGCAATTGTGCGGTGCGTCAGTTCTGTTCTGTACAATGGATCCAGAAATTTGCGCGGCAATTTCGGCAGCTTATTTTATAATAAGTCGAAAGAAGAGAAAAAGAGAGAGGCGCATGTGGATGAGAGAGTACTTCATGCAAGGAAACACACAGCATTATTCGTGATTTGCGAAGCGACCGTGATTTATTTAAAAACTTTACGAGAATGTCTCCTGACGATTTTTCGTCTTTATTGGAACTTTTGAGGGGACGTATTTCAAGAAAAAATACGGTGATGAGTGCAATACCAGCAGAAATAAGACTAGCAATTACTCTGCGTTACTGGTGACTCTTACGCCAGCCTAAGTTTTATGATTCATGTTTCGAAACAAAGCATTTCAGAAATAATTCCTGAAACTGCAAGATGCATCAAGTAAGTTCTAGGGGACTACGTAAAGGTAAGCAGTTTTTTCTGAAACTATTCTTTATCATCTTGCATGTTAAATACATAATTATGATCCAGAATGGATATGATGGTGGAAGAGGAGGGTGATGGTGAGGAGGATTGAGGCATGGAACTAATTGTTATAAATACATATAGGTAGGCCGGTTTTTCTAAAACTTTTCTTTATTACATTACATGTTAAATACATAATCATGATTTGGAACGGTCACAATGGTGGAAGAGGAGGAGGAGGAGGGTGGTGAGGAGGAGAAGGATTGGAGCAAGGAAATAATTGGAAGTGCAGGATGCGGGGTGGAGGAGGTGGAGGAGGAGGAGGAGGTGGTGGTTTGGGGCACATGAACCATGTTCGCTGCACTTACATTCTCTTCGCTTAGCTCCATATTTGTAATGGTTTTTAATAGCTCTAATTGTGCTATTTTCCGTAGTCTTTCACTATTTAAATTTTCAATTTTTTGGACTATCAATTCACCAAAACTGGAATATTCACTCCTTCGTTGCATCACTGAAAATGCCTCATTCATAATTTTGAACGCATGCTCTTCCTTTTCATCATTCTTACTCTTCTGGGACCTAAACTGGGGGGTGGGAGTGGATGACTCCATGACAGGGCTTGGTTGACAGTCAGGCGACAGTATGTCTTCTGTCCCATCTGTCATGGCTTCAGTTTCAAAAACTACCTGCAAAAATTAAGAAAATTTTATTTTTCAGATGCCAGCTAATGAAGAAGAATGGGAAAAAAATATCTGAAGATTTCAACATGAAATGGAATTTCCCTAATTGTATTGGGGCTGTTGATGGAAAGCACGATACCATACAGTGCCCTGAAAACAATGGAAGCACGTTTTTTAATTATAAAGGCCATTTTAGCATTGTCCTCATGGAAGTGGTAGATGCCAATTATTGTTTTACTTACTGCAATGTTGGCTGCCAAGATAGAATTTCAGATGGTGGGGTTTTTAAAAATACAGAGTTCAGTAGGAAGCTCTTCAGTAATGAATTGAAATTGCCCCAACCAAAACCCCTTCAAGGGCGAATTACCCCAGTATCCCCTGTTTTGGTAGCAGAAGATGCCTTTCCCCTATCCCCAAATATAATGAAGCCATTTAGAGTGGATTTAAATAAAGGGTCTCCAAAGAGAGTATTTAATTATAGGCTTAGCCGAGCACGACGCATTGTCGAAAATTCTTTTGGCTTAATGGCATGGGTATTCAGAGTTTTTAGGAAGCTCATGGAGTTAAAAGCTGAAAATATAATAAATGTTAGACTTTGTTGCATTTATCTGCACAATTTTTTAAGAAAAAGTGTCTCATCAAGAAGCAGATATGCTCCTTTCGGTGTTCTTGATTCGGAGGATGTCAATAGCAGAGATATTATATTGGGGTCATGGATGCAGGTGACAGCCAATGACACTGGTCTGAGACCTCTAGTGAATATTGCAAGGAGACCATCAGTCCATGCTACTAATGTTAGAGAGGAATATGCGGAGTATTTCATTTCAGATATGGGATCAGTACCCTGGCAACATAAATACCTTACCTAAGTTTATGTAAATTGTTTTATTTAATCTTTATAGATCACACACTTGTCAATAAAATGATACTCACTTCCAGAGAAGTTGTTGGATTTATTTCTCCTACTGAATCCTTTGTCACACCAGGACAAGAAACATTCTTTAAAAACATAAGTGGATCAAATGCGAACCACTTGGATACATAAACGTCATTTCCTCCACTCCCACTTCTTCTTTTAGAAACTTAGTCAAATTCCTTGCTAAAATAGGAGCGGAGGCTTTTTATTTTGTTCTTAATATTAGGAATTTCACAATTATACTTAGATGCCAACTGGCTCAATGCATCTGAAACATGATAAATAAATTTAATTTTTGAAAATGTGAATAATTTGATAATTTTCAGTTTACTTTTACAATCTTACCTCCCCTCAATTGCTTATTGCAATTATCTTTTTTGGTGGAATTCCATACAACTTCCTTCTCCATGTAATCCTCAATGAACTGAAGGGTAAGTTCTTTGCTTTCAAAAGACATTCTGAAATTACAAAACCTTGATAAAAAAAACTACTGTATTAATTGTTTCAGCTATATAACTTATTAAATAAATTTTAAAAATTGGCATTGCCTTAAAAATAAAATAAAAATTTAGGGAGAATTAAGCAACTTCTCACTGAAACACGCTAAATTAGAAATCGAAATAATTACATGTTCATCTTTACTAGTTTCAACTATATAGCTCAATATTATTGAATGTTGATATTTACCGTAAAAACAAAATAGGAATGCAGTACAACTAAGTCTCCTCTTCTCACTGCAACACCGAACTAAACATGGAAATAACCACATGTTCATTTTAACTAGTTTCCATAGCATGACGCTCTGTATTCCAGGTGCGTCAAGCTGGAACAGCCAAGTCAGCACACCGACACGAAATATGTCAAATCATTTATTGCTCATTAATTGCCACATTTTTGAATTAATAGCCACGTATTTTCGTGGAGAAAACGGGTGTGTGCTGGCTTGACGTCAAGCCAGCACACACATCAGTTAAATTCGAGCCCGAGTTCAACGGAAACCATTTAATCATTTTTTCTTTTAATTCGCACGTATTTTTGGTCTAAAATAACGCAGTCAATGTCAGCAGGAATGACCCAACCCGCAACATAATTCAATGCTAGCTTGACGTCAAGCCAGCACACACATCAGTTAAATTCGAGCCCGAGTTCAACGGAAACCATCTAATCATTTATTGCTAATTAATTGCCAATTAACTGCCACAATTTGGAATTAATTCGCACGTATTTTCAGTCTAAAATAATCAAAGTCAATGTCAGCAGGTATGACGCAACCCGCAACATAATAAAAAAATTGGAATATAGAGAAAACAAACAAGCACAATCACATAAAATTAACGAGATAGTTTAAAGACATATCTAACTATTGTTTTACTCTATGCATGATTTAATTACCCCTCTCTTTTATGAGATAATACATTTTTTAACTTCGTAGTTTTGCAACCACGTACGACATTCAAATAGATAATGCAAGAGTACCAACGACTACGATATATCTATAATCTATTAAATAATTAAATACACATTCAATACTAGTTTATTATCCTAAAGATAAATTAATAAATGTTGCCGTGTATTATATAAACATTGCTGAAATTGCATCAGATTTATCGAACCAAGCCACTTATTCAAATTCGAAAATACAGAGAACCAGCGAGCACAATCACATAAAATTAACAACATAGTTTATAGATGTTTAAAACTAATATTTTACTCTATACGCTATTTAATTGCTCTTGTCATTTATTAACTAATATTTTTTTAAAACTTCGTTGTTATGAAACTTAATCGATTTTCGAACAGAAAATGCGACAGTACCAACGAGCACTAATATCTATAATTTATTTAATAATTGAATGCACGTTCAATACTAGTATATTACACTAAAGATAAATTGATAAATGTTGCCGTGAATTATATAGACATTATTGAAACTCTATGGGAGTTATCGAACAAAGCCAGATATTCAAATTCGAAAATACAGAGAACCAACGACCACAATCACATAAAATTACGAACATAGTTAAAGGATGTTTAAAACTAATTTTTTACTTTATACACGATTTAATTGCTCCTGTCATTTAATTAATAATAATTCTTTAATATTTCGTTGTTATAAAAACTCGAAGACATTCGAACAGGAAATGCGAGAGCACCAACGAGCACGAATATCTAAAATCTATTAATAATTGAATGCACGTTCAATACTAGTATATTACACTAAAGATAAATTGAAAAATGTTTCCGTGAATTATATAAACATTTTGAAACTGCATGGGAGTTATCTAACGAAGCCAGATATTCAAATTCGAAAATACAGAGAACCAACGAGCACAATCACAGAAAATTAACAACATAGTTAAAGGATGTTTATAACTAATTTTTTGTTCTATACACAATTTAATTGCTCTTGTCATTTATTGACTAATAATTTTTTAAACCTTCGTTGTTATAAAATTTGTTGACTTTCCAACAGGAATTGCGATAGTACCAACGAGCACTAATATCTAAAATCTATTTAAGAATTGAATGAACTTTCAATGCTAGAACATTACACTAAAGATAAATTGATAAATGTTGCCGTGAATTATATAAACATTATTGAAACTGCATGGGAGTTATCGAACCAAGCCAGATATTTAAATTCGAAAATACAGAGAACCAACGAGCACAATCACATAAAATTAAGAACATAGTTAATGTATGTTTAGAATTAATTTTTATTCTATACATGATTTAATTTCTCTTTTCATTTATTAAATAATAATTTTTTAAAACTTTGTTGTTATAAAATTTGTTGACTTTCCAACAGGAATGGCGATTGTACCAACGAGCACTAATATCTAAAATCTATTTAATAATTGAATGCACATTCAATACTAGTTTATTGAACTAATAATAAATTGATAAATATGGCCGTGAATTATATAAGCATTGTTGAAACTGCATCAGAGTGATCGGACCAAACCAGATATTCATTTTCGAAAATACAGAGAACCAACGAGCACAATCAAATTGAACCGAAAACATAGTTTGTAGATATTGGGACGTTATCCTCGCATTCACATCTACCTGGGCTCGAGTTGCCGGCTAGCTCTGGAGGCGAGTAGAGCCTGAAATTTGGATGGTGAACGGACGTGGCTACGTGATGGAAGTAAATTGAAAGATAAGTTTAAAGAAAATATAAAATACATAAAAAATTCAAAAAAGAAAATTAGTAGAAATGATTTGTCACATTTAGTCTGAGCTCAGCTGTAAACCTTTTATTCTAATCAAGTAGTATAAAATTAGTACAATTTAATCCTATATTTTTAGCTTGTAACAAATAAAAAACAAACAGAGATGAGCTTATAAGATTACAAAAGAGAAGCCAATGCGCGGACAGCAGTTCCTGAAGGTTAAATATTGTCCTGGTAAAAAATCTTAAATGAAGATTATGCCTGAAGGGCGTGATAATAGTTCTTTTATTTGTCGCAGCTGGACAAATAAGCAAAGTCGTCATGTGCAGAGGGAGACTCGTTGTGGTGAACGGCCTCCAAAAAGGTCGCTGGACTCTTTTCTGCCAGACGGCGCGCTCCTTGGGGTTTACAAAGGAGAGGTTCTTCTCGTCGCCGACTTCCCATTCAGGAAAGCACCATCAACGGCGACATCAGCTGTGACCACTGCGGCAGCGGTGGCGACGTGATCGATGACAACATTTCACGAGTCCGAACGTCAAAAACAAAGACGCGATACTTGTCGGGAGGATTATCACCGACTTCTACTTAATATCGTTGTCGCGTATTCGCGACACTCGGCGCGGGCGTGAACGGGCAGATAAAATTTAAAAAATCGATTAAAGTGTATTTTTATAAACTGTCTTGCATTCAGTGAGCTACTAAAACACTGCCAACAACAAAACTATCTCCCTAGCAACGTGCGTCCGCCTGGGAGCGTCTCCGCCCCGTACTATTCTCCGTCCTGAGAACTTAGCGCTTCCGCCCAGTGCGGCCCGTAAGACCTCTACGCTTCTGTCTGCTCTCTGTGCTTCTCAGCGCCCACGAACCTCCCCAATTTCCATGAATGTTCTAGAAGTTTCTACATAAATTTTGGAAGACGTGTTGTTACTGGCCGAAAGTTACTACGCCGAAAATAATATTGCTCCAATCAGATTACGCATCTTGTCGGGAATTTTGATGGAATTTTCCAGAACGCTCTCCCTCGCACACTTCCTGTAAACAATTCTGGGCGGTCGTCCCAGGTTCCTCCAAGCTGCGCAGTCTGTGGTCCCCGGGGAGGTCCCGAGGCGTGTATAATAAATATCGCGCCCCTCGCTTCTTCGGGGCGACGGCGAAAGGTCGTGTTTACAGGGGAATTAATTGACCCTTCGACCGCCCACGGAAGGCGCGACCGGTTGCGACATGCTCTCTGTGGAGAAGTTATTTTAAGATAAATATGTTTCTTCAAGAATCAAATATTCGGTTACGTCACAATATTTAATACTAGTTTATTATTCTATACACTATTTAATTGTTCTTGCCATTATGAAATAAATAGTTTTGAAGCTTCTTGATTTCCTGTTTTATGATTCAGCATATTTTTGCGTTGATATGAATGAAAATTTCTTTGCATTCCTATTGTCGATTCGCGATAGTTGAACTTTTCGAGTAATTTTGCTGATTCTTAATTGCAATTTTGAAAAATATAGCTGCAATGTTCTGCATTGATGATTCATCACATCTTAAGATACTTTGAGTTTAATTCTTAGTATATGTATATTAAAATAAGTTGCAAAATAAAGAAAATATGGAAGCACCTTTCTGATTTTTAGAAAATTTCTAGAGTAAATAGTATCTCATTAATTGGCACATTTTCTGCTTTACCGCCATATTTAGTTTTTTTAATTTTTTTTTAAAGTTTTTCAAGAAAAAAATAATATATCATGTACATGTATTACATTTAGAAAAGAACGTATTTATTCACATTATTTTCACACTTATTAATATGAGTAAGAAAGTAAAGAAAACAATTTTATTAGAAACAACACACGATGTAACATATTTTAAAAGTTAAAACTTTATAAAGTATAAAATCAACTTCTTATCTCATACACAGTACAGCAACTCGTACAGCTAGACTGCTGGCCAGCTAAAAAGCCGAACTAACGGGACAACTTTGGAAAAATGCCACTGTCGGATGAGAACATACATTTATACTCGATTTAGGGTAGTTTCGTTTCGTTTTGTTGGCAAAAGTTGTCAACCGTCACACAAATAACCTGTATATTTTACCTTCAAGCGGTAGGGACATTTTTAAAAATTTGCAATGAAACAATGACTACTTCCGTAGATTCCGCCAACATTCAAAGCCATCCAAGTGAAGTTGTGTTAGTTTACGAGTGTTGCTAAAGATTTGTATTTTGCGTTTTGGTGCTCTTCGTTCTTTGCGTTTTATCGTTCAATTTATTTATTTAGTAGTACTAGGCGTTTTTGAGTTTTATTTATTATTTTCCAGTCGTTTTCTTTAGTAATAATAATAAAGTTAATTGAAATAGTTATAGTAGTTCATTATTTGTTGTTGTTAAGTATCCCTTTAGTATTTCTTGTTTTAAATTAATTATATTATATTTATTATTTTTTTTTCTGAATTCATTTTAATTATAACTGGAAAATAATGGATAGCCCAACAACATCAGGGTCTACACTTAATATTGAACCTTTGAAGATAACACGTATTCAAAGACTGTCTCTGGTAACAATGGATAAGTTATTGAAGCCTTACTTACACTAATGATGATTTTCATTTTTTTTTAACTTCTTTAAAAGCTAATGAATAATTGAACAGATAAATTAAATGGATGCATTTGCATTGATATTGACATAACTGGACTGTCAGGAACAATTCATTAGATCACTTAAAAACTACCATGTATATCACGTTAATTAACTTCAATAATTGTGGTATTTATTTGCGTTCAATAAAACTCATTACTACCACTTCAAAACGTGAAGGAACTGTTGACACACATCTCAAAAGCATTAATAACATAGAAGTATGACCGCAGATAACTTTTGAGGTTGTATTTTTTATTTGCACTTGACACTTTTTAACACTTCTTAAGCTCGCAATAGTTGATAATGATAATTCTTAATTAACTTAATAGTTATTCACAGAGTTAATATTCGTTTATAGATGAACATCTCTTTTTAATTCTACCGAAAAACGAAACAGTGGACAAGACTCGAGACCGCGCGAGGATTGTGAATGAGACAACAAACAAAACAAAAGCGAGAGACTTGATCAGAGTTATAGTTTCATAAGTTGGCTATTCCGAGAGGAAATCTTTCAAGCTGCCATATTGCGAATTTAGTGCGGTCTAATACACGGTCTAATACACGGCTCCTATTCTTAACCGAACCTGTATCTTGGACTTCGTGATTGACGTCATCACGAATGAAATGCGAATTTACGTATTCTTAAAAACTCGACTCGTCTCGAGTGGTCGTGATTTGCGTTCGCGATTTCACGAGTGGGGTTTGTAGCAGTGAGATTCATCACGAATAGTAAACATTATTACCGTAACCTCATTTTCTTCACATTCTGAGGGAAGGTGCGTAGTAAATTATAGTAATCACCTACCTATATCTAAAAACTTTGTACGCTCATAGAAGTTACTAAATATTATATCAAATACGATTTTTAGAAGTTTTAGAATTTGATTTTTAGAAACATTTAGAATATATCTTCGCTAATAATGTGTGTATAATGTAACTTTGCCATGCCTAACGAACAGAATATCATTATAATTATGCTTTTCAGAAATGGATGAAATAGTCGCTCTAGAACTGTTAGAGTCATTAGCAGATGCAGAATGCAATGCACAAGCATTGCCGAGACCTATTGCAACTATTCGCAATCCCATTGATGAATTATCAAACCGAGAATTCATTAAAATATTCAGAGTATCCAAAGAGCTGTTCAATTTCATTACGATAACTCTAAGCCCTTACTTGAAGCCAGCTCGTGCTCCTAAGGACATAGATGTGGCTATGAAGGTATACTATTAATTAATAAATCTTTTGTTATTTTGCACTAGTAAACTTGTAGTACATTTCTTATTTTGAACCTAGCATAATTTTTTCTTCACATTTTGCTTGGGTTGTATCTAGGTGCTTATAGCATTGAAGTTTTTCGCATCAGGAAGTTATCAAGGAGACATTGGAAATAATTGGTTCCTGGGTGTATCACAACCATCTGTCAGCACGTGTATTCAAGAAGTTGCAATTGCATTAAATCATCCTAGAATTTTCAATGAATATGTAAAATTTCCGTCCAACTTTCAAGAACTCAATCACATTAGATCAAAATTTTATCAGAAGTTCTCTTTTCCTGGAGTCATTGGATGTATTGATTGCACCCACATTGCTATTTTCCCCCCTGAAGTAAATCATCCACAGTATTCAGAGCATCTTTATATAAATGGGAAAGGGTATCATTCAATAAATGTTCAATTAGTTTGTGATGCAAACTTAAAAATCTTAAATATTAATGCTAAATATCCTGGTTCTACACATGATTCATTTATATGGCAAAATTCCAAATTAAACACAGTACTTAGAAACATTCATGCCATGGACACACAGATTACTTTTTGATTGGAGATTCTGGGTATGCTTTAAGGCCATGGCTAATGGTACCTTACCTTACCCCATGTGGTACTACATTCAGTACAAGGGACAATTCCTTCCATTTCTTTTCCGCATCTTTCATAGTAAATGTCTGAGAAAATTTTCCTGACACTAATATCTCGTTTTCGGGCTGGCTCAACCACTCTATCATTAGTTCTTTTTGTCTTTCTGTAGTGTATACCTTTTTCACGTCCATATTTATAAAAAAAACTATGCAATACACAAAACTAAATACTATTTACAAAACAAGCCTATGGATTACTTTTCTAAAACGAACTAAAAAATAAAATAAATTGGAAACCAGTAAACAGTAAAAAATATCTAACTCGAACAAAAATATAATACTACAGAATTGTAATTAATGTCTTTTCACACAACGCCCTAACACAATGTCTTTTCACACAACGCGCGTAAACCTCAGCTGTTTGAGACAATCGAGCAGCGAGTGAAGCGTTGCCAAACGTTACCGCTCGTCATGTGCGAATGGTATCGCGAAGGGTATTTAAGAATACGGTTTCCTCGTAGTCTTCGCAATTGGACCGTTCGAGACATTACGAATGCGAGATATCACGAATGATGTTAAGAATAGCAGCTCAGAGAGACCTTACGAAATATATATATATATATATATATATATATATATATATATATATATATTGTGACGTCACGGGATTATACGAACCCGTAACGCCACCATAAGCCACGAGAAAAGACCAGAACACAGAGAAATAGGGTACGCGGCGGAGCGATGGTCCGAGAAAGCGACATCTACCCGCAGGTTTTCGCACTCCCATGTCCGAAGTTAGGGATAATATTTTCTCGAGAGGGCGCGAAGGAGGAGAAAATTCACCCCTCCAGAAATTTCCCCAGGCGGAGTCACATAAATACCGCAACGCGATTCGGAAGAGCTCTCTTACAACTTCGTCAGCGACGGCGACTCAACTTAATTCTTCGGCGATAGTCATTGGTTAGTGCAGGAGTATAATTTTACTTGCTTAGTTAAAGCTGATTTGAGAAACGCGGTAATAACTGATAGAATTCAGAAGTGAAGTGCATGTACAGTGTTAGCACTAACATTACGCGAGAAAGCAAGCGATGTGATTGCTTAAATCTGAAATAGTTTCATAATTGAAATAAATTCGCGCAGAAGGACTCTAAACGAAATCCAGCATTTAATTTTGTACGCCACGACCACGCACGCTCAAAGTGTGGTATGTCGGCCGAGTGCTACAAGTATTCAATTCAATAACGTTAGTTATTCATAGCTGGAAGCGCGAACAACGGGTACGCGGCACGCGGCAGAAGGACGACTCCAGTGAAGACCCAAGCGTAGGCGAGAAGGACTTGGACCAAATACGTGGATGGTACGAGCCAGAGATCGAGAGAAAGGTCTGGAATTTGGACGAGTGGCGGAATCCTGAGATCGAGAGAAAAAGTGGTATAACCGTGGAACATCGAACCAGTCAAGTTACGCGGCGAGGACGGCGAGCGACCGAAAACCCCAAGGTTAATTGATGGCGAGCGGGAAGGAAATGTCGAGGTAAAGAACTGGCAACTTCTATGCGGCAATTTGTTGGGAAACCGTGTAGCTTTAAAATACCAGGCGAAGCGTCCTAAAATAGGTGAAAGTTCCAAATAATTACTGGGAGAAATATTCCGAACGTATGTGCGGCAGTATAATTTCATTCGCTGTACGCACTAGTAAATTCGTTTGAAAGCCATACCTTGTACAACTTTTCTAGAGTGAATATGATATTTCATGTAGTGTAAAGTGATCTTGTTTGACACGCTTTCATTGTATTTGTCAGGGATAATTAGTTACTATAATTTGTAAAGGGTACGATTTAAGTAATGTGTGTGTCACGTTTATTGTTGTGTTTGAGTTCACAGCATTGTAATAAATGTGCAGCTTAAGGCTGACACCTGTGAACAGTCTATGATAGAATAATTGTAGAGAATCATTTAAAGGGCCGTGCACGGAGAAAACTTAGGAATAACAAAAGTTAAATGAGGTACACGAAATAATTCAGAAAGAGGTAGAAGCAAAAGAATTGTGAATAGTAACTATTGAAGTATTCAGGCAGTCGAGGTGACGCCTATACATTTTTTTGTGGTTGTGTTATTTTTTTTCTGTTTTCTTTGCAGTGACCATCTACGCAAAGTGCATACTTTATTGCATATTTGTGCCACTGTGTAATTTGTTTTGTTTTTTTACTGAATATATGCTCATTTTACCAGAATTTTACCTAATTCATTGTGTCAAGGGTTCAGACCTTTCTCATACCCGAAAGATCCTGCTTCCTAAGAATCCAAAGCTCGCTTCACGAGCATTCATTGTTTCACGCTTTATCGCCACCGGCTGGAAGGTAGTAGGTGGGCGTATAAAACTCATATATATATATATATATATATATATATATATATATATATATATATATATATATATATATAAGTTTTTAAACAATGTAGACGGTAGTAAAAAAATAAAACCAATTTTTCCAGTTTAAATATTTGAAATTTGCACCAAAATATGATTGGAAAAACTTGTTTCACCAATGTTTAAACTGTTTATATTAAAATTATTGAAAAGTTTTGCTCACCAGGATGATTTGGAACTTTTTGCTGATATATGTGGAATAAATGTGTTTTATGTGGAAAGTATTTATCGAAATAAAATTATCAAACCCCTTTTGTTTTTAAATTTATCTGTTGTTTCCAATATATCAAAATACGGTTTAAGGTATATCAATCATTTATGTTTATAATAAAAATCAATTTATTTGGTGGATTGACATCATTGACAATTAGACAATCAATCATTGTCACTTTCGTCAATAACTGGGATTTCGCATTTGTCTTTAAGCAGTTTACTCAAAATTTGTTTTTTTCAACATTTCTATATAAAAATACCTGTTCAATAATTTTCGCCAAGTAACTAACGTGTGCCAAAAGGTGTTTAAATGATCGCAGCTATGTGGGAGCAGCATCCCGTTATTCCCATGGTGGAAAGAGATGGGTGGGCTGTTCCAGTGCACCGATTTTTGCTCGTTCTGCGCAGCACCAGTTTCCGTCACGAATCATGTGACCACTTCGTTTGAAAAGCGAGACCAGACGTCGGCCGCCATGTTTCATGTGTGCAAGATATCATTTTTTAAGAGACATAAATGGACAATTTTCAACAGTGACGGACCAAAAGTCACACGATGAAAGGGTAATTGCAATAAAAGATGCAATATTTAAAAAGGTGCTTATCTGTTTCAATGACTTGCAATAGTGATAATTTTGGCATTTAAAATTCACGCTAATATTATGACGCACACTTGTGCCTGAAGTCGGAGGCGCAAGAGGCCACCCATCTCTTTTCACCATGCTTTCCCTCCAAGGATAGTCCGATTGAATTTGATACATAATCGATGTAACACAAATTTCGAGTTCATATGCCGTGTTTAAATATCGGTTAAACTGTTTTTCCAATCACATTTAGGCGCGAATTCCAAATTTTTAAACTACAAAAATTTGGTTTTAATTTTTTTTACTACCGTCCACATTGTTTAAAAATCTGAAAATAAACATGTTGTAGAATGTTATTACTCCTTTTTTGAGGAAAAAATTGAGACAGTACTCCAATATTATCACGTTGAACATTAATTTTAATTTTTTTCTATATGAATTTGGCATCAAAATTCGTTGACAAAAATACTTTTTAATTGAACTATGTTTCTACGTCTCAGCAATTTTTTCAACGTGATACACGCAATACATTCTGAAAAAAAAACATGCAAAACACGGTTCTCGTATCTGCAATAGATTGCCCTAGAAGTCTAATTTTTTTTATGAAACTACGTCATTTCGTATTCTCTTTCATATGAGCATCACGATTAACAATTTGATTTGGGGACACTTTTCACCACTTTATTCGGCTATAACCTTTGTAATGAAAATTGTTCTGTCTAAAAAATGAAACTTGTTTGTTATAATAATTGAACTGACATTATGATTAAAACAGCAGATTCGTTTATAACAGAAAAGTGAAATTATTGTAACATTGAATATAACTCAAAGTATCAATTGAGATTTTACTCACTAGTTAGTTTTTCTCTCAGTGAACACTTGGCATGAAACAAATACATTATATCACACATTATACTGGAAAAATATAGTTACAATGTATAATATAATTGTTTTGAAGCTCTGTTAAATAAAAAATTTAACCACATGGTCAACGATCTAAAATTTTCATTTCCTCATTTCCATAGATAACAAGGAATGCTGAAAAAAAACAACATGATCTTTATCGCACCGCCGAGTCACGAAACGTTTCATGAAAGCGCCTATTTTTCGGCATTTGAAATATTTAAGAACTCTAGGAAATTTGTAAAGGGGTTTATTTAATAATAATATAATTATGTTAGTTCGATTGGTATGACTCGTGATTTTAGGCACGAAACTGTTAAATTTGTAAGTAAATAACGTTTAAAAGCAATATAATTGAAAGATAATTTATTAATAGGGATATTCACAGTAATGCTTAACATTATACCGCGCATTTTATAATATGGAGTTAAATTTCACCAATTTATTAATGGATCTTATTAGCTCAGCTTAATAAAACTGTTTGCTTAATTATTATTAAACTTCTTTTCAAAATACTGAAAAAAGTAAGTTATGTATGATATAAACTTAAAGATTCTGGAAACGATTGAAATAAATAAAAAAATTCCCAACATTGGGGGGGGGGCAGTTGCCCCCACTGAATCCCGCCTCTGCCCACCGAGCTTTAGGAGGAGCCACCTTCCTGAAAGCTCCGAGCTGAGAGCTAACGGCGTTATGTCATTTTACATATGCCCTCCGACATGTAGGAGGTTCAAGATATAAAACGCATCGGAGCGGCATAAAAACAGCAACAAAAAAGGTTTTATGCAAGGGTTGCATAAAAACAGCTCTAAATTTTGCAATGAAAATTGCCATTAAAGACGAGATTTTACTCTTCTTTAATATACGTGAAGTAATATTTCGGTTGTTTGGAAACCGAAAAGTAGAAAAAATGTCAAAAAAATTATTTTGGGTGACGATAACGGCAGCTAGTAAGAGAATGGTGCAAGACCGTAAAGCCACACGAAAGAAATTAGAAAACATTCCTACGAGAAAGTCTGTGCCACTGTGGCAATACTAGTTTCTTAAAATCGGCACAAAATTTTTTGATTAAATTTAGACCTTCGATATTAAGGGAATGGTACAGTTTTCATGTTCGTTGAAACGCTGATTTGTCGGAAATTTCGACTTTTCGGTGTCTTCCTACAACCACAATTGTGAAGATACATTTTTTTATTAATGAAATGTGTGCTTCAAAAACAATATTTAAAAAACGTCGTGTTAAATTTTTGGAAAATATTAGTTTTTTGGGGTAATTTGGCGTCAAACTAAATCGCCCGCTCCGAAAACCTTCTGCTTCGGGAACGTAATTGTAGAAGTCGCGACTCGCGAATTTCTGTGAATTACGTCTCGTTGTGACATAAGTTAGCTGTATAAAAAGCAGTTATAATTATCAAATTTGTGGTGATATTTGCTTGAAAAAAATATTTTTTTCGCACCAAATGTTCCACAATTTGTAATGAGTTTTACAATAAACGACGACTGAGACGTGTTAATTCGGAAAGATTAAGGAGGTTTTCACGTTATGTCAAAAATAAGATTAAACTTCGCAACTGAAACTTATCACAAGATTAGACGTTTTTACATGCTTTCCCAAAATATAAAGTGATTCTACCGTATAGTTTTAAAGATAATCACATTTGAAAACTTGCGTTTTTAACACGCAAAGCATAGGAAAATGATCTCGTCCGACCGTAAATAATTAAATTTGAAACACATCTACATAAGATTACACGAGGGGAAAATATTACAAATGTAGATTAAACCTTTCTGAAGAGAATAGAATAGAAAAGAAAAGATTTTACCGTGTAGTTTGGACAAAAACGCAAAAAGAAAATAACATCTGTCATCAGTTTTTCGTAAGAACGAAAAAGTGCGGCAACGTTGCAGGACGTACCACTCGGCGGGAATTTTAAATATTGCGAAACTGAGAGGCTGGTTTGTAGGCATTGCTTTGAGAGCTGGAATGCGTATACGGGGTCATTCATGATGAATGATGATAAAATGTTGTTTGCGAGTTATTTAGCGAGTTCTTCAACGTGCACGATGCGGCGACCATCAACAGGAAACGTCTTCGTCTGTAACGTTTTCTTCTCCGTTTCTTCGTTTCGCGGCTACAGACAAATTTGTTTTCCACGATAACTTACGTTTCGTAACAAATCGCCCTTTATATCTCAACTGTTCGAACATGATTTTCAGGTTATAAGACCTACAAAAACAACTCAGCTCAACTCAATCACACACTGTTCTGTACGTTCCCGAAAACGTAAACCATTGGTACCAATAAAATAAATATAAAGCGTTGCCAAGTTTATTGCCTGAAAGTTATCAGTTCTCTGAAGGAGTTAATTGCGATCTAATGGTATTATTCTTGAAAGAAAACATTTACATAATACGTAAGAAATGTCCTACTTATAAGATAACTAGAATTTGAAGAGAAATGCAGTCATACATAAACGTTGATTACTCCAGTATTTTCAGTATTTCATGTTGGTATTTGGAATCAAATTAGCTTCTTAGCTTGCGTTTGTAAAATAATTAACACTTTTTAATACATCATTTAAAAAATACTCGTTTACCAATCGTCGCGATATACAGAAATAATATACTTGATACTCGTTCTTCATTTTTTAACAAGCACGTTCCAAAATTACAACTTTTCGTTCGGCTGACTAGAGAGTAATGTGACAACCTCCTTAAGGTATAAATAGTCCCGTAAACTAGGCTGACGAGGGACATATTACAAGTTTTTTTTTAAATAAGAAATCTAGTAATAGTCAGTATCTAGTAAATGTCATAAATATTCCATTCATGAAAGTGAAAGGTTTAATCGCTTATCTTCGGAACCTAATATTATCAAGATAGCAGTACATGATGACCCGTAATTGTTAATTAAAGTGCCCCTATTCATCCAAATGATGGGGTCAATGGGGAGTTATAAATAAAATTTCAAAACTCTATTCTATCAGACATTGGAGTGAATAGGAACACAAGATTACTTTTAAAAACAAAAACATCCAATGCATTACCTCACTTAAACATGCATCTTCCTCATCTTACTGTTAGAACGCCATCAACATGTTTCAATTCTTCAAAATAATGTTCAATGTCCTGTCGAGTGATTGTAGCTTCACATTTCACCCGGCATGGTCTTCACATGAACCTTGCTGAAAAACATGCAGTCGGTAACAAGCTTGCACAATACATCATCAACTCCAGTCCTACGCAGTCTCCTGCCAAAAATCTATCCCTTTCACCTTCCTTACGTTCTCCACCCCCCACCCTTATTTCGAACCCTGTTGCCTCTTCCTCTGAACCTACTCCCGTTTCTCCCACTCCCACTACCAATTCGTCTACATCCGATGCCCCATCATCCTCACAACCTGTCACTGCCGGGACACACTACAACCTTCGACCACGCACTCGAGGTAAAAATGGAGTAAATATATAGCAACAACAGTCAGATGCAGCAGAAAAACATTCGTGTAGGTACTTGCAAAAAATAAACATTCTCCACCATAATGTACAATCCCTTTCAAATAAAACTGAGTTTATCGAGGCAGCTCTACAGAGCGATCTAAATCAAACGGACGTTCTTTGCTTTACAGAACATTGGTTATCTCCTAATGAACTTAGCATTTTCCAAATTCCAAACTTTTACCTCGCAGGCTTTTATTGCAGAGAGAGAGAGAGAGAGAGAGAGAGAGAGAGAGAGAGAGAGAGAGAGAGAGAAATCCCTTTCAATAAAGAGTTCCTGTATTTACGTTAGAAATAATATTGATTCTATCCCCTTGGCGGAATTAAATGTGTACTCCATTGAAAATATTTTCGAAATTTCTGTTGTACACCTTACTTCACTAAAAGTGATAATACTTTGCATTTACAGACCTCCAACAAAGAGAACTGCAGATTATATTTCGTTCATAGAAAACCCGGAGATAACACTTAACAAAGTCAGCAATCGCTCTTTTGAATCCATTGTTGTATGCGGAGATTTTAACATAGATTTTCTGGTCGAATCTTGCGAGAAAGAAAAGTTTCTCAATTTAATTAATTCCTTCAATTTAGACATTACAATTAATGTACCTACACGGATCACACAACATTCGATGAAGGCAATTGATCAAATTGATATAATACTGCTGATACAAACGACAAATATAATTCTTTTTTCTCAACTCTTTCATTTCATTTTAACACTTGCTTTCCTCTTCAAAAACGAAAATTAAATATTTCACGGAAAAGCAATTCTTGTGGATAACACAAGGGGTGTTCTTGTGGATAAAAAGGGGACATCTTGTAAAAACAAGCGAATTCTTTCTTTCATTTCTAAACGTCATGACGTATCTCAAGATTTCCTTATCTACTGTAAAAAATACAAAACATTGTTACGAAAAGTCAGAAGGCAGGCTAAAATCATGAAAAACGATCAGGATATTTTGAACTCAAATAATAAAACTAAAGCAATGTGGAATATAATAAAAAATACTACCAAATCAACAAGAAAATCTGTAGAGAATGTTGTTTTAAAATATAACGATATAAATGTGAACGATCCGGCAACAGTGGCTAATCTCTTTGACCAATACTTTTCGAGAATTGCTGCCGATCTCACTAAGGGTCTTCAAGCACAAAATTCAAAAACAGACAGTTCACCCAAAATTTTAGACACAATGTTCGTTTCCGAAACTTCTTCCTATGAAATTCTCAAAATAATCGGTAAACTAAAAATAAATATTCGTCCGGTTTAGATGAATTCCCGGATTCTTTGTTAAAGACTTGTGCGTATGCCATTATACACCCGTTAACTCACATATTTAATGCATCTTTATGCACTGGACCGTTTCCAGATATTTTCAAAACAGCTAAAATTAAGCCGCTTTTCAAAAAAGGCAACAAAAATGAAATTCAAAATTATCGGCCCATTTCTCTTCTATCAGTCTTTTCAAAAATATTAGAGACTTTTTTACGTACGAATGGAAACCTTTCTCACTAAACACGACGCGCTTTCAGATTGCCAACATGGATTTAGAAAATCAAAATCAACGGAAACAGCTATATTTTCTTTTCTTAAAGATGTCGCCTCATCATTGGATCAAAACGAGGCACCTATTGGATTATTTTTAGATCTCTCAAAAGCTTTTGACGTCATTGATCATGACATTTTACTTTCCAAATTACCTTCATATGGAATTCGTGGTATTGCTCTAGATTGGTTATGTTCGTACCTTAAACAACGATCTCAGAGAGTTGAAATACCTTACTGGAATGATGGAACATTACGTACGCACCTTTCCGACTCTTTGCCCGTTGCATGTGGAGTTCCTCAAGGATCGATTTTAGGCCCTATTCTGTTCCTACTTTACGTAAACGATATGTCCTCGACGATTCGAAACGGAAGAACGGTTCTCTTTGCGGATGATACGAACATCCTTTGCAATAAAGAAACAGTAAATAGTACAATATCAGATGTTTCAAATTGGTTCCGAAATAACAAATTAATAATTTTTTTTTTCTCCCTTTCAAAAATTCAAAATTTAAGTAGTATATGACTTGGTGTAGAGATCGCAGAATTTTGAAAATGTGCACACAATTCACTTTTCCCCATAGCACGTCATACGCAGTTTTTAACTGTTTTTTTTGACGCAAATAAATAAATAAATAGTAAACGAAAAGAAAACGGTTTTAATGCAGTTTTCCATTTCAAATAAACAATTCTGTGCCCCATTGAAAATGAACAATGTACCATTGACTGATGTTAAGGCAACAAAATTTTTAGGTCTCTCAATTCAGTCAAACCTTAAATGGAACGTCCATTTAAATGAATTGAACACAAAATTAAGTTCATTATGCTACGCGTTCAGAATTCTTGCAAATTCAGTCAGCCTTCATACTGCTCGTTGTGTATACTTCGCGAATATTCATTCCCGCCTGAGATATGGCATAATATTCTGGGGAAATACATCTTATAGCTCCCAGACTTTTAGATTACAAAAACGAATTGCACGAATAATAACCAAATCCCACCCACGTGATTCATGTAAGCCTCTCTTCATTAATCTAGGAATTCTACCATTACCGTGTCTTCTTATTTACGAATCAGTGGTTTTTGTAAAAAATGACTTGCTCAAGGGCGGGAATATATTTTCAGAAAATGCCGAAGTCTATTACTATAATACTCGACGTAGAAATCATATTCATCAGGTGACAGTATCAACAGCTCATTACAAAAAATTCACATACAATACATGTACATTATTTTACAACACTTTGCCAGATGACATTAAACGATTAAATTCAGTAGAAAAGTTTAAATCCCAAGTGAAATCGTTTCTGCTGCATAACTGTTTCTATACAATTAGACTATACTGAGCATCACAAGAAAAGTAACATTAATTTTAACAATGATACATAATGCATTATTTACCATTTGGACTGTATAAATGAGTATAAACAACATGTAACAACTATATTACTACAACTTCCGGGTCAAAGACCCCCATCTCGATCAGGTTTTTCGTCCAGTTTCCCTGATCCATTGAGCAAATGCTGAGATGGCTCCTTGTTTTGCTTCTGGACATAAATGTAACTTCATTTTCTGTGCACGTCTTCTAGAATTCAGTGGGAAATACAATTATTCAAATTATCGTTTCCATGTTGTCGCGGCAGGAAGTAATAAGAGCCAAAATGTATTGCTTATTTATCCTTGAAAATAGAGTTTATTACATGGGAGTTTTTTTGTTGTTATTTTTCTCCCTTTCAAAATTTATTGCTTATTAATTTTTGAAAATAGATTTTACTACATGGGTTTTTGTTTTTTTCGCCCTTTCAAAATTCAAAATTTATTGCTTATTTATTTTTGAAAATAGATTTTACTACATGGGAGTTTTTGTTTTTTTTTCTCCCTTTCCCCTTTCAAAATTTATTGCTTATTAATTTTTGAAAATAGATTTTACTACATGGGTTTTTGTTTATTTCTTTTCATTTTTAACTTTTTATAAATAAATAAATAAATAAATAAATAAAAGTAGCTCTTCACCAGAGAGTATATACTTCACTATATTAGATTTGAACAAATGCAAGAGTAATTTTATCCTTATGCCTGTTTATGAAAGACTGAGCCAAATTTGACCCAGGAAGGTTGTTCTTGAACTCCTTCATTACTTTCCCCTCCCTGTCCAAATGATATTAAACAAAATTTCGCAAATCAAAAGTACTCATTGGATACCCCATTTCCACAACTTTCAACACTATCCACAATATTCGTCTCACATGATTCACCAAGTGCTGTTTGGCCTCCTTTCATTTTTCTGTTTTTTTGCACAGGAGACATTTTACTGTATCGCTGCTATGCAGATTTGGATGTTTGCAACTTCTCTGCAGTAGCTCGAAGTGACATACCTCTCCTTTAGCTTGCAGTGCATTTTCTAGGTCCCCTTGGGCAATGTACTTGTGGCGATGACCTCTAGAATTACTCGTGTACTTTCTAACCACATAGTCTCTATTCACCCCATAAACATTAAAAAATGACAGCTTGAGAGAAAACATTCAAATTTATTTCAAAATTAATATTACACCATAAAATGTACGCATATAACTTAGAAATAGAATTACTATTTATGTGAAGTATTTTGAAATTATTTGTTGTGTCCAGCTTGTGCAGAGTAAGTTTTGCCATGAACACTACAACAACACCTGATAAACTTCAGCAATATTTTCAACCACTGAAATGATTTCAAAAACAATACACATAACTGTCAAGAACAACAATCTCATATGAACTTTATTCACCAGTTTACATAAAAAACACTTAAATTTACATCATGTCAGTGAGAAATTAAATTATTTTTACACTGCTGTATCTATTCACGGTATTACATAACTGTTACTAAAGGCGTGAAAGTACATGCTGTTTTAGCAACATTAGTTTTGAAATTTTCTAATTTTTTCGGTTTCTTAATGGTAGAACTGAATTATTTCTTTAAGAATATTATAGTAGGGAAAAACCTCGCCCCAAAAGGAAATTTTGGTTGAAAAAGTTGGAGCCTTATTAAAAAAATATAGAAGCGTTACTGTAAATGTGAAATTTGAAGCTCTTATTCACAGAAAAGTTTGAGTTTCCGAAAAACTTAAAAAACTCTTCCTTTCACAAATGCAATAATGTACATAAATCGCTAGAAATGTGCATAAGAAAAAAGATATATATAAAATCGAAATTTTTGAAAAACAAAGAATATGTAGATAATGGCTTTTATATCACTCTATTCACTGCTCTAAGTACTACCCATAGAAAAAGTTTGAAGCAAAAACAATTGGAGCCGTTTTTGAGAAAATAGCGTTCGAGCTTTTCTGAAAATGTGGAATTTGGAGCTCATTTTCACAGAAACATTTTGAGTTTTGGAAAAACTCATTTAATCATATATTATAATATTGTTGTTATCATCTGAAGCACTCATTTCCAGAAAAACAATACAAGAGAGTTTGCGCACGCCTTCGTGGACCACAATATCCATTTTCTGCACATGTGCAGATGCACAAAAGTGATGCCAAACTACTTTGTGAATGAACTATTCATGCACAACAAATTTCACATGCAAGAAAAATCCGTCTTCAATTTTGTAATTGAAGGAAGATACTGAAAAAAATTCAAACTTTTGCAATTTTCAAAAATTCACAGTTAACCGTGGTATTCTGACCTATGGCACCTTTATAAGTGTATTTTACTCTCTTGTAACAAGAAATCCAAAGAAAAACATTGGAGCCATTTTTTTTTTTTTTTTTTTTTTTGAAAATGTCCGGAGGGCTTCATGTTAAGTACCCACAAATTTTAAGGAATGTTTTCAAAATTTCAAAGCTTTGACTAGTCAGAAAGACAGAGGTTTCTTCAATTTGGAAAATATAGTGTGTATGGTTTAGGCACTAGTGTTCACAGATGGATGGATGGATGTTTTGCTTTCTATTGCTTCAAGAACCTACAAAACAGGGATTCTGGCTACACCACGTGTTAAGAGGATTTTTTCTCCTAAATTTAGGAGAAATGGAGCAACTGGATTTATCCACTTTTTCATTATCAGGGCCCGGTAATGAATTTCTTTGTGCCGAAAATCCGTAGTTTTTTGCGCAGCATTACACAACTTCCTCTACACTATGTATATTACTCCGTATATACATATTCAAGAAAGTAAAAATTTGGTGTCATTTTTGAGAAATTCTTGCTTTTGATATTTTTTAAATAGCACATATTTCACACAACATTTCATGTAAATGACTTAAATTTTCAAAGAAATGTACATGACCTTAATGAAATAAGTAATTATGGAGAACAAATTTAATTTTAAGAAAGATCTCTATCCTCAATTTTATAGTAGTAGTTGGAAGATGCCAAAAAACTTTCAACCTTTGCAATTTTTCAAAATTTCAGCTGAGAAAATCGAACCTATATCTTTATAAGTGTATTTTATGCTATTCTTACAAAAAATTTGAGCTATTTTTGAGAAAATTTTGAAAATGTTCCAGGGGCTTCCTTTAAAGAACCTCCCAAATTAAAAATGTTTTTCAAATTCGAAGGCTTTTTGAGTTGAGGCAGATCAACCATAGAATATCCATTTTGGAAAAACTCCTACGGATAGTTTAGGTGCTAGTTCTTCACAGACAGTTAGATGTTTTGGAGAAGAACAAACAAACAACAACACCACTTTGTAGGTATCAGGGGACACCAATACATGTATTTGGGTTGAAATCTTCAAATCAATTTTCTGCAGCATCACATAACTTTCTCCAAACTATGTATGTTTATATGTAGATACACAAGGTAAAAATAATAAATCAAATATTGTGAATAATTTTTTTTATAGATATTTTGTTGTTAATTACTTATTTTCTAAAATCATTAATATGTTCATATTTTCCCTTTGTTTTTACATAAAAATCCGCTCCCAATTTACATACCACCACCTGCTCTCTGCTTACTTACCCACATGTTTCCATCAGAGTTCACTCCACACTATCCAGCAACAATGCCACTCTGTACATGCATTGTAGATCACATCTTTTCTAGCAGGCACGGATACATAAAGAGGGTAATCCCACCTCCCCTAACATTTTTCAGTAACTTGTAATTTTAACTTGTCATGAAACACTCAAGCAAAAGTACTTTTGGCTAATCATTAAAAAGGATTAAATTCATATCGTAGCTTGAGATGAGTGCAGCTTGCGACATTTTACAAAATCTGTAATATGACACATTCAACCAAACCATTTTGAATTTCCTAACTCAAAATTTGTTTCTGGATTTGCCCCTGTTTCTAGTAACAAATATTGGGATTGCAAAGCCCCCTATGTTTCTTCTTGAAAAATTTGGGTGAATTTGCTATTGTGGTTCACCCCCTACCCACCCCACACACACACAGAAACACATAGCAAAGCAATATGTACATATTAAGATAAATTCTATTTATTATCCTCATTTATATTATATACACAATATTATGTTCTTACTATGTACACATCATGAATATAACATTGTCAGATGTAGAAATGTATACACATTATTTACACAAATTCTCTTTGCTGCAGTTGATGAATAAATTTCTCAGCACCACTATCCTGTGTAATAATGATATCAGAATGGTCTTCAAGACCTGTTAGAGATAAAATCCTTTCATTTGCTAAATGAAGAAGAGCAGTAAAAATTAACGGCATTGTCAATTCCTGAGCCATATCTGTTGGAACTTTTTTTAATACTTTTCTTTCCATTTCTGAAAAGTTAATTTGGCCCTTCATAAGAGAAGCTTGTGATGAATTTTTATTCTTAATATTATTGTTATTTAGTCTCTTTTTTTGTTTAGGTGTCAATCCTGCATCAATCTCCTGAAAGAAAAAAAAAAATTTATTAAAGAATTTTACATTTGTATATAAGATGCCGAAATGTGGGAAGACAATAAGAGAAAGTTTCTGAGGGGGAAAAAAAAAAAAAAGTGGTACTCAACAGCATATACTTTCACGTTTTATCTGTAATGAGTAGGAGTGGATTTTGATGACTTAAAACATTGCCAAAAATGATCAATAAAATGCTCTAAAGATGCCCTAAAACCAAAGAAAACTTATGTCAAAAAATCTTATAAAAAACAGTTCAGATGAACAACTCAAGCTCTTGGATACGTTACTGATATAATTGAGGCTTCTTCCACTTGCTCTAGTGAACTCAACTTTTCGTTTTGACTGTTCTTTACCACGAAATCTCCGTCTTTAGTTCTCCTGGAATTGGCCGAACCGGCAACGGGCTGATATAGGTCACAAGAATTACATACATGGCTGTCAAAACAATTTCTGACTGAACAAATAGAATAGGCTACTGAGTAATTCTGAGATTTGTTGCATCTCATAAATATTATTTGAAGCAAGTACTATTAAAAATGACATTAATACAGATGAAATCAGCAAAAACGCATTAAAAATGACAGAAAAAAGGTAAAAAAATTACCTATTAGAAAAAAAAAAAGGGGGGGGGGAGAGAGAGCAAAATAACGACCTACAAAAATGAACTCACTTTTCAGCAATCTCATGAAAGACTCAGCAAAAGCTTGGGATATTTAAATTTATGATTATTGGAAGTTCACAGATTTTAATGATAATCAGGCTTATACCACATTTATAAGCATTCTTTGCTCAACTCAAGAAAAGAATTTTAAGGAAGAGAGGAAGAAGAAAGTAAGGAGAAAAAAGGAGAAAGAAACCTCTTGTTATTGACATGAATTCAAACCAGAATGAACGTCTAAGAAGATTAGACAGTGAGAATCTGTCAAAGAAGGAATGGGAATACATACCTGAAAAGAGAAAGTACAGAGGGAAATCAAGTAGGAAATGAGAGCAACGATGATGGCAATGAAGATTGAGAAAATTGAAAGAAATTAAAATTAAGCAGCAAGAAATAGCATCGGCTGTAAAAAACGCACTTTAGCTAGACACGTCCACTACTGTCGTTGAACATATATTCATGATCCACAGCTTCTATTGTATTTTTTAAAAAAAATTTACATAGCTAAATGAGCACACACAGGTTTTATTTTGTAGTATTGCTAATAAAATAGCAACCCCCACCCTTAGCTCTACTTCTGCCACAACTAGCAAAAGGAGAGCTCCATGAAATGTGCACCAAGGGAAGCAACATTTATGAGTAGAAGCAAAACCAGTGGTGGCTCATGCTTAGGTTGAACAGTTGCACAACCCCCAGAAAAAAAATCTCATATCTTAGGAATATACATTTTCCTTTTAAACCATTCAATATTCAAAATAATGCAGCAATATCGATGTATATGAAATCATTTTGAAACCGAAGAGCATCAAACCGATGCTCTCTCTGATGTCTGCTGCCTTGCCAGGAATTGTACCACGCCCATGGCTGTATTAATGGGTTTCCTGTATACTCTTTGTCCCTTCAATTTAACATTAGGAACATTCAGAGAATATAAAACAAGCTTTCAGATGCATTTCATTAAGCACATCTCTCTGCTATTTGCATTTAATTGAGAGGAATTCTGTTTTACAAAGATATTTTTCCTGCAGGGCATGAAAAAACATTGTTTCTGTGTTGGAGAGGTTCCGTTTTATGCTGTGTAAAATGCCATTTAAATTCACAGGCTGGAGAAATTTTCCGGTTAAGGCAAGTTTCTGGCTAATACAAATTCCAGTTTAGACAGATTTTACTGTACAATAAATTGTGTTCACTATTAATAAATAATCAGGCAAGACAATTAAAGGATTCCAAACTTAATGAAGAGAGCCATGCAGAAATCAAGAGGATGACATTTGCTTATCATTTGTAAAAATTTTTTCTGCAATCTAAAAGACTGAGTACCATAGAACATGCTTTCCTAGAATATTGTACCATTTCTCAGATGGGAATATACATTTGCAAAATACATGCAACAAGTTCTATGAAGGCTGACAGGATTTGGAAGCAATCTCAGTACACACACGCTCGCTGCTAGGAGAAAACGCAGTGACATGTTTGAAACTTTCAAAATCTTGCACGGGTATTACAACTCCGATCTTGGTAGAATTTTTCAGCTCTCTGACAATCTACATCTACATGGTCATGGTATGAAACTTGTAAAATCTAGACATAATCTAACTCAGCACAAGAACTTCATAGGTAACCGAGTTGTTGACACTTGGAACATACTACCCCAGAACGTGGTGGCAGCACCTAGTCTTCAGATTTTCAAAAGAGCTTATGATGGTCTCTTCAACGAGGAAGGCCATGGACTGCATTGATGTGTGAACTCTTTTCCTCCTTTAAAAAATTGTGAATTATTGTGGTACTATGTTATATTTTCATTTATATTTTCATGTGATATTAAACAATGTGATATGTTGAAAACAATTAATTATGTTAGTGCCGATTCAGGCCATATCAGATTCGTACTGTTGCCTGTATATTACTTTAAATAAATAAATAAAATATTGAACAAAATTTAGGTTTCAACTCATATTCCATTTGAGTTTTGACTGAATTGAAAATTTTGTTACCTTGACATTAGTCAATTGCACAAGTTAATTTTTAATGACGCATGCAATTGCCTGTTTGAAAACAAAACTGCATTGAAACAGTTTTTCCTTTGTTTCGTATAAATTTGTTATTAAGTATTTGTACTTAGAATAAATTTGAAACATCAGAAATAGCATTACTAGTTTTTTCTTGTATCACAACAGAATTAGGAGCAGAATGTCAAAGAAATGACATGGGAAGGAGATTGGATACACATACATTGCACAGTAAATAACAAACATTATTCTTCATACATGATTAACTCATAATAGGATTCAGAAATAATCAGGTCAAACATTAAATTGTGAATACATACGCCATTCTGTTTGTCGTCACTCAAAGCACTCCAAATTGCCATTTTCAACACTTTCATATCAACCTTTTTGGCATGTTGGGCATATGGCACTGCAATTCGAGCCACCTGTAAAATTTGAATGAATACAATTACATATGAGGGCCTATATTTTATAAATGAAATTTTAAAATTTTTTAAAAGATGTAATTAAGGTTTTAAAACAATAGTAATTTTTTAAAATTTTTAAAAAAATTACAAATACAAATTACAAGAAAAGGACCAACCAAAATAAGATATAAAAACTAACTCCCAATTAACACTATAAAGTTTAGAAGAAAAATCCATAACAAATAGCATGTGAAGGGTGAAGATGAATGAAATGGAATGACCCAAGCATTAAATTGCCCAAAAATGCAATGTTTAATTCCATAACTCAGTCAGTCAGAGAATCTGTCTGGCTGACAAAGGTCTGAGGCATGGATCCTGATGGGATCAACTATTGCACTTCATGGCAATCCATTTTAGAAGAAAAATAATTGAAATTTATAATTTTCAAAAACATTGACAGTTTCCTTGCAAACATGACTTTTTAGTGTTTCAGACAATTTGAACTGGTGCTTGAGAACGGCACAGACTTTCTCGAATTAGTTTTCTATTTCCTTTGGTCTGGGCTTGCTCATCTGACATATCACATGCTCTTGCCGGCTGACATTTGTTATCACCCATAGTATTTTTTTGTTTTTATTTTCTCAACTTTTTGGTTTCCAAATATTAGAACTAATATATTACTTTAAGAATATTAAAGAAGAGTAAAAACTCATCCTAAATAGCAATTTTAATTGAAAAATTTGGAGCGGTTTCTATGAAAATTACTTTTAAGTGTTTCTATAAATACAAAATTTGAAGCTCTTTTTCACACTAAACTATTGAGATTTTGATAAACTTCATTGGTCGTAATTTGAAACACTTACTCAGAAGTGCAATAATGTATACAAACTGCTGGAAATGTGCATATTAAAGGCATGAAAGGAGTTTCAAGAAAATTACATTTGTGTATTTTTTGCACAAACAAAAGAATGCAGCAAAATTAATTTTAGGTCATCTTAAACAGTTCAATTGGCAATATCTGTATTGATTGAAGAAAAAGTTTAGTGCCTTTTTGGGAAAATGGCGTTTGAGTGTTTCTGAAACTGGATTTTTGAACTTATTTTCACAGAAAACCATTAGTTTTCGAGAAACTTCATATGACATCGTTTAAAGTACATCTCTTCGTAGATGCAATAATGTAAAGAAATCACTGCTTATGCAAATATTAACGTGAGAGACAGGTCAAAGAAATTAAATTTTTGTATTTTTTGGGAAAAAAAAAAAAAAAGTATAGAGAAAAGTAGTATTTATGTAATTTCATAGAGTACCTTTATCATTATCCCTCCCAAAAGGTTGTAGAAAATCTTGCTTTTTGTTATTTTTTTAAAAATTGAACATATTGAGCGCAATTATGCACAAAACCAACTAAAATTTTCAAAAAAATGTACCTGACCATAATGAAAGAACTGATTATGGAGAAAAAATTTTACTGGAAAGAAATATCCTTATCTTCAATTTTGTCATTGTGGGAAGCGCCGAAAAAAAATCAAATGTTGGCAATTTTCAAAAATTTAGCCTAATCAGTGGAAATCAGAGCGAAGCCACCTTTAACACAATTTTGTTTTATTCTTACAAGAAGTTTAAAGAAAAAATTACGAGCCAATATTGAGAAAATTTTGAAAATGTCCCAGGGGCTTCATGTAAAGTACCCAAAAACATTAATGATTGTTTTTCAAAATCACAGAGCTTCAACTCAGGCCAGTGCGACGGGTTTCTTCTATTTGGAAAAAAATTGTATGCATAGTTTAGGTGTTAGTGTCGTTCACATACAGCAGACAGACCGTCAATGGACGTTTGGACAAATCGACGCTTTGAAAAGAACCACTTTTTTGGTATCAGATGTGTATTTCCATAGCAAGCCCAAGGTTTTATCGACTCCTTTGTTCTTGTGAGCTTAAAATTCAAGTTCTGCCACTTAGCTTGCCATGCCATCGAAACGGAATATTAGATTCTTCTTGCATGACTGTGAACATTTTGAAGAGCTTCTTGACAGTAGTCTTTTTAAGGACGTCTATTCCTTCTTTTCTCTAGTTATTTCGTAGCACTTTTGCATACCTAACTTCCACAAAATAATTATTATTTTTCCTTAATCCTAAGTACTTTTTGTTTTCGTCTTTCTTGGGGAATTTTCTTTTATTTATTTTTTATTCACGCATCGTTCATTCATTACATACATAACCATTCATTCTACTCACTCATTCCCACAGCACTACACTGGTAGTCTTCTGTTCGCCACGGCACTGACTTGAATCAAAGTGTCTGTGGCGCTCAGGCCCATTGGGAGGCGTGAGGGGCGCGGCGTCGCCTGCGTGCCTCGGCCGATGGCGAGTCTTCCCCTCCGCGTTCGGCTGCCCCCGCTTGCTCGTACAAGGTAGCAAGCGTGTTGTGTGGCAGCGCGCGGAAGGTGAAGGCAACGTGTGTCGGTCCTTTCCGCATATAGGACCGTTGTGTGTCGCTGATCGCTTCTCGGCCGGTGTCACGCAGGTTGCGCGGCGCCTTCGGACCCAGCGCCTTTGAAGCTCCGGCAAGAATTGGTTGTTTTTTTTACACACAGAACTCTGAACATCAGTGTTTCTAGGGTATCAGTTGGGTGGGGGAGGAGGGAGGTGCGGGATCGCAGCAAGACGGGCTTCACGTTATTCCCCCGAGCGAATCGGACGGAGGGAGAAGGGAGGTGCCGCCGCGAATACCTCGCATGAGTATGTCCAAATGGGGCGCACACAAGCGGTGAATAGGCGGCGCTTGAGGGCAGGATGGAGTTCGGGAGCTCTTAGAAGTGAGCGTGGGGGAATGGTTCGGAGAGTTACTTTCTGGCTAACGTATTTGGCGTGGATGTGCCAGCGGAGACCGCTATCGAGCATCACACCAAGTTAATTTTGCCAGGCTAGATGCGCTCCGGCAGGGTGAAGCTCACGACTTCATCGGGGTCGGTCCTCTGTCGAGTGAAGAAGACGGCAATGCACTTGTCTCGGTTGAGGGCGAGGTTTTTATGGATCAGCCATTCAGGAAGCTCAGTGAGACAATCGTTCCGATATCTCACCGATTTCCTTTTGTCCGCCGACTTCGCACAGTAAGCAAAATCATCCGCGAACATTAGGAGCCGGCAATGTTGAATGCCGGTGTTTCTATCAACCGGTAGGGGCGCGTCGTTCACGTACAAGCCGAATAGGGTAGGGGAGAGCACGCTTGCCACGGCTCGTCTTAAGGACGATTGATGAAGGGTGATGCTAAAGTGCTGGGCGCTATAGTTACCGTGAGCCGTCTCGCAGTAGGCAGTCAGTCTACTGAACTACCCGCACCTCAGCTCACGAACAAACCGGCGGTCTTGAAGAAACGATTAAATTCGATAGAAAAGTTTCAATCCCAAGTGACATCTTTTCTGATGCATAATTGTTTCTATACAATTTGAGACTATACTGAGCATCATAAGGAAAGTAAAATTAATTTTAACAGTGATATTTAATGTATTATTTACCATTTTGAGTGCATAATTCTAAACAACCTATAACAAGGATTGTACAGCAGTCTCTGGGTCAATGACCTCACTCTCGATCGGATTTTTCATCTTGATCCTTTGAGCAAATGCTGAGATGGCCACTTGTTTTGCTTCTGGGCATAAATGTTACTTTAATATCTGTGCACGTTTTCTAGAATTCAGTACGAAATATATTTACTTAAATTATCGTTCATGCTGTCACGGCAGGAAGTATTTATTCCTTGAGGAAGGACACGAGGGATAAGAGCCTAAATTCATTGCTGATTTATCCTTGAAAATATATTTTATTAACAATCCTTGCAAAAAACACTTTATTTCTGTATTCAAAATTCAAGTAATATATGACTTGGAATCACAGAATTTTGAAAATATGCACATAATTTTGAAAATATGCATAAAATTGACTTCTCCCCATAGCACGTCACATACAGTTTTGAACTGTTTCTGACGTAAAATAAATAAATAAATAAATAAATAAACTACTTCAAAAACTCACAATACAGTAAATACAATAATTTTGAATCACAACACAAAATTATGTAATTCTACCTTCTAAAAGCGAAAGACGCCGGGTGCGCTATTTTTTTCACGCATTTAAGAAGGAACTTCTTAAGAGAAGAAAGTAATGAAATGCTGTGTGAAAAAACGCAGAATTTTCGATACAAATACTATTTGTTGGCACATCGGCGGCTAAAATTGATTCAAATTTAGCGCCGTACTTTGAAACCTATCATTTTAACAATTCCTTGCCGCTAATTAACAGCAAAGAGCATGCATTTTTAAAATTCCCGCGTCGGATTTCTCCAAAAACGGCGCGTTTGCTTCCAGAGAGAAAGACAAAAACATCTTTCGCGCGAAACTCTTTGGAATGACAAAAATAGTTGAAGAGTTGAACTGTTTTCGCAGAAGCACGGTAGGCCGCGCCAGGTACCGGAGACACTGTATTGTATTAGCCATTAGCACTTTACGAAGGAGCGTGACTGAACAGCTGTCGCGGCGGAGGGATACATGTGAAATACATGTGATGTTCACTTGTTTTCACGAACTGTCACTTTGGCTCATCCTTAGGAAAATCGTTCTATAATTCACATCTTGGCGGCATTGAAGAAATTAAATTTGACTAGTAGTAGCAGTGGGTGTTTTGAGCGCGATAGCAAGCTGTACTCGTGGCTCATTGCAAAGTCGCAAGCCTTTCACCACTGAGATTCGGGTTCGATTCCCGTCGAATCTCATGTGAAATTTGTTCCAACAAAACGAGTTCTGCTGCTTCACAAGGGCTAGTCCAACCCCTGTGAAGTGCCCTAAACCCTACCCCTATCCTTATTCATTCCTAATTCTGGCCGCTGGGTAGTGACGCAGGAGCGCGCGGTAGGAGGCGCGTACGCGGAGATGCTACCTGGCGGTCCTCTTGACAACCGACTGCGACGAGACGCGACAATATTAACGGAGGATTACTCCAGCGCTGTTAGTAATGGGAGGATTACTCCCAGAAGCGCAAAGCGCTCAACGCCCCCCAAGGGGCTTGGAGACGCGTTGCGTCAAACGAGACGAAAATATATATATATATATATATATATATATATATATATATATATATATATATATAACGCATATTATTAATGTCGCATGAATTATAACAGAAATCAATCTTCTGTTCGTCTAAGGAAACACTGAGAAGGTAAAATTGACAAACTTCTTCCATCAATATTTATCACGTTGAGATAAATTAATAGTTCTCGAATAATTATTTTTCGGCATTTTCCCTAGTGGCAAGCTAGGATGTGGGTAGCCACGCTTTACGAGCAACCCCATCCATCATTCTATTGCTCTCCCAAACAGTTTAACTGAAGCTATTTTGCAGCGTTAACACTATTATTACAGGGTCGTGGTAACGAAAAAGTGGATAAATCCAATTGCTAGATTTAGAAAAAAATCCTCTAACATGTAGTGTAGCCAGATTCCAGAATGTTTTATGGGTCATTGTTACCGAAAAGTCGAATGACGGCAAAATGCCTGTCTGTCCATCTGTCAACAACGCCAGAGCCTAAGCTGTTCGGCCGCTTTTCTCCAAAATCGATATTCCCCTGTCGATCTAGCTGATGTAGCGGCCCCTTGAATTTGAAACCGATATTTTAATTCTGGGGGTATTTCACATGAAGCCCGTAGAACAATTTTAAAGTTTAAAAAAATGGTTATGTACAATTTTTCGAAAATTTGAGTATTTTCGCGTAATTTTGTGTGAAATATAAACAATTTTGAATTTTTGTTTACACTTTTCTTCTCAAAAACAGCTCCATCATTTTTGATAAAATTTTGTTGGCGGGTAGTGTAATGGATGTTTAAGAGGATGGTGACGGTCTTATGTTGGTTGAAAACCCTAATTTTTCGAAAATTGAAAAAATTAAATTTTTTCCGCGTCTTCCTAAAACTACAATTATGAATATACAAATTGTTTTCTTAATGAAATGCGTTAATCGAAAACATCTTCAAATAGAGTTATGTTGAATTTTGCGAAAATTACTAGTTTTTGGGTAATTTGGTGACAAAAATAGTCGACCGTTCACCAATTCAGTGATTCCTGAACGTAAAATGAATAGTGATGCTAAGCAGTTGGATACCTGTTTGATCTCCAGCGTTTTTTGCGGCGTCTAGAGGAAACATTTTCATCGCGATTGATTACAGATATTGTTCGATTTCCGCAGTTAATCGCGATGAAAATATTCCCTCGATTCCCGTGTTAAACGGTAATCTCGTTCAACTAGTTTCACAAACGAAGTAGTACCGCGCAGAGACTAACGTCTCTTTTCCATCTACTTTCTGTTCAGGAAAAAATATTTTAAAAAAACAAAACCTTGTATAACCTTGCTCAAGATGGTAGGCAGAGGTGGAGAAAGGGGGAGACTTAACATGTAGCGTTGCAACACAGAAGGTCGAATTTTCTGTTTGACAACTCGAGGTAATTTCGACTGCTCCAGGGGGCAGGCAAAGCTCCTGAACTTTTCCATCAAGTTTCTCACCTGGCAGCGGCTTAATAAGTCAGGATCTCTCGTTCTTTCACAAATGTGGGGCATTTGTTGAAGAATGACATTTGGACTCATGAGAATTTTTGGCACAATTCACACAGATTGCGCTGACCATGGTATGGTATGGCCAAAGTTGTCACTTAAGCCAGCATAGTGGAATTGAATTGATGCCTTATCTTACGTGGAGAGACAGAGGTCATGAGGCCTGCTCTTCCGTCTGACCACACAAATTTCGCTAAGCTCCTTTCACCAACTAGGGGAGAAAGAAGGTATTACTTGGGTGACAAAACAGGCAATTTGAATTTAGCTCAGAGGCTTCATTTAGGCTTCAGGACCTTTTACATGCAGTTAATCTACTAACATGGGACAGCCGGCTATACTTCCCCTCCGAAGGAAGGTGTACGGACGATTTTTTCGCCCTTAATAAATCCACGGCTTCGATCGGGTTTGAACCCACAAACTTGGGTATATCAGTTCGATATGCAAACCGTTACACCATCGCCGTCTTAAATGCAAATGGATTCAGCACTTACACACTTTCACAGGCGCAGTTTGTAAAACGCACAAATCGTCTCTGAAAAAGAGGGGCGGTGAAACGTGAGGATCAGCATTGAGGTGGGAAGGGGGGGGATTATACCATTCACCTTTTGAGAATAAGGCAGGTTGGATCGACACGTGAACCTGGATGCCAACAAAATTTTCTTGACGTTCATGAAGTTTCTGGATTTGTTCGTCGGAACGACCCTCAAAAACAATGGTCCCAGTGCGCTGAAGAAGAAATGCCTGGATCTTCTCTAGTTTTTCTCCGTGTATTGCCAATTTTGTAGCTTTTGCAGTCATTGATTTACCTTCTTTGATGCATGACAACACGAGAAAGTGTGGTCTTGTTGCTCTTCTGTCTTTTATGCACAAAAACTCTAGTGGGTTAACTATCCATAGAGTCGATAGTGTTCCCTATGGTCCCCTCCCACCACGGAGCCCAACAAGGGGACGGACGGACGGACATACACACACACGGACGCACAAAACCTTGGAGTTCAGACCTACTCCAAACTGATTGATCGGGAGCTCCTAACCGCCCATTAAGGCGACTCCACACATTCGGCATTCGCTGAGCAGCGAGCTACTGCTCGCCCTATCCCGAACAGCTGATGTGTTCGGCGAATGTTCGCTTCCTTTAATGTATCCAAAAGACCGACACGCGGTGGTTAGGGCAAGCACCGAACAGAAGAGGCCAAGACCATGTGTATTGGGAAATGGCGAATGTGAGCCTAACTGAATATGTAGAATGAAGTGCAGTACAAGCAAACAAAATGGTAAATAAAGAGACCCTTCATAAGTCAGAACACTTATTCTCACCTTGACGGGTCAATTAATGAGTTAGTGTTGTTCAGTAATGAACAAAACAATCAGGTTAGGAATTAATCCCCCCCCCAACTCGTACTGTCAACATAACCCTTTCCCACCTACATTTCAGAGCTGCATGTCCTTAGGAACAACTCAATTTTTCTGTTATAAGGCACATTACTTCTTTGATTAATTTTAATGAAATTACCCTATATATTGGAGAATGTTGGATTTATAGAAGTATTTTTGTGCACTAAAGAATTAAGCAGAAGTCAATAACACACAAAATAATTTTTTAGAATAATTTCATACGTGTAAAAAAGAGAGATCATAATGACAACAATTACCCTCTAAATTAACCAAGTAACACTTGCTCTACTTTATTTTCTTACAGTACTGTCATAATTTAATATACATTTTAATTTAAACATTGTATAATATATAACAACATACATTCACTATTGGAACAATCAACTGTGTGATTGTCGGCCCAAGAATTAGCATAATTATTATTCTGAATGCAAAATGGGCACTAGATGGCAGAAGTAGAGGATCTCAGGGCAATGAGAAGCAGAAAGAGGTAAAAGGAATATATAGAATGATTTTCCTAAGGATGAGCCAAAGTGACAGTTTGCGAAAACTAGTGAACATCACATGTATTTCAGAGAAGTATCCCTCCGCCGCGACAGCTGTTCAGTCATGCCCCTTCGTAATGTGCTAATGGCTCCAGTGAAAACACCCCTATGCTGAAGTCTAAGAGCTTCGCTGAGGAATATGCATGTCCGCGAAGTATTTAAATTTAATTACGTATGTGGAAAATCTCTTAACATGCTCTCACAATCAGTAAAAGAATACTACCATGATTGTAAATAGAAAGAAAGATGATTTTAAGCCGGAAACAAGTGCACCAGTACGCATCTCGCATTCAAGTCTCGGTTGTAAAATAAACAGAATATTTATCACACAAAAAGTAAATTCAATGTAATATGTAAAGAAAAAAATAATTTTTACAGAAGAGCACATTACACTGCACTTCCTAATATCAATTATTTATCGCAGTGCACTATATTTTTGTCGGACGAGGACACCACAAAAGGAAGTGTCGAAGCCATTTACAAGTTAGCCAACTGCAAACGAATGAATGCTGGAAGGGAGTCTAATAGGCTCAACGACCACAGAACCTTCAGTTATGTTGCCAGCCCTAGCTGTTACTTTGGCTCATCCTTAGGAAAATTGGTCTATAAATGGTAACAGCAGGCCCACAAATGACCTAAGCAGTCACACATTACCTTGTTAGGTGGATCCACCATCGACCAACCATCAGACGATTCAGGTGGCTCGAAAGAATGAATGTCTGCAGCAGGTTCCCCTCCTTCAGGGCAATTTCCTTTTGATGCACTTGTATCGCCATCACTTTCTGGTTCCTATTAAATAGTTTCATAGTTATTGCACAAACCCTACCATGTTTTATTGAAAACATTCTTTTGGAATAAAAAATGAAACAAATCCTACTGAGGAAAAATCATTATCAACAACAACAACAACAACAATAATAATAATAATAATAACAACAACAACAACAACAACAACCCCAAACTCTTGTTTCATGATGAGGTAGACAGACTTTTCTCAGTGGAGTGGCTTTTAGAGGAACAAATTTATCCTGAGACAGAGGGTATTATAATAGCAAATCAAGACAGTTATCATCACAAACTATCGAATTGTTTGAAAGTATATGTAGTGGATAAATGTAGGATAAGTGGAATTGTAGGAGAAACTATAGAACACATCACAGCTGCATTCTCTTTTCTCTCAGACAGTGCTTACTTGAGATGGCATAATCAAGTTGAGAAAATCGTGCACAAGGCAATCACAATAGAGCATAATTTAATGGATGAATCGACACCACCATTCTATAAGTCTACTCCTGCTCCAGTCCTGGAATCAAGTTCCACCCTTTTGTACTGGGACAGACCAGTTCTAACTGACCACACTGTGAATCATAATAGGTCAGATATTCTCCTTATAGATAAAAAGAAGAAAGAACAAAGCAATAATAGACATTGCAGTACCATTACCCCACAACATCAGACAGAAATAGAACGAAATATGAAGACTGAGACATATTTGGAAATTAAATGATACCAAAACATATCCGCTTGTGAAATCAGTGAAAAGCCTTGTCAGTAAAAGCTACCTAAAAAACTTAACAGAACTTCAATTGTCAAAAAACATTCTGAACACGGGACAGAGTGGAGATCGGTGGCAAATAGCCCACATTGTCAGAAAATTTGTGTCTTAAGTCCAGATATAAGATGAACTTCTTTTTCTATGACCGAACCAGTTCTTAAAACTCTCGGGAGGGTGAACATTTTTACCAGTGAAATAGCTGAGAAAAAATATTACAATAATATTAATAATAACTACAACATCGAAGATGAAAGATGGGAGTTAAAAATGGAGGGATCCCACAACAGAAAAGCAAATCAGTATAACAGAAAGAGGAAACAGTGAAATCATTAAGGTGTATTTATAAAAGAAAAGAACACATTGGAAGAAAAGTAGAAATTTTCACATGGTTTTTAGTTGGCATTAAAAGGAAGAAAAGAAAAAATGGAAGAAGAGGATGAGGAGGGAGTGGAGGGGAGGGGTGAAAAAGGAAAAAGTGGAAGGGGAAGCAGAAAAGAGGAAGAAACAGGAGGAGAAGAGAAAAAAATCATCTTTTTTAATTATTCTGATAACATTCAACTTATAATAATTTGAAACTCCAAAATTAACTTCAAAAAATTAAACCTTTCTTCCTTATTACAATAAGTAAAACAAATAAAAAGAAAGAATTAAAAGTCACATTTACTTCTGCCTTAAGAAATTCCAGAATTTTTTAAGACTATAGTATTTCCTTACCAAACATGGAGCAGGACAAAATTGTTGACTGTCATTCAAATTATCATAATCATAATCATTGATATCTCCATCTTCCTCTTCTTCTGGAAGTATTTCTCTATTCTTCTGAGCTGAGGTCACGTTAACACCACACTTAGGGCAGTTGAAGAACCTATCCCAAAAATATGATTAACACAAAAAATAAACTAGTGGGGCTACAGAATAGCATTGGCTTTCTCATAGTAAAGTTTTCTAATTTCCTAGGTGTGGACTGCCTTTACGGTCTTGCCCTATCCTGTTGCCAGATGCCACCTATCACTGCCAATGTACATTATTTTGAAATTTTCTCAACTTTTTTGGTTTTCTAATAGTAGAACTGAAATATTACTTTAAGAATATTAAAGAAGAGTAAAACCTCGTCCTAAATGGGAATTTTCATTGAAAAATTTGGAGCTATTTTTAAGAGAACGGCGTTTAACCATTATTGTAAATGCAAAATTTCAAGGTCTTTTCTTTGGAAGCTATTGAGTTTACAAAAAACTTCATTTGAAGTTATTCAAAGCACTTTTACTAACAAATGAAATAATGTATATAAATTCGGAAATTGTGCATATTAACGGCGTGAGCAATATTTCAAAATAATTACATTTGTGTAATTTTTGAAAAAACAAAAGAATGCATCAAAATGAACTTCACATCATATTAAACAGTACAATTAGCACTATCCATAGGAAAAGTTTGAAGAAAAAATTAGGAGTCATTTTTGAGAATATTTTTAAAATTTCTGGGAGCTTCATGTAAAGTACTCCTAAATTTTAAAGAATGTTTTTTCAAAATCTCAAAGCTTCAACTCGAGCCAGATAGACAGGAGTGTCTTCAATTTAGAAAAGATCGTAAGGATGGTTTAGGTGCTAGTAGTATTCACTGATGGATGGACGTTTTGGGAAAAAAAAACAACAACAACAACAACAACAACAACAACAACAACAACATTTTCGGTATCAGGGGATCTCAAAACATGTATTTCCTTTGAAATCTCAAAATTGATTTTCCGGAGATTACATAACTTTCTCTATACTACATATATTACTCTATATATGTATGTATATGAGAGAGTAAAAATATATAATAATGACAGATACAGGGTGGCCAGCAATCTGGCTTTTTGGAATTCAAGGTTTTTCCCCGGTTTTCCAAGTCTGAGAATACAAATTTTCCAGGGTTTTTTTTCGCACATTACAACACGTTCTTACCTTCTACCGCTTAGGCATGAAACTAATCAGAAAGTTATGTAATATAGTTGGAAAACACGGCGATTTTTCGACCAAACAACTCGTATTGCCGCGTCCTGGAAACGAAAAAGTGGATAAATCCTGTTGCTAACTTTGGGAAAAAATCTTCTAAACGGGGTGTAGAATCAATGTTTTGTGGGTCCTTGACACAGGAAACTCGGTTGATGGCAAAAACATCTGTCCGTCCATTCAGTGAACAACGCTAGCGGCTAAACCGTTCAGCCGATTTTTTCAAAATTTGTACTCTGTAATCTATCTGGCTATGTCATCTCCCCTTAAATTTGACATCGTTATTTTAATTGAGGGGTACTCAAACTCCCTTGTATATTTTCAAAATTTTCAAAAAACTGGCTCCAAAATGTTTTATTAAATTTTGTATAGTGTGAAGACCGTTTATGAGAATAGTGTAGATCTCATATTCGTTGAAAACTATGATTTTCCGAAAATTGAAAAAAATCAACATTTTCGGCATCCTCCTACAATTACAATTATGAAGATAAGAGATTTTTCCTTTAATGAAATCTGTTCCTTAAAGCTAGATTTTGAAATATGGTCATGTACAATCTTTCGAAAATTTGAGTAGTTTATGCGTAATTTTGTGTAAATAAATGCAATTTTTATTTTCTTAAACAAATTTTTTCAAAAAAATTTTTATTCAATTTTCACTTTTAACGTCCAAGAGTGCAGAGCTCATGTTCGTTGAAAATTTTGACTTTTCAAAATTGGAAAAATTCAAATTTTTTTCGCCGTCTTTCTACACTTACAATTATGATGAATTTTACTTTACCCCACTTAAGAATGAACTTCTTAAGAAGAGAAAGTTATGTAAAGTTGCACGAAAAATGGTGAATTTTCGGCAGAAAAACTATTACAGGGCCCTGGAAATGAAAATTTGATAAATTCAGTTGCTAAATATAAAAAAATTCTCTAACACCTGGTGTAGCCAGAATCCATGTTCTACGAGTCCTTGATACCGAGAAATTGACTGATGGCCACATATCTGTCTGTGAACAACGCTAGCAGCTTAACCGTTCAACCGATTTTCTCCAAAGTTAATATTTCCCAATTGATCTGGCTTATGTCGCAGGCCCATGAATTTGAAACCGATATGTTAATTTTGGAGGGTACTTTACGTGAAGCCCCTCAGGCATTTTCACAATTTAAAAAAAATAGCGCCATCGACTTTGATGACATTTTGTTGTTGGATAGTCTAAAGGGTGTTTAAGGGAATGGCGCAGGTCTCATGTTGGTTGAAAACGATTTTTCAAAAATTGAAAAAATTCAAAATGTTTTCGGCATCTTCCTGCAGCTACAATTATGAAGATAAAATTTTTTTCTTAACGAAATTTGTTTATCGAAAACAAACCTTCAAATACGGCCACATTCGAAAATATTAGACTATTTTTTTAAGTAAATAGGCATCAAACTTAACCTGAAAATCCTGCGTCTTGTGATCGTAATTTTAGAGATGTTTTGAGGCAGTTAGATGCTACATAAGTTAGATGTGTATGTTATTTTATATTTTTTCATTTTTTAAATTGGAGCTTTTGTTATACTTTACAAATTAATATTTTAGAAATTATTAAAAACCTATTCGAAATAAATATGAAATAAAGATTGCTAGTCTTCAGTCGCACACTCCCTATTTACACAGTTGGATGATATGTAAGTTAGGATTTGTATATTATTTCATATTTCATTTTATTACTATTTATTATATTTGTATTGTTTGATTTTCAATTGCGTCCTTTGTGTTAAATGTGAAAACGAATAGATGACCGACCATTACTAATTGCGAGAAAGTATGTAATGTTTTAGCACCACTAGATTTCTTGGTAAAAAGTGTTCATCAAAAACATCTTTATATAATATCATGTTCTATTTTTCGAAAATATGAGTATTTTATGTGAAATCATGTGTCAAACATTGACATTTTGTAAACAATTCTTCTTAAAACAGGGTACTTTTTGTTTATTAAATTTTGACCTTAAATAGCGTAAAGGGCGCTTAAGAGAATGATGCAGGTCTCATGTTGGTTGATATGCTCAATTTTTCGAAAAATGAAAAAAATTAAAATTTTCTCTGGGTCTTCTTAAACTTTAATTGTGAAGATACCATTTTTTCTTCATGAAATATGTTCATCAAAAACAGATTTTCAAATAAGGTCATAATGAATTTTTGGAAAATATGAGTATTTTTTGTGTAATTTGGCATCAAACATTGTGGCGCATTTCGAATTCCTAGCGCTTCGTAATCATAATGAGGCTTTTGGAAACTATTATCTATCATTCTTATAAAAGAAAGTAGATTGATGGAAGGTCATGCAATTAACTTCAAACTAACAAATTACTTCTTTACTTCAAGAAATTTTGATCACTAATTATGGTATGTTTCATTTGTAAACGTTTGAAATTACTACTGTTCATGGCTATTAAAATGAACGCTGGCATGCACCACAGGCGCTTTGTTTGAATTGGTTGGGTTTGGATGATATTAGCATTATTTCTAAAACTTTACATGAAAGAAAAATTGAAAATATTGATTATTACAAATTTGTAGCAACATTTTAATTTCATATTACTACCTGCGCTGCCTTGAAGAATAATCAGCAAAGGAAATAGGTTCTACTCATATTTCCTGGCGCGCAACCCTGTCAAGATCACCGCATATTCATTTTCTTCGCGCTCCCTGTCAATTCGGGCTCTTAATCTCCTTGAAAGTAGGTTATAAGCAAAGATAGCTTTGACTGCGCTCTTCTAGAAAAGAAATTAAAATTCCCTTTGAATGTCATGAACGAGATAACACGGTCATTTCGATCGGAAAAATAGCAATGTGGTACCGCCCACGTCATCAAAAAAAGGCGCATCACTAATCGAAACTCAGTGATTGAGTTCCCAGTGAGACATTTGTTCTGTAAATATCTCGTCCATGCACGTGCAACCCACAGGCAACCATATAGGTGCTCTGAGGCGCTAGGTATGCCACCAATGTTGCATCTACACAAGGGGCAGGGTTTGAAGTAGTGTTATGCGTGAGTCAAGAACTTCGCGATCCTCAAGCAAACATGTGACACTTCTCATATATACTTCGATTTAAACACTCATTATCATGTACTGAGTAGAATTCTGCACTTTACTGAACACAATGACACATATACATTTGTGCTAAATGTTGGAAAAAAATCTGAAAATAAGAAAAAAACCCTGGTTTTTAAATCAAATTCCGTGTTTTTTCCCAGTTCTTCCAGGCTCTTTCAAATTCCCGTTATTTTTCCCGGTTTTCAAGGATTCCAGGTTCGCTAGCCACCCTGAGATAATGGTATTTTGAAGTAAAATACCACAGATGAGATATAAAAAAGATAATGATGTAATGCATGTGAGAAATAAAGAAGGATTTAAACCAGAAGGTGAAAATTAAAAACGAAACACGAAATTTCATTTCTAGAATTGGGAAGCAATTTGCAAGCTTCAAATTTACAGATTTTTTAAACTAATTATTAAGGATGTAATGAGAGCACTTTTTTTTTTAATAGAACAAGAATATTGTGAAATATTTCTGAGAGAGTTCTGTATGAAATAGTATAAATCACAAACCATAATTCATTACAAAATTGGTATAATTAAAATAAAAATGATTATTAAAAATTATCATGAATATTGTCCTAGCACCATAATTAACATTCTATGCTTGAATGCAAGAAATAAAATTGATGCTATGTAGGGAAAGAAAATTAAAGCCAGAAGACAGTTAATGTGTAGTTCTTAGTATATACGGGTGATCTCAGGGTGACAAAAACATCTCCCACTAATTTCTTTGCATAAAATAAAATTAGAATTTACATATTTTATTTTCTGGAGGATTTTTAGTTCTTTCCAGAATGTACTCCTGTTTTTTTTAAAAAATTATTTATAGAAACTTTCAACCTTTATGTATTTGGCATACAGAACTAGTATATATTAATAACAAACTAAAATCTAATTAAGAATTCATCAACCAACTAGGATGCTAATTGCTAAATGCTTACCTTAGAAGGGTTTTAGGATCCAAATGCAGATCTGCAGGATTTGTAACTTTATCTGCAGACCAGTTATTTTCTATGTATGCTCTTGTGAGAGTGCATGCACGCGTGAGAGGCAAATTCACATCTTTCAAGTGATTGAAGTCCAGGGTAACAACTTTCTTATCTTTTTTCTTGTTTCCTTCCAGTGCACACGTTTTCTCTTTTGCTGAAATTACAAACAATAATTTACCTATTTCAGATATCTTAGGAATCATGAGTGGCTTAGAACACCAATAAAGAATTATAAAATATCCATAATCTTGCCATCTCTGATGACTATAATCATAGTCTTCATAACATTAATATCGATGAAAAATTCTGATTTTCATTCATAGAGAAATGCAATATTCATCAATGATTATGTATTGTACATGCATCTCTTAAATACTACAATATGAATGTTACTAAATCAAAAGAAATAAAAATTCTTTAATATAAAAATTAAAAAAGGAGAAATGAAATATACTTTATGCTTCTCCTAATTCCTTTATTCCAAATACCTTCAGGATATTGATTTTTCCTTTTCTTCAGTTTCTTTTAGAATGTAGCTTGTTTATATTTAACATTCATGTAAAGACGTGTCAATTTTCCTTTACTTGACAGCAGCTCCATGCCATAGCATACGAGGGTCGCTACAAAAGTTTTGAGATTTACAAAAACTAAGAGACTTAAAATAATTTTGATTACTATATTTTCTCAAAATACTCGCCACAACATTCTATACATTTTTGCATTCTCATAAACCAATTTTCAAAACATTTTTTCCACTTATTTTCCTCAAGTGCTAAAAGTTCACTATTGTAGGCTTCAACAGCTTCTTCAGGTCTTGAGAACCTCCTTCCTCTCATGCGATTTTTGACTGTAGGGAACAGAAAATAATCACATGGAGCCAGGTCAGAACTTAAGGTGGGTGAGTTATTAGTTAAACCTCTGTTGACTCCAGGAACTGAGTTGTGAGGTTGGCTGTGTGCGCTAACGCATAGTCTTGGTGCAGGATGATTCGCCACAGTCCTGTCTTTGGTCGTCGTTTTTGAAGCTTGGCGAAAATGTTAGGTAGACATATTGTTGTGTACCACAGAGCAGTAACAGTTCTTTGTTCTTCCAGTGGAACAGTTGCAACATGACCGCTTTTGGTAAAGAATGTTGCAACCATTTTGTATCCGAAGCTTCGAGGCCGCACGCAACTTTTGTTGGTGGATGTTTGTCGGGAAAAACCCATACAGTGGACTGGCGCTTATTTTGAGGATCGAACTGATAAATCCACGTTTCATCACCAGTAACTATGTCGGAAACATGTCTACAGTTGCCTCTTTCAAATCTATTCAACATTTCTTCACACCATTCCACATGAATGCACTTCTGTGATTCTGTCAAAGTGTGAGGCACCCATCGAGATGCAACTTTTCTGACACGAAGATACTCCTGCAGGATTTTGGAAACTGCCGGCGATCCAATCCTTCAATGTCCTTACATGTCATATGATTGTTTTCGCGCACTAATTTTTCCACAGCGACGATATTTTCTTCAGTCACTGCAGTCGCCCGCTTCTCTCATCTTTCAACAAAGTTCTGCCTCTTCTGAATTCTTGAAACCACCGAAAAATTGTTGCTCGGGAAGGCGCAAGATCCCCAAAGGCCCACTGCAAATGATCGTGGCTTTCATATTCATTTAAACCACTTTTAAAGTCATAAAGAATCATTGCATGAAAGTGCTCTCTAGTCGGCTCCATTCTGTCAACTGAATGCCCCGTCAACAAAAATTATCAAGGTAGGTTTCTTTGTAACAGCGATAAGCCGAGCAAGTTCCTACTTGCACGCAATACTCAGAAAGGACACTGCTATCGACTCACATTCTTGGAAAGGTAATAAAGGACCGCAACACAAATATCTCAAAATTTTCATAGCTATCTCTGTATAAGAATCAGAAGGGAAAGAAAGCAAGTCATGCATTGATGGATAACCTGGCTCATAAGCTAAAACACTACTGTTGAATTTGGATCACAAATAAAAGTCAAAAGAGGTCAAGAAAACATGTAACTAATGTCACTGATTAGCCTACATCCTTTTACCATAATTTGAACCCATTGATATAATACAAGGAACAATACAAAAATAAACTGTGATATACTCCTTTGTCAGGGTGTGGCTCTTCATCTTCTCCTGAATTTGATCAAGTAACTCTTGGGGGGGCGAACTCGCAGTTTACATAAGGAATAAGGATATCTTTAACCTGAAAGAGATTGCCTAAAACAAGTAACCACTTATAAAGGTATGTATTTCAAAGATGTTCCTAATGAAATGCATAAAGTGTGCTTCCTTAAGTGTTTGGAAAAGTTGGAGAGACCAACATCAATATTGAAATGAAGGAGTTTTCCCAGGGGAATGGAGTCCTCGACATCGATAAAAATTCCTCCTCTTGTAGATGAACCAGAGCAACACAATCTCTTCTATAAACCCTATTGCTCAAATAGCATTCACCATCTGTGTGTCATTTAGCCAAGTCACAACTAATAAAATGTCATAATTGATAGTAGATGTAACAGTTGGTTGTTGAAGATCAATAATCTTGGTGCATAGGTCTCTCATGTTTTTCCCATTTTTGGAGTGCCATATACACATTTAATTGTTAAGCGCTGTTCACCATTAGAGGTCCTATGTTTGAGTTCAACTCGGAGATTTCCAAGTAGGGATTGTTGCTCAGGATCAAATCATTTTTCAGGGAAATTCCTGGGTTGTTTATTTTAGTTTTGTTCCATAATATAAATATGTCATCTCGGTTAGAAAAGGTGGCCATAATGGGTTGAGGTGTATTATTTCTAGGCTTACCAATCTTCATGGCAGATATAGCAGCAGGGAAATGCAGATTAGCCATTATATTATTCAAATTCTCCAGTAAATAAGGAACATTGGGATCAGGTTTGATGTCATAAATAATGTTAGCAGAACAGCATCTGTGATCTTCAATCTCGTTGATAATGAAATCAGACACAGCAGAGAAGTTGGCATGTGTGGTGTTTGCATTTTTCAATGCAGAAACTCAAATATAAAGATCGTCAATGGCAGCCTGTTGGTTCAATAGCTTGCTAGTAATCTCTTCAAATTTGTTGTCGAAAAATTCAAAAATTTGTTTTTAAAAGAAGAAATATGATTATTGAGAGCACTGTCCAAAGGTGTGTCTAGTTTTTTGTTGGCAATCAAAGAACAACAACAAGAAAGACCACCACCAGGTAAACTCTTCAGTCAATTGAAACAGCTGGGATGGTAAGGGGTCTTGCAGACAGGACAGTATGAAATTTGATATCCAGCAGAGAGATCCTTCTTGTAGTAACAACAAAATTTTCTGGGACGGTGGGGTGCACCCTAAGTAGCTGAGATATCACCGGTACTATCATTTGATGTGGAGGCGTTCATTTTTGCAAATACATCTACAAGTATTGCAGGTAGATGGTAGTACTGCTAGTGTAGCAAGCAATTCTCAAACTAGGCAGTATCCAATGATGTCACAGATTAGTAGAAAGCGCAATTAGTGTTTATCACCAATAAACACATAAACTTTACTTCCAAATACCACACAAAAACATAGTCCAATTGGTTGTTAGCAAGATGAAAATGCAATAGGTAATATATGCAGGCAAACAGACCTCCAATATAGACAGGTCAGCAAACTTAATGCAGGCAGAATGAGGATAGAAGCCACATGAGAACGAAGGACCTTAAAAGCAACTTCAGAGATATTAAAGTGATCAAGAAGTATTTAACATCAAGTATTTATAATGAATTTGATAATGTCAGTTTCATTCCAGAAGTCTAAATTTTGAATTTATAGTTCTTCTTCTTTTCTTTAAATTGTTTATTCCTAAATGTAATTTTTATTAATTTTTTTATGTTATTATTGCGATACTCAGTTTATCAATTATTATTTATAATTTTTCCATTTTAATTCTTTGTGATGGGATTATCCTCTTAATAAATAAACAAAAATGCCCATGACACACCTATATATTGGCAAGATTTTGATTGGAACGCGGGCAATGGTTGCTGCACTAGGTGCACACATATAAGGACATGGTCAATATATAAGTAATCAGAGATGGATCTGGATATCACTTGCATTCACCTAATACTGGAAGTTTGTGTTCAAGAAGTTTTAAACAAGACAATAAGTTGTGCCAAAACAAATCCAACTGTACCACCTACTGCAGTGGTAAGAAACAAAACGCAACAAGTCAATAACAAAAAAGTTTTGGCATCATTACCCCCAATGAAACAAGCTCACACACCTTGAATCCTATCAACAAAATCGAATTCATCCTCCAGTCCCATTAACTTTTGGTCAAATAATAATTAAAGAGCCATACACTAATACATTATGAGGGAATATTCTTAAGAAATGTACAACTTCTTTCTGAGAGTGATACAATTTTCAGTGATGGAACCTTCAGAACCTGTTTCCACTTCCTCGTCTCACAGTTGGGTAAACAGAAACAACATATGCATTAATATGTATCAAGAACTGATTCATTGCACTTGTCAATAATCTTGTACTAAATCCAACATTTTCTGTGTCAGATTTTGAGCTAGCAATCATTAATGTCTGAAGGAAAACTTTTCCAAACATCAGCCTAGCAATATGTCTCTTTCATTGTACACAATCCATTTGGAGAAATGTTATAAATAAGGGACTGAGAGATGTGTTCAGCAAACAGGACCAGTGAGGAATTAAAATAATAATAATAATAATAATAATAATAATAATAATAATAAAAGAAGAAGAAGAAGAAGAAGAAGAAGGAGTGGGGAGGTGATAAAAAGACATTTAAAAGACATGATAGAAAGAATAAAAAAAGAGCTAGTAGTTTCAGTGGTCACAAAGAGTACAAACAATATTTTTCATACAAAGAGCATCCATTTTGATTTGTGCAATTTCAAAATCATTTGTAATTCTATACTTCAAATGGATTATGTTTGTAAAGTATTATGAATACCATGTGAATAGAAATAAATATATTCTGTGAAATTATTATTATTATTATTGTTGTTATTATTATTATTATTATTATTACTACTAGTGGGCATAATTATGCAACTCGCAAGAAGCACAATTTCATATCACCTGAGACATTCAATATATTTTGAGTCAGAATGCTAAGTGCAGCCATTCCGAGATTGCTCAACTCTCTGCCAAATGAACTTGTGGAAATCACATCTAGAAGAATACTTAAAAAGAAACTAAAGGAATGGTACATTAAAAAATAATAAAAAAATTGTCAAAAAAGTAGAACGAAACCATTGATTGTTAAGATAAAAAAGAACAGAAGAACAAACATTACAGTAAAATAAAATAAAATAAAATAATATAAAATCACTGTACCAGTAGTGTTATATCGTTAAATAGATTTGATATGTTCTCTTTAAAGTTATTATTTATAGATTTTCCTTTTTTTGTTTTTTTTGATGATGTATGTAGTATGGCTTTAATATTTTGTTGAATGTAGCATAGATGATTGCCAATTGCCATGGTATTGCCAGATATATTTCCTTACTTGTTTTGTCATTTCATTTGTTACACATATATAGGTAAATAATGTTCCTATTCATGTTACAATTATTAGATGTTTAATTATTATTGTTAATTTTTTGGTTAAAATGGTCGAATTAATGGTTATAGTTGATTCAATGGGGAATTGAATCAAACATAGCAGGTGCAGGCATCACACAGAACTAGGTTAACTCATCTCTCTCTGACAAGTGCTAGTAGCACTTAGAGAGAGTAAAGAGTGTACTGGGTTACGTGCTGATAAAACCATAGATTAAAAACCGTACTTGGTTAAGAGTAGATAAAATTGTATTCACATTATTCTTGTTTGTAATTTTTCTTTTTGTATAGTGATGGTTTTAGTTTTAAGTATCTTCCTTTTTATGTTTAGTACACTGCAATGTGTATTGATTGTTGAAAAATAAATAAATAAAATTATTATTATTATTATTATTATTATATTATTATTATTATTATTATTATTATTATTGTCATCTTTTTCTGCAGCAATTGCAAGTGCTGCTAAAAAAATAATAACAAACTAAAGAAGAGGCAGAATGAGGAATACTTAGGGCAGTGGGTGACTTTCCTTTTACAGAAGAGTTGTCACTCATTGCCCACTCATTTGAGAATAAGAATTGGCCACTTAATGTATACTCATTTTAAGGGGAGTCAACATGAAAAATATGAAAATTTTGACATTTTTAGAATTTAGTTTAATTTAATTTTTTGTAGTTTTCTGAACATTTTGATTGAACATTGTGGTATTGTCTATTATAGAACGTGTTTTTATGCCCTTGTGAAAATGGCTGCTGAGTTTGACATACAAAGTTTAAACAACTTCGGGACTAATTCATCTAGAGGGCTGCAGTTTGGTTTACCCTATTTGCACTTCATTTGATTGTTGCAATGTATGTGATTGTTTTCACGCATTGTTTTGAGTAGGTAATCTTATTTCTTCGTCGTTCTTATATGGTGTCTAAATTTTGAGTGAAAGTTACTAGAAGCAGCCTACTGTTCTCAAAATTCTAACTTAGAGAAAATAAATACACCAAGAAATCATTATAATGTAACGAAGATTTATGGAAAAAATTCAGATAATAGGGTACACTGCGAGTCAAACCCAGAGCAGGACGAGACATTTTAGTGCTTCTAAAAAAATCTAAATGGAGTTTCTGAAAAAGTACTAGTAATAAATTAGGATATGTTTTAATAGTTTTAAGCATTTTAGAAGACAATATATGTAGTTATGTGCGGAGTATCACTGGATAATAAAGTATACATTGGTAATTTTTCCTTTAGCTAACTTTAAAGCTTGTTTCCAAAAAACGACATTTTTATGGACAAATGTTCCTTTCTCTCAGAATCTACTCAAGCAATGACAATAAATTCCTACAGAAGGTAAGTATAGACAGTAGAGGTACTGTAGTTCATTTATCAATTTAACTGCAGAAATCTCAAAGTTATACTAAAATCAAATTTTTGGATCAAATTTTAGACATTTATTATTTTTTTTTCATAAAATTATTATTAAAAACGCAAATTTATAAATCTACTACAGCGTGTGTAGGAAGTGTTATTTTATTCTAGTATCAAATTTCAAAATAGTGTTTTGAATACTTCCTGAGAAAAGAGAACATGAAGATGGTCAATTTAACATGGGAAACATGAGTCTTGTTGACTCCCCTTTAAGTGTACAATATGAATTCCACACTTGAGTTACTCTTCCTTTGAAGATTTTCAACTCCTTTCACACAAAACAAACTATACCTCTGGCAACAGGCAATCGACCCCAATGAGCAGGTCCAGCAAACAGGATACGGTCAAGATTCATATATGTATACTCTAGATTGCTTCCTTCTTGTACTTTCCTGAGTATTGCCTGTTGCAAATCAACAACCCGTTCTCTAGGTCCATTTTTTGCCTGACATCCCACAGCTTGTATTTCTTCTGAGACAACACTGCTTACAGCCTTCCAAGCAGATGTATCTCTTGCATCCTCAGAAATACCTAAAACCAGGACGTTTTACTCCGTTCAGACATATTCATGAAGTCAGGCAATATTAAGGAAAAATGAAGTGAGAATGTAAAGAGAGAGAAAGGAAGTTCCTACTGATTGACCCTACCTTCTTTGTCAACAACATTATTATTAAGAATTGGATCTTCTGGTCCACCAAAGTCATTCATATCATTATCGATTCCATCATCAACGTCAAATAAACTATCATCAAAAGTAGATGCATGTAGGAGTGTATCATAATCAATATCTTCACTCTCTCTAGCGAGAATTTCTCTAAATGGAGGTTCCACAATTTGTCCATTACCGTCTGAAAAATTTCACATTTACAATTACAATACTGCAAGAATAAGAGTTGGTATTTGCAAAGTACACATAAAACCGAATCACACTCACCAGCATCACAATCAAAACTAACATCCATTTCTTTGTAAGTTGACATTTCTTGTTCCTTGGTAAGAAATTGTCTTTTCATTTCCATGAACACTTTGCTACCATCTCCAACTACACTTAATCTTGGAATAAAACAAATGAATGATGGTTGACAATTACTGAACTGTTTGCTCAAAACTACGTAAGTAGGATCTGGTTCAGCAGCATCCATCGTTATGTTGATTCTGGTTGTATCTTTGGAAAGTTTATGTTTCTGAAACAAGATAAAAAATAAAACTTCTAAACTTGAAATTTTTCAGTAATGGTTATGAAATTGTTACAACACTATCAAATTGTTATGTAGGAAAATTGCCCAGCAGGGTACCTCTGTGCTTAAAGTTTATACTCTCTTAATGCGTTTCCATCAGCATGGTGTAGATAAAGTTTTTTAAAAATAAAATAAAATAATGACAAGCAATGAAACAAAGTACAAATCAAAACCATTTCCAAGGCTTAAAGGATTGATGTGAGTACAAGCGTTTCTCTCTAGTACTTAAGGCATAAAGGCAGTTCCACACATTCAGCATGCGCCGAGGAACAACCTAGTGCTTATCCAATCCAGAGCAGTTGATGTGTTCAGCAAATGTTCACACATGGTAGGTAGACCAAGCAACCACATGTTCATCGCTTGTCAAATGGCAAGCTACTCATCCACACTACCTGGGATTCAAGCCACTTGAATAGGGCATCACAAAGGAACGGGTAGGGCTGTAGTAGTAGGATTTATGGACTCATGTTAACATAAAATTTTGTGATTGTTTTGGGTAATGGAAGTGTGTCCCTGAAATATTCAACACCTGTTTATATACACCCTGCACATATATCATTTCATTTATTAATATACAACGCCAAGAAGATATTGTAACATACCAAAAATGACGAGCATTTTATTGAAGCCAATAAAGGTCAAATTGTTGTAGATATTGCAAAAGACACGGGTTTCCATAGAAACAGATGCAGATACACAGATGACACTGTAGCAATACAAGTTTGTCCTGAGATGTGGGTTTCTATGGTGCAGATACGCAGATGACACCGTAGCAACGCAAGTTCGTCCAGACATAGGTATCTATGGTGCGTTGTACAGAGGATACACCATAGCAACGCGAAAAAACAATAGAAAAACACACAAGCATTGAAGGGTGGATCAGATTGGGAATTAGGTCATTCCGACTCGTGTTGTGGTGATGAGTGGATCACTCGTGTAGTTTTGCTTCAGGTTAATTATCAAATCGAGACTTGTGACATTTCACGAGTAAACATTGAACTTGAAACTTGAGGTAAAATTTACATGTTGTACCATTGCAACTTGGACTTGTAATATTTTCATGAGTGAACTGGAAAGTGAACTTGGAATATTTTCGCGGTGAAGTTACAAGACTTGACTTAGAAATTTTACCAGTGAATCGTGAATTGCCAGATTAGGTGATAAAAAATAATATTTGAAGGATATTACTCCGACTTGGAAAAAGTAATCAGTTTGAAATAGGTACCCACCCTGAGGCGCAAGATAGAGAGTATAGGTAATGTTTGTGAAGTGGTAGGAGGAAGCTTTGACTTGGTAGCTGATCATCGTAGACCAACAAGAAGGAAGATTGGTCTACTCTACGCGGCGACGGGCGCACGAAGAGACAAGAAAGGATAAAATGTTCTATAACACTGTTATTGCAATAGCGAGTAAAATGGTCATGACCTAACGATAAATTGTAATAACTAATAATAGTTAACAACTTTTGGCATGCATAATAAAAGAGTTTCAGAGTTTGAAAGAAAACTGATTCTCATTTGCCATTACGTGCAATTCTAGAGAAGAGATTTTAGAATTATTTTCAGATTCCTCACCACTCCGTATGGATGGCAGATTGAGTAATTGGTTGCGGAGTAAGTAGCAACAATTATTTCATAAGAACCCGTCGACCAAGCTAGCTGGATTTACATTTATTTGTAATATATCCGAAGACAGTAATAGATAATCAGGAATTCAAGTGTAATCTTTTCCTGGCACCCAAATTATTTATAAATCCGGAAATTGGTTACGATTTACACTTATTATCAGTAACTATAAACGTTTCAAAAATGTCGAGCCCAACACGGGGCTGTATTTGTCATAAAGTATGCTAATTACGACAAAATCAATCATGAGGAATCTGAAACTTAAGGATGGATACAGAAATCAGCTTATAGTTTAGAGAAAAATTTGCCAAAACTATTCCATTGCGGTCAAAAGAATAATCTGGGATGCTATTAATATCACTGTTGTTAGTTTTCTATAAGTAGTAGTATACAATGGACACAAGGAGTAAATAGGCACGATCTGAGAATCTAGATGTAATGGAGTCCGAAGCAGAACCTTCACGGGAAATAAGTGGGATAGTCACTGAAAAGGGATGTAGTAGAATCACCATCTGCCAAAGAGGATCCCAAAAATTTAATGTTAAAAATGATGGCGGAAATGAATGTGAAATTGCAAATTATGTACGCGCATATGAATTCCAAATTAGAGAATAATAGTTCTAAATTAGAAGATAACAATTCTAAGTTAGAGAATATAAGATCGGAAATAAATAAGCAGTTAAATGAAAGCCATAAGAAATTATCACAGGAATTGAAAAAAAAATTGAGGGGAAATTAGAGGAGGAATAGCGCAGTTACGGGCAGACACATCGGCAGAATTTAATAACATTTATTTAAAAATAAAATCCTTGAATAATCAAATAACACAAAACAGCAGGAAAAAGAGGATTCTATAAATAAAATTCATTCAGAAGTCATAAATTTAATGAGAATGTGTCAGAACAGGAGAGCATAGGGAAACATTGCGAAAAATTGACAAGCGCTGAATTATGTATAGTCCATTTGACTAAAATGTGCCATTTGACAGCAACAAGATAATAGAATAGGAAATATTGAAGTAAGAATTGAAAATACAGATGGTAAAATTGAACAACAGATTCAAGAGGGATTGAAAAGTATTAAATTATTAGAAGAATGAAGGTCAGAGGAGATGTTAGATTTAAAAAGTAAAATAGACGAATTAGAAAATGAAATGACGAGTACTCAGGGAAATATGGCAACTTCATCAGCATCCCTAGCTGTACCCAGACATTTAAAATTTCATGGGGACATTAAAGAGCAGCAATGGTCTTTCATTGCAAAACCGGAAAGCTATTTTGTAATAAATAACATTCCAGAAAGGTCAAAACTGCATGTTGTTGAACAGGCAATGTCGGCGAAAGCCCATCATTGGCTAACATCACTAGTTCCGGAACCGACAAATTATAGACAATGGTAAGAAAAATATCTAGAGATATTGGAATGAGAGACATAAATTTGAATTGAAATATCGGTTCATGGGAGGAAGGTATCTGCGATTTTGCAACGCGGAAAATCGCGGCGTGAAGAGAGGGCGGGCATGGGCGAAATAATAATTCGTCAGTTGCCGACCGGTATTCAAAATTTATTGTGGCATTCGATGCTGGGAAACTCCGAACATCTTGTCGAAAGATTAAGTCGTTTTGATCAAACATTAAGTGGAGAGTATGAGCGATCAAATATAGCAACGGAGGTAGTACCATGAAATCGAATACTAAAAAATTATTGCCAGGGGAAAGGATGAAGGAGCAATAGTACGAAACCAGAGAATAAGAAAATAGGAAATAACTATCCACGGAAATTTAAGGAAGATAAGAGGCACGAGCCTGTAGAAATAAATGTAATTAAAAAGGAAAACTGAAGGAGTTTGAAATAAATGGGCGGAATATTTCGAACGGAAACGCTGGCGGTACAATGGTAATTACAGCGATAGAAAGTATTGAGATATCGGCGGAAGCTTTATTAAGAGAAGATACGAATAAACGCACATGTTTAGTTTTAAAGGGAAGGTTTAAGAACATAAAAGCGGACGTGTTAATAGATACTGGGGCGAACATCTGTGCGGTATCACAAGAACTCTATGAGTAAGGGAAAACGGTGATGAGATTGAAGAATTACTCACTAGAAAGTTGGATAGCCGTGTAGCTAATGGCAGGCGTATCGAAACAAAGAGCCGACAAATTTGGATGGAATTAGAGGTCCAAGGGGTGACGATACAGTTTCCGGCAATAAGTGTAAAAGGGCTTGATAGTCCAATTATCCTGGGTATGGATGGCCTAAAGATGTGTGACGCCAAGGTCTATAGAGGTAACAGGAGATGTTACGAAGTGCCAAAGGGCAACAACATTGTTTAGGTATCAGAGAACACGAGGACAAAGTTATACATATTTGTTATATTGCGGAACAAGTCGAAGAAACCGAGAATCAATTCCACTCAGCGGCAGAGGGCGCAGTTGACGAAAACGGTGTAGATAGTGGCCATACAATTGAAGAATTAGCGAGTATCAGGATGTCTTCGTAAGATCTAAGGATCCAGAAGGGTACTAGTTTGGAATTGAATTGACAGATGACGCACCCTTTAATTCAAAACAATACCCGATTCCCCAAGTATATAAAATATAAGTTAGAAAACAAATAAACACGATGCTCGAGTACGGAATTGTAAAAAAATCTATGCCTCCGTATGTAAGTCCGATAGTGATAGTTCGTAAAAAGAATTTTACCATTAGGTTTTGTTTAGACACAAGAAAGCTCAACAGTAAAACTATTGTTCGTCGCGACAAACCACCGGAATTGGAAGAGATGATACGGAAAATAAGGGGAGCTAGAATATTCACCGCTCATATCGGCAGATTGGATTACATCCAGAGTCAAGGAAATTTGTTAGTTTCGCGTTCGAAGGCAGTACTTACAGTTTTCAGAGGATGGCTTTCGGACTGAAGAATAGTGGCACGGCTTTGATCAGTTATTTGGATGATGTAATTCCGAATAAATTAAAGGAAACCGCTATCATGTATGTTGATGACATTGTACTATTCTCAAGTAATATGGGGGAACATTTAGAAAAGTTGAGGCAATTACTTGAGACGTTTCGTGAATACAATTTAAAATTAAACATCGGGAAATGCCCTTTCGGAAGGAAGAAAATAGAATTCATGGGGTATGTGATATCACATGAAGGAATGACCATACAGGACAGGAAACGTGAGTTTATCAAGAAATCACCTCGACCTAGGAACATCAGAGAAGTCAGAAGATTAATTGGGGTGAACAATTATTACTCGCGGTTTTGCAAGGGATATTCGTAAATAATACATCCAATAATAGGATTGTTGAAGAAGGGAAGGAAATGGGAATGGGACACAATATGTCAAGAGGCGTTCGATAAATTAAAAGAATTGTTTGACAAAACGTTCTAAATGTTATCCCGCACTGAAAAAAAGAATACCATAAATTCCAACAAGGTTTCAATAGTTACACAAAACCTTCGTATGCGAAACAAAGACCTTGTTGCTTTACTCCCTTTCCTGGTTACAACAGCACCTAAGATAAAAGTCCATCTTGATGCACCAACCGGCCTGTGATTTCTGAGAGGTTGATATTGCTTCATAAACGGACCTGTCGGCGTCAACAAGGCTAATCATGTTGCAGAGCACTAGCTGGCCACAGCAGCCAGGTACCTTGTCAGATTAATTAAGTATTGAAGAAAATATACACTGAAAAACATTCAGCATCTGTTAAACACACACACACACACGTGTGTGTATGTGTGTGTGTGTGTGTGTGTGTGTGTGTGTGTGTGTGTGTGTGTGTGTGTGTGTGTGTGTATATATATATATATATATATATATATATATATATATATCACATTATTTCTATTACATAATAGAAGCATGACGCGATAATTATGACTTTTATCAAGCAAAGAAAACATCTGTAATTCTTGCTCCAAACGGGAACGAAGTTTGAGACAAACTTTAATAATTATATTATTTTCCGTCTGCGTTGTTAAACATGTAAATATAAATGTCGAAAGACAGACTAATTATGTTATATATTTATCAGCTACCAGTCCCAAGGCCTTCGGCGGGCATTTGGAAGTGCGTGGGGTGGGGTGGGGGACAGGAAGTTGCGCGCACGCGCGCCAAAGCTTGCTGCAACCTGACCGTAAAGCAATATTATCCGTTCATCCTCAGAAAAATCCTGATTTAAAGTACAAGTGTAGGTTCACTACATAAGAACTAGTTTGAGTCATCGGTTGTTAAATTAACCTTGAATCAAAACTACTGCAAACGAAGGAGACCAGTGCGAACTCCGTGCGTGTTGCTGGGCGATAAGGACCTGACATCAGCCGAGGATTGACAAAGGTCAGCAGCGTGAGACGCGGCTCGTTGGACCTGCGAGGACATACTATTCAGTTCATTTTGGAAGGACTAAGAAGTGACTGTCCCTTCAGGAAAATTTCTTCGAAGTGGCGAAAAGGGCATCGTTCTGAGAGTTTTCAATTTGTTATTGTAGAGGAATACGTCGTTGGCGAAGCAAATCGCTGAACTTACTAAGAGTTCACTGGTAAGTTCCGTATTGAAACTTATCGTGCTGCATCAGTGTGAATTATAATCTAAAGGATATTGGTGGATATCTTTTAATATGCGCCAGACTACAGTCTAAATTACCTCTTTGAAGTGAAAATCTTATTTCATTGGGAGTAAACGGGCGAATGAAGTTTGAAAGAATCATTTACAGCGCCTATTTGAAATCAAACAAGAATTGTCAACCAAGATTAAAAAGAGAATGAGGGAATGGAATTGCAACTTTTAGGTACGTATATATTTCTATCATGAGTTGAAGTAATAGAAATACATATATTAGTTTATGTGCATTTCTATTGGACATAACGTACAAAACTTGACCATTAATCCAGCTCAAAGTTATTTTAATGTAAATTATAAAATTCCTCTAAGAGCTTGTCGAACAAGATAAACAATTATTTCGTTTTACATCATCGGTTTGAATCATTTCAATTCAAATTCTAATGTTAAGTGGATTTAGAGGGTTTAGCTTCCAAACTCATTATTTTGCATTCATTTGTGTTTTTTTAATAGTCAAAAAAGTACCTATTAGAAAAACTTTTAAGTTGTTTGATTCCTTTTTAATACTCAATTAGGCATTGCAAATTCGAATTAAAATTTTAAAAAATAATATTTATTATGTTGCCAATTCATTGAAATGATTTTAATATAGTCTTGAAGTGTCATTATGGCAATTAGAAATTGTAGAATTGTTGTGTAGTATTCCCATATGTTATAAGTGTACAGAATTTTGATTACTGTATTTAAATTGAGACTAAAGCCGACTATGTGCTGTAAATAATTGAACAAAATAAGAATGCATTCCTCAAAAAAATCCTGCTGTAAAACACTTTCTATTTTTTTCAATTTTTCAATACTTATCACTTTAATTATATTTTCAAATTCTATTGTATTAATTTTATTTTTCAGGTAGTTTTTGGCACAGGTGATAGAAATTGGTCATTGAAACAGGTGATAATTCCTTGATGCAGATATTCATGGATATTGTTAATTCTAAATGCCTATTGCATTCTATGACAAGATCATGAACATGTATTTGAAGATGATGCCAATATACATTTTGCAAATTTTGCAAGCATCATGGACTTTTGTGATTTCATTCATATAACATTCATTTTAAAATGTTAATTTTTTTTTATTTCTGAATCAAGTTCATGGAGTGTGACAATTTGTAATTTTCTTTTGAAAGATTATTATTTTTACTTTGGTTTCCAAGGAAAAAAGGTTTCAAGTTTTTCATAATTTAGGGTTCCACAGTGTGCTGTTTGTGGCATAGAGGATAACACTGCTTCAAAAAATTTTGGTATTATTCATCTTCAAAATTACCAGAAAAATATTTCAGATTGTGTTAATGATTCTAGGGCAAAGAAATGTCATTACTGTTGTAATAGTGTTGACCTTTATAATTTTCTGAAACATTTCCCTTGCCAAGTGAACAAAATACTTTCATCTTGAAATAAAACAATTCAATATTACTAGACATGATTCTTGCGCCCTTTAAAATGCTAACACTGGCACTGCATACATATGCCAGGTAAAATTTGACAAAACATGCACAATCAAATTTTAGCTTGGTACTTTTTTTCATTGTCTTTTGAAACAGGAACACTAAACAATTTTTCTAAATTTTACTCAGTCAAATTCATCATTTTGTGAGAAATGAATCTCTTTGAACATTCTACTACATCACCAGATGTAATTGGAGCATATTTGTAAGATAAAATCTGAGCCAATGTGAGCTCAAATCCTGCATTTTCTGCTCTTGAATCATATTTTTTTCTTTAAATTTCATAGAAGTTTTAAATAGAATTTGAATTTATTGATTTATATAATTTTTCCTTGGCAGTCACACTTGCTTGATTGATTGATTGGGTTTAAAGGGCGCTTCAACTACTAAGGTCATTGGCGCCCATGTCAAAGTGTTTCTAAAAAATCAATTAAAGTTTGTTAAAAGGGTTGCTGGTGCAACTTTCCAGCTAATTTAAAAGCTCATATATACCCTAAAAGGAAACCATCCATTACGCATAAAAAATTCAGGTAAACAAGTCAAATTTTAAAAACAAATCTGGGGCAGAGAAAATATTTATTGCCCTTATATGTCAGATAAAATTATATATTCTGCTTTCTCTCAAAAAACAAAAAAGCTTTGAGAGCGCGGAATCGTCATCTCCGAGCACCTCTCGTAGAGAGTTGCCCAGACCATGTCTTCGTCGACTGCCAACAAATTTCAAACACTGCAGGAGGACGTGTTCCACAGAAAGATCCGCCCTGCATCTATCACAGGTAGGAGGAGACTCGCCTCGAAGTAGGAAACTGTGAGAAAAGTGGCAGTGTCCGATACGAAGACGGGTTAAAATAACTTCCTCGCGCCTAGGTCTGGACGAGGAACACCAAGAATTAACAGAGTCCTTTATTGCACTTAGTTTATAGGTGGTATTGTGCCACTCTGTTTGCCACGCTCTAAAGATGGATCGTTTTAAGGAAGCTTTAACATCAGACGATGGTACGAAAGGAATGTCAACACGAGTACTCTCCGTCGCCGATTTCGCCGCCCGATCAGCCATCTCGTTTCCCACATGGCCTGGGACCCAACTTAGTACCAGGTCATAGTGGTGAGACAAAAGGCGATGGATGAGGTTTTGAACTGATTGCGTCAGGTAGTATGATGAAGAACGGGAGACAGCTTGTAGTGAGCTGAATTGAACAGAGAACTACTTGGCGCAAACCCGCTGACTCGATGTATTATAGGGCTACAAGAATTGCATACATTTCAGCAGTGAAGATACTGCACTGAGAATGTAGTCGATATGATTTCGTGGCTCTGATACAGTAAAAACTACATGCCACTGTGCCGTTGCACGATGAACCATCTGTGTATAAGAATACATGATCTGGATATGCTATCCTCATGTCCTGAAAATGCATCTGGTAAACAAGAGGGCTAGTCGTTTGTTTGGGAAGCTTGGATAGTCTGAGATCAATATTCGGACGGAGGACTTTCCAAGGGGGAATGGGGTGACTTGGCGGTTTCACAGGGGTGGGAAGATCAACATTAAGGTCACGCAAAAGATTTCGCAATCGAATACCTGGAGGGTGAGGCAGCGATGTTCGAAGAATATAGGATGTTTCATACTTAGGATGGGTAATTATTTCGCGACAAGGATGATTAGGAAGTCCTGATACTTTAGCACCGTAAGATGCTAATAAGATATCCCGCCTTCTTTTTAAGGAGGGCTCACCAGCCTCGGCTAGAAGGCACTCAATTCGGCTGGTGCGATACGCACCAGTTAACAGACGGATACCAGCGTGGTGTATACTATTGATGGGTCGAAGAGTGGAGGGAGCTGCCGAGTTATACACTTCACTACCGTAATCCAAAACTGAGCGGATGAGTGACCTATATAACCGCAGTAGGGTAGTGCGGTCGGCAGCCCATGATGTAGCATTCAGCATTCGAAGAAGATTAAGGGGGGAGACACATCTGGTTTGTAGTCCACGGATGTAAGCACGCCACGTGAGTGACTTGTCAAAAGTGAGCCCCAGGAATCTGGCAGACTCCGCCAATGGAAGTAGATTTCCTCCCATGTAAAGGACTGGATTGCTGTGCAAATGATATCCTACAGAAATGCAAACCGATACATTTAGTGGCAGAAAAATTAAAACCGTTGTGCTCTATTCATGGAGCTTGTTCAGCACTATTTGGAGTTGCCTCTGGATCACACTGATGCTGCTGGATGAACAGAAGATGGCAAAATCATCCACAAACAACGATGCCTTTACAGGACCACGCACAGTCGACGCTATACCATTGATGGCGATGGCAAACAGAGTGACACAAAGGACTGATCCTTGGGGAATACCATTTTCAAGAGGGTGACTACGGGAAAGCCTGTCACCCACACGAACACGGAAAGATCTGTTTGAATGGAAGTTTTGGAGGAATAGAGGGAGCTTCCCCGTAAATCCCCAAGAGTGCAGGGTTTGCAGAATGCCGTGCCTCCATATGGTATCGTAGGCCTTTCCTATATCGAATAATATTGCCACAAGATGTCTCAAGACGAACGATGTAGAAACGGCTGTTGCCAGCGAAATGAGGTGGTTTCTTCTCAAACCGCTTTGGATTGGCGTCAACAAATTTGTGTACTCCAAGGTCCAGACCAGCCGCTGATTCACCATGCGTTCCAGTACTTTGCATACACAACTTGTGAGGGAAATAGGTCGATAACTAGATGGAAGTGATCGATCTTTCCCTTCCTTGGGAACTGGCACGATGATGGCTTCTCGCCAAAAGGTAGGGATGGTGTGCTCTTCCCAGATCCAATTATAGAGCCGGAGAAGAAATTGCGTGGCTGTTTCGGGAAGATGTAGCAGCATTAAATTGTGAATTTCGTCTGGACCTGGTGTGGTACTTTTCGCAAGCATCAGAGCAGAGCGCATTCCATACATTGAGAAAGGAGTATTGTAATCCTCATTTGCTCGGGTCGAAAAATCCAAAGTGGTTTTCCATTCTTTCTTTAACCAAGAGGAAGTTGGGAACATAGTTTGCCGAACTTGACATACTTTCATAGTGAGAGAAAAGTTCCTCTACAATAGCGTCTCAAGCTGTGATCATTTGACCATTTTTAAGAAGACCTGCCACTAAGTTTGGGGAAGGGTATCCTTTAATTTGACGCACCTTCCTCCATACCAGTCGTGGCGTATGGCAATTCAGAGAGGAGACGTATGCTTTCCATGATGCATTTTTACTGTCTAAAATGGTTCTTCTCGCCTTCGCTCTGCACCTCTTATAGTCAATGAGGTTATCCGCACTTGGATAATGTTTTAGACGCGCCAACGCTTTCTTACGAGCACCAACAGCCCTTGAGCAATCCAAGTTCCACCACGCAACGAAAGGGTGTCGCGATTTGCCGGTCAACTTGGGAATTGCAATGTCCGCAGCTTGCAGTACAGCACTATTACAATGTGCTGCCATTTCTTCCACACTGACAAACTCGCCCTCCGACAGACTAACGTTCGCTTGGAATGTCAGCCAGTCAGCACGTCGAACACACCACTGAGGGAGGCGCGCCAACACACGAGCAAGTCTATCAATGTGGACGATAACGGGGTAATGGTCGCTTCCGCACAGGTCGTCTAGGATGGACCATTGCAGGACAGTTGCAAGAGAAGGGCTGCAAAGTACTAGATCGATACACGTGCTCGAATTTGTGGCGATGGCAAAATGAGTTGGCTCACCGGAATTCAGAATAACCAAGTTCGCCGTGTCTATTATTGATTCTAATATACTGCCCCTCGGACAGGTGCAGGAAGAGCCCCAAAGAGGACTATGGTCATTTACATCCCCGACAACTACGAACGGAGAGGGCAGTTGGTTTAGCAAGTCCAGGAGTTCATAAGCAGATACAGTCAGTCCTGGAAGGATGTAAATATTGCACACAGTGAGTGTGAGGGATGGGAGGTGCACCTGCACACACACTGCTTGGAGGTCAGTCTGAACAGGCACCTCTGTAGACAGCAGCGAATCATGTACCAGTGAAGCAACTCCGCCATGAGCACGGAGACCATCTTCCACATCAAACCTGTAAGAGGAGAATCCACGAAGAGACAAGGGTCGAGTTGGGGTGAGGTGAGTCTCTTGAAGGCACATTATTAAAGAGTTGTGACGGGATAACATAAGTTTAAGATCGTCCCGTCGCGAGGAGAAACCATTCATGTTCCATATGAGAGCCATAGTAAATTCAACTTTCTTTTTTCCTTCGACGTTGGGATCCGGATGCACGAGACTCATCCCCAACGGGAGCCTCCTCCGAAGCCGAGACCTCCCGGGCACTGCCAGAGGGACTGGATGCTCGCTCAGTGTGTGTTTCGGAAGGAGTAACACGCGGCTTTGATGGCCTTTCGTCGCCGTGTCTGAGGCAGATTTGCGTCTAACATTTTCTGTTGAAGGGGGATTGGATATGTGTTTAGTCGACTGCAACAGCTGAGTATTTTTGTCCATCTTATATTTCGTCGGGATGATCACTCTCCCACCTTGGAGGGGAGAGGCATCCCCTGGAGACACCTGGCATGCGAAACTCACTACTTGGGGAGTAGCTCGTTCCGTTTGGCAGCCCGTTGCTACCTTTGGTGTCTTTACTTTCACGGCATCGGAGGAGGTGCGAGAGAGAACAGGGTTCCTCGCCTGGTACCGACGTTTGGCCTCAGGAAAGGACACTTTTTCAACTGATCGAATCTTCTGTATGGCGCGTTCCCTGAAGAAAGTAGGGCATTGCTTGTAATTGGCCGGGTGGTCACCATCGCAATTAACACAATGCGGGGTAGTTGCACAGGGTTCAGGTTCGTGCATCGTTCTCCCGCACTTACCGCACACTGGGTTATCTGCCATGCACCGCCGCTGTGTATGGCCGAACCTCTGGCACTTAAAACACCGCAAAGGGTTGGGGACATATTGTGAATATTATAGAAACCGCACGAGATCTTTTGAGGGAGAGTTGGAAGATTAAACGTGAGAATAAGGGTGGAAGTGGGGATTTCTCGCCCATGCTCCCTCCTCTTGATCCTATATACTTCCGTCACTCCCTGGCTCTTAAAAAAGGCTATTAGATCTTCCTCACTCTCCGCAGAGAAGTCTTCATGGTTGACCACTCCCTTACATAGGTTAAGCGTTGGGTGAGTGGTCACTTTCACTTGGAGGTCGGCAATCTGCTTTGTTTTCATAATCTTATCTATTTGGTCATCTGAGTGTGCTTCAAAGAGAATGGTACCATTCCTTTATCGCACCACAGCTTGTAGATTTCCATACGTTTCTTCAATTGCGCGCGCTAAACGGACAGCACTTACCATTTTAAAGGATTTTCCTTCCTCAGCGCATTCCATGAGGAGGAATCTAGTTTTTTTTGGCCTATCTTCTTCTTTCGAAAAGAAACTATTGAGATCAATAGTTCGTTCCGGACATCGCCTCTTCCTTGCGAAAAAAGGACTTGTGAAAGAAAGGAATACTTGAGAGCCCTCCCTGCATCCCCCCGTCAGGACGTGGACCGACCCACGCCGACGGGTCACACTTGCATGTCCAAACACTTAAAAATTGTAATATCTTCAACAATATTTAATGACTTCAATAGAGGTAATCCTGCAGTTTTCAATTTCTGAATTGGTGAAGGCAATTTTACAAAATTTAATTAAATATGCATTTTTATTTTATTTTTTTATATACATGGTTTTATAGCATATTTTATTTTATTTTTTTGCATGCAAGCAGACTGAGAGTCTGAACCTAATTATTCCCCCCCCCCTTGTATCACTGTCAGTTACCAGTGATACTGAGTAGTGATCTATGTGTGTGTGAAATTAATCAATAGTATTCGAATAATATAATCCTAAATTTTGAAGCAATTCAGAAAAGTATACATTTAACAAAATAACTTGCCAAATTTAAAAGTCACTTCAGAACTGGTAATTAATTTGCTAAGAAAACTTATTATTTGACTCATCCAATAAAATGAAGGCCAATCATTTCATCCCACGCTAAAGTGATGAGTCCTCTCCCACCTTACACAATACGAAATTTATGATTTATCTCACTATATTTATTCGCTTTTATTGCGTGCACATTCTTCTCTCCAATTTTTTATTGTTGCATTCAGGTGATAATAACTATAGTTATGACATTAACTTGTTGGGAGTGTAGGATTTGTAAATGCAGGCCAATGAGCTTATTCATTGTCAACTGGGCAAACAGGTTTCTAAGCAATGAGATATATTCAAATTGCAGACCGAGCAGGTAAATCAATGCTGGGCAATACATTTTTCAATTCCAGTTTTTAAATTAACTTAACTAATTTGATTTGAATTTTATAGTATGTTTGTACATTTATATTACAGTTTTAACAGTATGTAAACTATTTATGAATTCACTGTAATTGTAAACTAAGTGTTAATTTTATGTAGATGAATTTTGTGCTAGTTAATGCAAGAACCATACGTATAATGAAGGGACTAATAGAAGTGAACCTTTAGTAACCAAAATTAATATAAACATAAAACAAGAATATTAAATTTGTAAAATGAAAGGTTAAAAGAAATAAACAACAAATACATCCGAAAATAATTTTCAGCTACATATTTAGCCATAATTTAAATAAATCTTGGCGTTTTTATAAAATAAATGTGAATTAAATTTGTTTTTTGGGGATCGTAATAAAATTTCTATTTAAATGTACTTGTGAAACAGTTTTAAAATAGTTTTGAAACAGTTATAAAAAGTTTTAAAAATAATTTTGAAACAGTTATAAAATATTTTTGAAATAATTACTGATGACTGTAAACATGTTCTTAGTCTCTTTGTGTATTTAATCCACTTGATCACATAAATGATTAAGTGGTACATCAATGTTTCATTACCATTTGTTAGCTATTAAGTTTATGGTAATATATTCCATTCTATTGTGAATTATGTTTTATTTTACACAAAATTTTAATTAAATTCTAATAATATTTTATATTATAATATATAATATTATATATTACAATATATAATATTTTATTTCTAGGTACATGCTGTTTCAGAATATTCATTACATAAATAATGAACCTATAATATATAACTTTTGTTCAACAACAATGCAGGCATTATTGATGTATGTATATCCACCGTAATCTACAGTCAGACTGTAGAATTTAAAGGCTTTTGAGGCTTATTGTGCAATTTAATGCATAATTTTTATGCAATTATTTTCGTTTTTAAGGTGTCTGGTTGTGTAGGTAAATATACAGATCTGTTGTTGGATCAAAAATAAATAATGAATATTCTATTAATAGCAAGTACTACACATAACCCATCCTATACCCGTCAACAATCAGTACTTATAACACCAATAAGAAATGCTTAAATAAGGCAACACGTACGGCTGGCCCTTCAACCAGTATAGCAAGCTGACATGGAAGGCCAGCTCATTCTATCAGTTTCGTCTGGATTTGTCATGACGTTAGGTTGGATCCTCCAACCTGTGTTGCTCGCTTATGCCGAGCAGATAGCCAACTCTTCCAACAAAGTTGCTTGGGCTCGGCAGCTTCTACCCTTGCACTTCTGACAAGGTGAATTCAGAGGAGTGCAACAAGGGACTCTATGATGCAACTTTTCGTTCCAACTATCTCCGTCACGATACAGTAACAGTGAGCCTGGTTGGGCCTATATTATCATGCGTTCCCTTGATACAGTATAATGGATCAAGTATACTGCAACTGTTCTTTTTTCTCCGTACGATTTCGACAAGAGAATGTACCTGCAGGTGGATAGTAGTGGATTCGCCTTGGGGGCTGTATTATTTCAAATAAACCAGGATAAAAATCAGCACATTATTGCCTTAGAAAGCCACATATTAACACAGAGTGAACGACATTTCACGACCAGAGAAAGGGAGGCGTTGGGAATTGTTTGGGGGACACAAACATTGAGGTCATTGTTAATTGGGCGACCATTTACAGTAATAACGGACCATAAAGCATTAATTTTCCTTATGCGTAGCCACTGGAATAATGATAGATTGTTAAAATGGTCATTGTGACTACAACAATTCGATTTTGATATTCGTTATTGTGAGGATCGAGAGAATGTTTTGCCCCATTACTTATCTAGAATAAGGATGCAAGAACAGGAAGAGAGACCAGAACCAGAACTAAACGTGATTCAATTGGCAAAGATACAGAGATAAGGAGGCTATAGCACTGGTGGCATGACGAAATCACCGCTCCAAGCATTTGAACACCCCAAGAGAGCAGTAAGTAATCAAAGTCGTCCCTGAACACTTTTACACTTTACACATGAAATACAATTAGGCGAGATTTATAAATAAAGGATAAGTAAATTTAAGAATGTTTCTTGTTACTTTTTAATTATATTTTTGCTTTTATTTTTCTGTGAATATCCTCTTTTTTTTACAAGTGATTCCAACAAGTTGAAAAATGGTGGGGGATACTACTGACAGTTTCCATTCCTGATTTTAGTTGCACTGAGAAGCTCATGGCATGCCAGTGCCATAAAGAAAGGGGGGCCTACTTTTCTGTAAATAAGATCTACTTTTTATCTTAAAAGTGTGTTACAATCGACTTGTTGTCATAGGCATAGTCTAAGGGGGAAGAACGGGGTGTGAAATGCATACCATGCTTATACAGTTTCAGTATAAGGTGCATTCCAGCAAGGTTGGGTAGATAAGTGAAATATATATTCAAAACTATTTTTTATTTTTTAAAATCACTTAGTAAAGTTTTTGAGACATAGGCTCATGAAGAAAATAAATTTCTAGACTCAACTCTTGGTAGCAGCATTCCACACATGCGGTACCTAAAAAATTCGATTTTCCGACACTTTCCAAGATAAGATTTTTAGTAACTTAAAATGCAATTCAATTTTTTAACCAACTGCAATGTGTAAGTTGTTGTACTATTTGTTCATAATTATGAAAAACGTTGTTATAAAAATGCACAATATGACTGATAATTTGATTTCGATATTTCACTTTCGTGTTTTTTTCGTGCCAGGAATATTATTTACTTTTTGCCAATCTATCAATAGCTTGCTGAGTACACGTCATTCTGAAATATAGATATACGACTTATCTACCTACATAAAAAACAACAATAATTATTTAAAGGGACAAAAAACTCACGTCCAGGGGAATTAAAGAACATGGATAAGTATTAACAATATTTATTAATCCACAATAGCTACACATAAAGACAGATTTAGAATTTACTTTGGGAAGATTGAGTTTGCATGTCTCTACCCAAGGAATCATAATTAGGTGGGTACCCTTACAAAGATAATGATGATCAAAATAATAATAATAATAATAATAATAATTATTATTATTATTATTATTATAACAAACATTTTTCAGAGGCTTATCTCAAAAACCGGTCTCCTTCTCTAACGGAACACCTGCCCTTGAATCTATTACAAACTTTTGGTCGGACATATGGGAAAATGGCAAAATACACAATACAACCACTCCGGTTCTCCTTGAAGAAAAACGCAGATCGCAAAACCTGTCGGAAATGCTCTCCACTAACATTTCTACTGAGGAAATTAAGAAAGCAATTTGTCGCATGAGCAACTGGAAATCTCCAGGGCCGGATGGAATACATGTCTTCTGGCTTAAGTACTTCACCAGTATGCATGAGAAGCTGGCAGAGTGCTATAACAGCTTACTGCATCAACCAGACACTGCACCAGCATTCTTAACTACCGATAAAACTCTGCTCCTCCCCAAAACCGAAGAAACTACCAATCGTGCTAACTCCAGGCCAATCACATGCTAATCTGTCTTCTACAAATGCTTGACAAAGATAATCACTGACAAGATTAATGAACACCTCGAAAAGTGCAACATATGACAGAAGAGCAAAAAGGTTGTTACAGACATTCAAAAGGTTGTAAGGAGCAAGTGATAATTGACTCTGTAATCACTCATCAATCTATGAAAGGAAACAGGAATCTTAGTTTCACCTATATTGATTATCAAAAGGCATTTGATTCCGTTCCACACTCCTACCTTATAGAGATTATGCAAATGTATAGGATAGATGCAACACTAATAGTTTTTTCAAGAAACCATAAAAAAATGGACAGCAGTACTGCAACTGACAACCCCCCGAGGTAAAGCTGACATCAAGGACAATACAAATTAAAAGGGTTATCTTTCAAGGTGACTCGTTCAGTCCACTCTGGTTCTGTATGGCCCTCAATCCATTAAGTGGAGCTCTTAATGAAACGAAGTTCGGTTTCAAAATTAAATCATCTAAAGGTTCCCATACAATAAGCCATTTACTCTACATAGATGACATGAAAATGTATGCCAACTCTCCTACACAATTGCACAAAATGCTAGATATAACAACAAAGTACAGTAACGACATACATGTGCCATTTGGCCTTAGTAAGTGCAAATCACTACACCTTACAAAAGGGAAAATAACCCAAACTAGTGGCTTTGTCACAGGGAAAGGTGTCATCGAAGACCTGACAGCCGAAGAGCTGTACAAGTACCTGGGATTCCAACAATTGCGAGGTATCAAAGACACTCTTATTAAAGAGAAAACGTCTACCGAAGTAATGAGAAGGGTAGAAACAGTTCTGAAAACGCATATTCATAGGCGGAATAAAGTCAAAGCAATCAATACATTCACTATCCCTGTTTTGGGTTACACTTTTGGAGTGGTGAAATGGTCCAAGACAGATTTGGAAAATGTTGAAAGACAAATCAGAGTTAGGATTACCAAGCACAGAATGAGGCATCCGAAATCAGCAATTGAAAGGGTAACTCTACCTCCATGCAAGGGAGGAATGGGTATCACGAGTGTCCTTCAATTACACTGCAAGCAAATTCAAGACCGAAGGGAATACTTCCATTCTAAGCAGGATAAACACATGTATGAGATATTGTGCTCCGCAAACGTAAATATAACACCATTACAACTGCAAAACCAAAACCAAGATCTGGAAAATACCTGGCAATCTATGGAAGAAAAATATTGTTATGGAAGCAGAAATCTTTACACAGTTCGTATCCCCATCAGCTTGAGGATACAAATGTTGACAGCATATTTTCGCATCTTTGGTTAACTGCAGGTAACTTGTATGGAGAAACCGCTGGATTCATGATGGCCATTCAGGACAGAATCATTAGCACACGAAACTACAGAAAATATGTATTAAAAGAAACACTGAACGATAAACGTACGTTACGCTCAACGGAGAAGGAAACAATTGAGCACGTAACTAGGGCATGTAAAATTCTTGCTGCAACGGAATACCTGCGATGACATAACAACTTTGCAAAAATCGTTCACCAATCTCTGACTGTTAAAGAACATCTTTGTGTGGAGAACGCACCATACAGATTAGACCGTTAGAACAGATAAGACCGTCACTGCAAATAGACCAGATATTATAGTGCTAAATAAAATCAAGAAGGACGTCATCATCATCGATATTACGGTACCACTGTCACATAATCTCCACTCCACATACACGAACAAAGTCACAAAATACCAAGAGCTAGCAGATGAGATAAAGAAGATTTGGAAAGTAAAAATGGTTCAGATCCGTCCCATGACAATTTCTACAACCGGAATAACACCAAAATCCCTCATGAAACATCTGCAAGAATTGAATATAAAGCATATACTAGCAACAGTACAAAAAGCAGTCATTCTAGACACGTGTCACATTGTCAGAAAAACTATCACTGATGTGTCTGATATGTAGTGTTAGAGGTCCTGGAAGTAAATGAAGATTTCGCTCGTTACTTGCTCTGAGCTGTACGAGTGACCCTAGCCACAATGACATCTGTGGCAGGTGAATGTTTCCCCCCCGCATGGGAGAAGTGCATAAGTCATAATAAAAATAATAATAATAATAATAATAATAATAATAATAATAGTAATAGTAATAATACCGGGAGCAGTAGCTCAGTGCATCAACTGATGTCACTGCAGTGCCTCTGACCAGGAGGTCCTAGGTTCGAGTCCTGACGGCGGCAGTATTTTCGACACTAGCTTTTCAGCTACGTCGAATTCAGTTGCTGTCTGGAGGAGAATTCTAGCAGCCGGCTGCTCTGATCGGTAATTTCCCGTGGTTTCTCCGATCAACACCAGGCATACGCCGGAGCAGTACCCTCTCAAACGGGCCACGGACCGCGCGCGATCCGTCCTTCCCATTCCTTGTCCTATCCTCTCCCCTTACACACACACTTACACTAACATGCACTACACTACCACATATCCCGGGAGACCAGTCGGGTGCTTACAGATTGTCCCAGCTGGGGCGGTGCCCCACTGGTGGGAAAGTACTGGTTAGGGGGAAACCCCAATTGCTGACGGTAGGACGGCGCCAGATCTCACCATCCAGCGGGGGAAGATCACCGCCATCTCCCGAGAAAAAAACATGCACTAACGGGACTAATGACCAGAGCAGTTGACGCACCCGGAAACATGAATCAATCAATCAATCAATAGTAATAATAGTAATAGTAATAATAATGATGATGATGATGATGATGATGATGATGATGATGATGAGTCTTCAGTATGGAAATCAGTCAGGGCAGAATGTAGTTTAGTCTGTTAGCTTCAAGTATGAAAATGCCGATTCGCATAGGTATCAAGATCTGAAACGAGAATATATTCGGTACATTTGGTGATACTGGGATATTTTTCTGTTGTCACATTTCCAAAAATCTTCAAATCTTCTGGCTTATAAGATTAAGTCTGTTTGTAAAATTTAAATTTCATTTTCTAATGCCTTTTGAACCATATGAAATATGTCTGAAATTTTTTGGCTAATGCGTTTCACACTTAAATTCTATTTGGAAGGAAAAGATATAAATTCCACAACATCTTCAATTTCTTCCAAATCCTGGATCTTATCTCAAAATCTTCAATTACCTTTTGGATTCTCACAACGTATTTGTCGATCTTATAATTAATATTTGTATGTTTTTTAGGTTATCTGCCATATTTGGAAAATGATTCAGATTATTTTGTTACAGATCTTCTATTAGCAAAAGAAATTTTGTTTTATATGCATGTATGCAGCTGATAATATTAATTACCGTTTTACTTTTAGCTTGTAATACTATATTTAAATTACTTAATATAGAAGTAAAATGAGTAAGAAATACTAAGCTACTAAGTCAAGTTTCATCATTTAAATTTTCAGTTTCCATCCTGGTAATTACGAAAATCTATAATTTCAGGCAATAAATCACGAATTAATTTTGTTAGTTCACCACTCATCTTTCACTCAGATATCTCATATTTGGATAGTGAACTTCATTTTGTCCGCATTTTTTTTATGGCACTTAAGGTTGCCTATCCGATGCATTCTGCCGGCAGTTCATTCCACGTGTTGATGACCATATTGGTGATGAATAGGGCCCGAATTTTAATCTCTTAAAAATCAGCGAAATACGGAAGCATTTATGACCTAAAACCTTAATAAATATGACCTTAAAAAAAAAAATGACATTATAGAAGTTTATTGTCCTGTTGATTTTTTTAGGTATAACATAAATACAAGATTCACTCAAGAACAGATTGTGAGTACGGTACAGTTGAGTTCTGATGTCTCCGGCTCTGTGACGTCATGCCATTTTTCAAGTTTCTTGATTCATCTGATCATTGTAGTCGCCTGATGCAGAACCAGCTTTGAAAATTAGTTCTACATCATTAATGAAACCATTGTTTCCACCAGCATGAACTACAATTAGTCTAACTTATATTTGCTGTTACACCAATCATATCATGCTGCCACCACTTCTTTTAACTTCTAAACTGTTGTCAATCCAGGTTTCGTCGATATACACTATTTCTCGGCCTTCTTCCCTTAAGTTTTTCATTTGCACAAGATATCTTGTTCTCCAATCAACAATGTCTGCTCTCTCGACAAACACTTTGCGTTCTGAATTACACTTCTGCCATCTGAATCCCATCTGCTTCATCAACCACCATAGTGACTTTTCTCCCCAAGGAAAATTAATCTTTTCTTTCATTATGGGCAGCATTTTTGATACCGTAGGCACTTGCTTTTCACAGACATAAAAATTGAAGAAAGCATTTCTGATAACACACATGTCAAATTCATTGATTCTCACAGCATTATGAGAAGTCACTGTTCTTTTCTTACCAGGTGAAATTAGTTGTCTGTCAGCACTTGTTTCATTTCATGTAGTATTTTCTTTACAAATTGTTTTAATACTAGTTACTCCAACACCAGTGTATGCCGTTGCTCTTTCTGTGGATTTTGTCTCTTTTCTATATCACACACATCAATTACACTCGCTATGATCTACCTACCTTCACTGTGAATTGTCGAATTCGATTTCCACTTCGCCATTTCACATCTAACATTCACACACTCTTAATCTGAGTGCTGAAGCTGATGTTTGCGAAACCAATGCATTATACAAGCATGCGCTGGTCCTTTCCTACAGCCCATGTGTGACTCACGGACGTCTGTCAAACAAATCCTACAGCCCATCACCTTATTGTGCTCCCTCCACTCCGCAGAGAAACTTAGACCACTCTCACAGGATTGGAGAACTTGGAACCGAACTGTACACACTCTTTGGAACTAACTAGCATTTTTTTAATTGCTTGTATCTGTAAAACAAATCAAGTACAGTACAATAAAACCCATCAAACAAAATGTCTTGCTTTACTACTGCATAATTCTTGTTTAATGTTTTCTAATTTCCTCTCAGTCTTCAGTATCTCGACAGTTGCATTAGATCACAAGGTGTATTTTCAGGTTTTCCATCTTAAAAGACCAAGGGTTGTCACTGAGGATACTTTTGTAACTGGGAAAGCTCCTCTCCACATCACATGACGTCATGGGAGCGTATTTGAAGGCGGCAATGGTGCAGTGCAGTTTGGGTTTATTGTCTTCAAATGTTGGGGCTCTTCCAGAAATTATATTGCTTATTTTGCACATTGTAGAATATCCAGGATTTCACTGAAAAACGGTCAGCAATTCCTTGTACACCTTTTTCAGCCACATGACAATGAGCTCGACCCAACTCACTCCATTCAAATTCACTTAAGTCTCAAATAATCCTTTGTGGTATAATTGTGGAGTTTATTTGTGACAATATCAGCTGATACATTATCATGCAAAACACATGTTCAAACTTTTAATTGTGTCCTTAAAAATGACATATGTATGCATTTTGGGCAAAATTTGGCCAAAACATGACCTTTGAGTAAAATGGTCCTTAAAAATATGACAAATACATGCATTCATGGCAAAATTTGGCCAAAATATGACCTTTTACTAAAACGGTGTAAATAAGACTTTATATGCACAATAAAAATGTTTTTCTAATCGACAATACCTGGACTCACTTATAAATAGTTTTAAAATTTACCCGAAGGCTCAGAAAAATTATGACGTCATTGAAATCTGGGCTCTGGTGATGAAGTGTGCTCTCTGTCCTATACTTGTTTTTTCGTTCTTCAGTTTCATTGTGTGGCTCCAAAGTCTGTCATCTGTAGATCTTGTGAAGGTATCTGCATATTGTGAAACGTTATATATATTATTGTTGTTTGTCCCCCCTCCGATATGAAATGCTTTGCATTTCTCAGTGTTTAATGGGAGTAACCATGTTTTAGACCAGTCTTCCATTGCACTTAAGATCATTCTGTAATGCTTGGTCATCGTTCAATGGATTTGCAAAGAGTTTTGTATCATCAGCATAGCTATTCCATCCCGTAGCTATTCCCTCACCACAGTCACTAACGTACAGAATGAACAGCATTGATCCCAAAATGGATCCCTGAGGAACCCCGCTTGTAACAGATCGGGATGTTGATACTGTGTCTCCAATACGTACTTGAAAAGTTCTATTTAAGAGGTTATCTCTGATCCATGCTAGTAATTTGCCTTGTATCCCCATTGCTGCTAGTTTATAAATCAGTCGCTTGTGAGGGACTATGTCGAAAGCTTTAGTATAGTCCAGGTAAATTACGTTCATAGGTTGTCCTCGATCTAACATTTTGGTCCATACATCAAGTGAGCTGATCAGGTTGGTGACGGTACAAATCCATGTTGCTCTCTGGTTATTAGATTGTTGCTTTGTGCATGGCCATGAAGTTTTTGGACTATCAGTCTCTCCATCACATTCACAATCGTACTTGTTAGACCTATTGGCCTGTAATTCTGTGTTAGCTGTTGGTCATCTTTTTTAAAAATAGGTGTAACCTCAGCTATTTTCTATGCAGAAGGAAATTTCGCTGTGTCGAGTGATTCTCTGAAGAGTTTATTGACAGTTACAGCCAGTTGTGTTGCACAATTTTTAAATAGACTGTTGGAATAGGGTCTGGGCTACTTCAAGAGCTTTCGTGCAGTCCGAGGAAGGTTTGGGCTATCTCTATATTTGTAAATTCAATATTTTCTATAGTTTCTGTGCATCAGATTCCAATGTTTGGTAGTTCATTCAGTGGTTCCATTGTGTAGACCTCTTCAAAGTAATTTGTGAAGTGTTGTTACTGTGAGCCCCCTGCATTGTATGATTTTAGGTGGTCCCACCTTGCAAGAAGTCTGCTTCCTGATATAAGAATAGAAACTCTTGGCTCCTTTTTGTACCACTTGCTGGTGAATTATGCAGTGACAGCTCAGAAAGGCAGGGAAATCATTTCCATTTCAACATAGGTCTATGAATCCATTTCCGCAACCAATCATTGCAAATCCGTCATCCGTTGTTATCGAGACTAATTTAAAAAGTGGTACTTTCACATCATAGAGCAAGTTTTTAAAGGCTTTGAATATGTCTACACCTCTAGTCCTTTTCTTCAAAGAAAACATACCCAACAATTCTTCTTTGGATGTAAAATCCTTAAAAACGATATGAATGAAAACACACAATTGTGCTGTATCACTTAGATATGTAGATTCATCACACTGAAGGGGAAAACAAGAACATCTATTAATATCATTATGTAACTGCTCCTTTACATTCCCACTAATACTTTCAATTCGTTGCATCACTGTGTTTTGAAACAATTGTAGATCTGGAATTGCAGCAACAATCTCACTCTTGTTCTTAAAATCGTTAAAAAGCGAATCTGATATTTCCAAAAAAATTTCCTTTACAAATTCACTGTCACAAAATGGCTGACATTGTTTTACTAAGAGATAGTTTACTTTGAATGATGCAGTAGTTACTGCTTGTGGCTTCAATCTTGGCTTTTTAAAAATACTTTGTTGATTTGTTAATTGAATTTTAAGATCCCTAACTTCGTTTTCTCAGTCCGGAATTTGGTGGATAATCTGTCTGATACTTGTTATAGAAAGCAGAAAAATGTCAGCAAATTTCAGCAATGGCTACCGAAGTAAGGCATATTAAACAACATTTATCATTCACCATTGTAAAAAAGTAATCGAGTTTCCATTTTAAATTGAGGTGTTAAATTTTTAATTTTGTCAGTTACTACTCATGTTCATGGCCCATGAATGCAAGAGCTAAAATGCAAAAATGACAATTAAATATTTTCCCAGAAAATTAAAAAAAAAACATGAACTGCAACAATTATCTCCATTACATTGAGAGAAATAACAACAATGCTGCATATTATGAACAGGGATAGCAATACAAGTATATAAAAATATAATATAGATATATCACAAGAAGTATGTTAAAGTTACAATAAATTTATTATGGTTTCCAATAATTACTACTTAATTTAAATAGAATTATTGTTATTTCTGATATATTTGTAATACTCTCCTTTACTTTTCTCTCAGTGTAATGACCGCAGTTTAGAGATCTGTTGCAGAGAACGCTCACTTATCAAGTAAATAGATAGGCAAGAAAAGCAATTTAATTTAATACAAAGAAAAAGTACTTACATTAAAAAAATTGAAACTCAACGTGGTCACCAAGGATAAATAATAATACTGTTAATACAAAAGAAAAGCTACCATATGACAGTACCAAATATTCAAGCTAAATTACTCTACTACTCTGAGCTAAGATCAGAGAGTCAGAATTCAAGGAATATATATAACCTTGGGAAATTCCCAGAATGCATTAAAATATTGCTAGAAAGTTTTGTCTTCAACAGTCACTTTAAAGTCCGTGGTACATGGAATTCCACCCCAGACATTGCGAGTGATCGACTAAAATTGGCCTTGCGATCGACTTGTAAGCCCCCCTGCCACCAATCATCACCCCTTGACATCATTAGCTTAAACAATAACAACAAGTTTGTCAAACAATAACAAGTTTGGAACCACTCCACCATGAATGAGAATGTGTTTTGGCCAGTTGACTCCTTCAAGGAGATGCTGGACTGGACTGTGGCTCCCGATGAGGAGGCTATTGTTAAGTTGAAAGGGATACATAGCCAATTGGGATAAGAGTTGGATGGTGAATTCAAGTATGGATGTACAATGTGATGATCTACTCACAAATGTTTCTTCCTTTCTTTTGATTCATATGTGATATTTTTATTGATGTTTTGACTTGATGTGTCTCATGTAATCTCACTCATGTTTGAAATCACCTCTTTCTAAAATTTATTTATAACAGTCATATTGCAGAAACTATTATTAGCTGTATAAGTTAAAGTGTAATATGAAAATGAAAAGGTAATGTATCTTCTGAATATAGTAAAACCCTTTTTTTACAAACGCAGGAAAGTTAAAAAAAAACACACACTAGATGAGTATTTACATTATTAACTGCAATGGTGGCTTAGTTGTTACTGTCTTGCCCTTACTTCATAGAAAGAGAAAGCATAATAATTGTGCATCGGAAAATACTAAATTTTCGACAGAAGAACTCTTATTGTTGAGCCCAGGTAACAAAAAATTGGATAAATATAAAGTAAATTACTACCTCGAACACATGATGTAGCCAGAATCCAAGTTCTGTGGGACCTTGAAACCGAAAAATTGATTGACAGCAAAATGGCTATCTGTCTACAGTCAACATTAAGATGAAAATCATGCAGGCAATTTTCTCCGTACATGTACAAAATTTGCGTAACAAAATAGGTTACAATCTACTGAAGAATACCTCAAATTGATTTAAGCATTGTTAAGAGAATTTTTTTGAATTGTATACAGAATTAAATTCATTACAAGCTCTTTTCATTCTCCTAACATTTATTTTTATATAGCCCCAATAATTATACAACCAAATTGGAAGGTTACAAATGTCCTTTAAAGAAAAGGTGATAATAGCACCTGAAATTGCTGATAGATAAATAAAATGAAAATATATTGGATGTTGTCAGTAAAATTATTTAAATACTAAAGTACCCAACCAATAATAAAAAACTGCTTACAATGACAAAAAATATATCTACACTGCAAATATCATTACCATAAATTTAGAAAAATTTAACTTACCTTTCTATACTTTTTCTTTTTTGCATGTTCAGCACCTTCCTCTATAGCTTCATCATCACCACTGCCATTATTTTTGGAAGTGGGTAAGTCTCGAGCTCGACTTCCAAGACCTTTAGCAAAACTGATTCCATCCATGTGAACCCGATCAACTCGGGAAGCATATATTTTGGCACTAGCATCTAGAGTACAGCCCACTACCTAGAAGTCAATCAACATTACTTTAAGAACAATGCTACATTAAGCATTTGAACAGAGCTGACTGCAAAAACTTTTTATGTATATATTATATTCTTTAAATTATTTATTAATTTATATTAAATCTATATTAATATTATATAAATTTAATATTATTTTATTTTGCTTTAAATTTTAATCTTACCATTACTATCTTTCAATACATGTAAATCAGTAAAAAATTTGGTATTCATTATATGTCTTGGCTATCTGAAGGATACTGCATATACTGGAATGCTTATTAACTAATTATAAATAAATATTTGTACAGAACAAAAGCATTATACAGAGAGTGGATGAGACTTCGGCTAACTGGAAAATTTTTTAACTTCCCAGTATTTTGGAGTGCATTATAAAAACATCTTTGAACAACACTTATTCAGAATCTTCTTTCAATACTATGTTTCCAACTGAAAGTATCAAAACTAGCAAAGCGAAGACTAAAATGGAATTGTATTCCATTAATGAAAATATAAATATAAGTGAACATGTCTCAAGGAGAAAAAAATTTTCTACTTGTTTGTTTTGTTTATAACAGACACCATTTCCTTATTTTCCCCTAACAAAGTACATCACTATTGACTTACAAGGTACAATCAATAAGTATGCAAAAACATTGTTTGTTTGTTTTTTTCAAAAAAATATTCATCAATATTGATCTTGTCACTTCAAAATTCAATAGTTGCCACTGGATATAAAATATTTGTGCCAAAGTTTTTTCCAGCCTTTGAAGCACTTCCGGAACACAGTTTTCAGTTTGGTGTTTAGCTCCTTCAGTGATCCTGTTTTTGTTTCTTCAATGTCGCCAAAACGCCTTCCTTTCAAAGTTTTCCTAATCTTTGGAAAAACTTTGCCAGAGTTTCCCTGTACATAGTGTCATCAGACCCTCACGTAACTAGACCTTTTGTCATTAGACTGTGGATCCAATTGGGAGAAAGCCATCCTCACCATATACAGCACACACTTTGCTTGTTTGGTTACAGCAACTACTTAACTTTCCACTTTAGATTCTGAAAGATTAGTAGTACATCCAAATCATTTCACTGTGATGTAGTTTACAACACATAATGGTGAGGGTAGTCTGGGAATTATCTTGGCAATGTGATTGATTGAGGTTTAGAGGACACTTCAACTTCTGAGGTCATTTGCACCTGTGTCAAATTTTTAAAAAATGTTATTTATTATTTTTATTTATTAAGATTTAGGCAGTGTTGCAGATGCAATTTACCTACCGATTAATAGCATGTACATAACCTAAAAAGAAGGCTCGAATTCCATATAAAATATGCAAGTATATAAGGTAAAAGGACAATACGATAAAACGAACATGTAACTTTATCATAAATATAAAACTGGCTGTAAATGGGCCAAGAATCATAAAACATTGTCCTTATCTCCCAAATAAGATTATATATTCCGCTTTTTCACAAAAAAAGTTTTGAAAGCACAGAATCATCGTCACCGAGCACCTCTCGTAGCGAGTTGCCCAGGCCATGTCTTCGTTGGCTGCCAATTCATTTCAGGCAATACAGGAGGACGTGTTTCTAGAAAGAATCATCCTGTATGAGTCGCAGTGTCCGATTCGAAGATGGGTTAAAATGTCTTCCTCACACGTAGAAGAGCAAGATGAAAAATGCCAGGGATTACCAGAAACCTTTATCACAGTTAGTTTCAAAGTGGTATTGTGCCACTGTCTGCCACGCTCTAAAGACAAATCATTGCAAAACCGCCTTATCATCAAACACTGATTCAGAATGGTCAATATGGGTCTTCCACATCGCGAATTTCCCCGCCTGGTCAACCAGCTCATTCCCTGTGATTCTCACATGGCCTGGAACCCAACTGAGCATTAGATCATAGTGGCGAGACAGTAGACTGTCAATAAGATTTTGAACTGATTTTGTCAGGTAGTCTGAAGAACAGGAGGCGGCTTGAAGAGAACTGAGAGAATCAAAGAACTACCCGCTGCAACGTCGCTGACTTGATGCATTTCAGGGTTTTACGAATTGCATACATTTCAGCAGTGATGCACTGAGAATGAAGCCAATATCATTTGGTGATCCTAATACAATAAAAACTACAAGTCCCTGTGTCATTGCATGACAAACCATGTGTGTAGAAGAATATAGACTGCTGGCCAGCTAAAAAACCGAACTAACAGGACAACTTTTGAAAAATGTCACTGTCGGATGAGAACATACATTTGTAATCGATTTAGGGTAGTTTCGATTCGTTTTATGTTGACTAAAGTTGTTGCCAACCGTCACACAAATACCCTGAATATATTACCTTCAAGCGGTAGGGACATTTTTTAAAATTTAAGTTTGCAATGAAACAATGACTACTTCCGTAGATACCGCCAACATTCAAAGCCATCCAAGTGAAATTGTGTTAGTTTACGAGTGTTGCTAAAGATTTGCATTTTGCATTTTGGTGCTCTTCGTTCTTTGCATTTTATCGTTCAATTCTTTATTTAGTAGTACTAGGCGTTTTTGAGTTTTATTTATTATTTTCCAATTGTTTTCTTTAGTAATAATAATAAAGTTAATTATATTATATTTATTATTATTTTTCTGAATTCATTTTAATTATAACTGGAAAATAATGGTAAGCCTAACAACATCTGGGTCTATACTTAATACTGAACCTTTGAAGATATCACGTTTTCAAAGACTGTCTCTGGTAACAATGGATAAGTTATTGAAAACTAACTTACACTAATGATGATTTTCATTATTTTTTTGAGCTTACTTTTAAAAACTAATGAATAATTGAACAGATAAATTAAATGGATGCATTTGCATTGATATTGACATAACTGGACTATTAGGAACATTTCATTAGATCACTTAAAAACTACCATGTTTATCACGTTAATTAACTTCAATAATTGTGGTATTTATTTGCGTTCAATAAAACTCATTACTACCACTTCAAAACGTGAAGGAACTGTTGACACACATCTCAAAAGCATTAATAACATAGAAGTATGACCGCAGATAACTTTTGAGGTTGTATTTTTCATTTGCACTTGACACTTTTAACACTTCTTAATCTATAATAGTTGATAATGATAATTCTTAATTAACTTAATAATTATTCACAGAGTTAATATTCGTTTATAGATGAACATCTCTTTTTAATTCTACCGAAAAAGCGAAACATGTATTATTGAACAGTGGACAAGACTCGAGACCGCACGAGGATTGTGAATGAGACAACAAACAAAACAAAAGCGAGAGACTTGATCAGAGTTATAGTTTCATAAGTTGGCTATTCCGACAGGAAATCTTTCAAGCTGCCATATTGCGAATTTAGTGCGGCCTGATACACGGCCTGGAGTCTATGATCTGGATGGGCTTCCCTGATTTACTGAAACTGCATCTGGTAAACAAGAGAACTAGTAGTTTGTTTGGGAAGATTGAAGAGTCTGAGGTCAATATTGAAGCAGAGGAGTTTCACAGGGGGCGAAGATCAACATTAAGTTCCCGCAACAGATTTCGGAATCGAATACCTGGGGGCTAGGGCAGCGATGTTTGAAGAATATTTGAGGTCTCGTATGGGTAATTTTTCGGCGACACAGATGGTCAAAGAGTCCTGACACTTTAGCACCTTAAAAAGCTAATAGGATATCCCGCCTTCTTTTTAAGGATGGCTCCCCGGCCTTAGCTAGAAGGCTCTCGATTCAGCAGAGAGGCAGTTACTTGGAGACGCAGATACCAGTGCAGTGTATGCTGTTGATGGGTTAAAGAGTGCAACGAACTGTAGAACCATACACTTCACTAGCATAATCCACAGCTGAGTAGATCTATATAGCCGCAATAGGGTAATGCAGTTGGCTCCCCAGATCATACCACTCAGCATACAAAGAAGATTAAGGGGGAGATACATCTGATTGGTTGTGTGTGAATATGAGCAAGCCACATGAAACTTGTCAAACGTGAGCTCCTGGAATTGGGAGATTCAGCGAATAGGAGTTGATTTCCTACCAAGGACTGAATTGCTATGTAAGTGGTATATTCTGCTGAAATGCACACCAGTAGATTTTGTAGTAGAGAAGTTAAAAAACCTGTTGATGTTCTCCCTTCGTGAAGCTTGTTCAGCACCAGTGAAAGTTGCCTCTGGATCACACTGATGCTGGAGGATGAACAGAAGATGGCAAAATCATCTATAAACAGAATGCCTTACAGGTACTCACACGACCGACACCATACTGTTAATGGAAATGGCAAACAGTGACATTTAACACCGACCCTTGGGGGATGCCATTTTCAAGGCAATGACTGCTAGACAGTTTGTCATCAATGTGAACTTGGAAAGATCTATTCCATAAAAAATTTTTGAGGAATAGAGGGAGCTTCCCACTATATCCCCATGAGCGCAAGGTTTTCAGAATGCCGTACCTCCAAGTGGTGTCCTAGGACTTTTCTATATCGAATAGTACAGCCACAAGAAGCTGTCTCAGGATGAATGATGTTGAAATTTCAGTTGCCAATGCAACAAGATGGTCTAGAGTGCACCAGTGTGTCTTGAATCTGCACTGAATTGGTGTGAGCAGATTTCTGCACTTCAAAGTCCAGACCAAACACTGATTTACCATTCTTTCAGCCACTTGCAAAAGCAACTGGTAAGAGAGAGGACAGTAGCTCAATGGCAAGGACCGATCCTTTCCTGCCTTTAGAGCAGCGGTAACTATTAGCGTTTTTCATTCGCTGCACTGGTGCGCACTCAGGGCAGCTTTCATGTTCTATTCAACCGCTAGAGCGCACCAGTGCAAAGAAGCGCATGTTCCATTCACACATCGACACGAACCCAGGGCGCCCTAAACTGCTCTGACAATCGCATCAGTACAGTCTAGTGCACCGGGCCATTGTGAGGTTAGACTTCAGGCCGTGTATTAGGCCGCACTAAATTCGCAATATGGCAGCTTGAAAGATTTCCTGTCGGAATGGCCAACTTATGAAACTATAACTCTGATCAAGTCTCTCGCTTTTGTTTTGTTTGTTGTCTCATTCACAATCCTCGCGCGGTCTCGAGTCTTGTCCACTGTTCAATAATGTTTCGTTTTTCGATAGAATTAAAAAGAATTCATCCTTAAATGAATATTAACTTTGTGAATAATTATTAAGTTAATTAAGAATTATCATTATCAACTATTGCGAGCTTAAGAAGTGTTAAAAAGTGTCAAGTGCAAATGAAAAATACAACCTCAAAAGTTATCGGCGGTCACACTTCTATGTAATTAATGCTTTTGAGATGTGTGTCAACAGTTCCTTCACGTTTTGAAGTGGTAGTAATTAGTTTTATTGAACGCAAATAAATACCACAAGTATTGAAGTTAATTAACGTGATAAACATGGTAGTTTTTAAGTGATCTAATGAATTGTTCCTAACAGTCCAGTTATGTCAATATCAATGCAAATACATCCATTTAATTTATCTGTTCAATTTTTAGCTTTTTAAAGTAAGTTAAAAATTGTTACCAGAGACAGTCTTTGAATACGTGTTATCTTCAAAGGTTTAATATTAAGTATAGACCCAGATGTAGTTGGGGTATCCATTATTTTCCAGTTATAATGAAAATGAATTCAGAAATAATAATAATAATAAATATAATATAATTAATTTAAAACAAGAAATACTAAAGGGACACTTAACAACAACAAATAATGAACTACTATAACTATTTCAATTAACTTTATTATTACTCAAGAAAACAATTGGAAAATAATAAATAAAACTCAAAAACGCCTAGTAATACAGTACTAACTAAATAAATTGAACGATAAAACGCAAAGAACGAACAGCACCAAAACACAAAATGCAAATCTTTGCAACTTAATACTAACACAACTTCACTTGGATGGCTTTGAATGTTGGCGGAATCTACGGAAGTAGTCATTGTTTCATTGCAAACTTAAATTTTAAAAATGCCCTACGCTTGAAGGTAATATATACAGGGTATTTGTGTGTCGGTTGGCAACAACTTTTGCCAACATAAAACGAAACGAAACTATCCTAAATCGAGTATAAATGAATGTTCTCATCCGACAGTGACATTTTTCAAAAGTTGTTCCGTTAGTTCGGCTTTTTAGCTGGCCAGCAGTCTAGGTATGAAAATTATCCATGCTGATTTAGATTCGTGGTGAAATTGTAAAGGCAATTGAGGATCTTCCGTCATGCAGGGATACTTCAAATGATGGAGTATATTATGTTTTGCAAGAAATGTCTTAAAATAATTTTTGTGATTTACATGAAGTTCGGAAAATCAGATTGTGTTTTCCGAAAATTTAACCTTGAATTGAATTGAATTTGCCTTATTTTACGCAGGCCATGAGGCCTGCTCTTCCGTCTGACCACGCAAATTTCGTTACACTCCTTTCACCAATCATGGTAGAAAGAAGGTATTTGGTATGGTATAAGGTACTTGGGCGACGAAACAGACGATTTGAATTTAGCTCAGAGGCGTCATTTAGGCTTGAGGATCTTTTACATGCAGTAAATCTACTAGCATGGGACAGCCGGCTTTACTTCCCCTCCGAAGAAAGGCGTACAAAGGATTTTCTCGCCCTTAAAAATCCACGCCTTCGATCGGGAATAACTTCACGTTAACAAATCCATGGCTATTTAGAAACTAAGTGTTATATAGTGACCCTTACAAAATCATTCAAATCTATATGCCAAGAAATGTTTCTTGCACGCCCATACATATACCAGCGGAAATGTTCATGTTAATATTTTCATTGTTTTCAGTAATCAAATAATTCAGAAGCCTTTCGATTCAAAATCTTGTGTACTGTATCGATCACTGGCAAATCTCAAAAAATTAAATTTCAACTCACACGCATTTCAAGTTTTTAAATAAAGAAATCACACATTAATAATTTATGAATTAAGAAGTAAGAATTACCAAAAGACTTCATAAAAATTATAACAACGATCATAATTCAAAATTATTATTTATCGAGTTCCATCAGTGTGACTGACCAAGAACAGCTGTGTATAATTTCACTGCGCTGACTTAGTTCTGGAATTCGTTTCATTCGTAGCCACCCTTCACGCGTGTGGGGCAGCACTGCTGCAGAGCGATGACGTTTTTGCCCTGCACTAGGGTGGGTTTCAATGCAACGAATGGAAAACGCTATATGGTTTCTCACCATAGAGCAGGGATGGTGTGCCCAGATGTGATTATACAGGAATTGCATTGCCACGTTAGGTAGATACTGAAGTTTTTAATTGTGTATCCCATCAGGACCTGAAGCAGTTCTTTTTACCAATGCAAGAGCAGAATGCAATTCCGACATGGAGAAAGCAATGTTGTTATTCGCAGACGCTCTGCAAGAAAATTCCAATGAACAACTTTCCATCCTCTCTTTTACAAAAAGAAAGTCAGGAGTGTTGTTCGCCAAACATGAAGTCAGTTCATAGTGAGAGGAGAGTTCCTCTACAGTCACTTTCAAGAAGTGATCCTTTGGTAGAGTGTCGTTTTATCTGGCAAATTCTTTTCCACACCAGACATGGTGGTGTGTGGCAATTGAGAGGGAAAATGTATGCTACCTACAAATCATTTTTCTCTCTAAAATTGTTCTCTTCACCTTTGTCCTGCAGTCAGAACGTTGCATAATTCAGAGGAGGGGGGGGACCTAACCACGGCGAAGTTGTTCAATGTGGATAATAGAGTGAAACGGTAGCTTCCATACAGATCTTCTATACAGCCCACCAGTATTCATCACAAAATTAGTGATGTCTATGACAGATTCGAAAACGGCACCCCTTCGACAAGTACAAAAAGAACCTCAAAGAGTGATGTGGGTGTTTACATCACTTACAATCAAGAAAGGTGTGGGCAGTTCGTTTATTAGGCCTAGGAGGTCATCAACTGACACTGTTTGTCTTGGGGGGATATAGTTGTTATATACATTGAGTGTGAGGGATGGGAGGTACACCTGCACCACACACTGTTTGAAGGTTGGTCTGAATAGGGACCTCTGCAGAAAGCAGCGAATCATGAAACAAAGCAGTGAGTTCATCATGAGCTAGGAGGTCATCATCGACATCAACCCTATATGGGATAAAACCGTCAACGGATAGGGGGCATGTTGGAACAAGATGCGTCTCCTGTAAACAAAAAATTGAAGGTGTATAACGGGATAAAAAGAGTTTTAGTTTGTCCCGTCGCAGAAAAAATCCATTAAGATTTCAGGATGAGAGAGCCAGTTAGAAGTTTAAGAGGTCGTTAAAAGGACTTTTTCAGTTTTTCCATTTCCGCCTCTGCTGCCCGAAAGGGTGAGTGTCTGCCCCGGTTAAAGTTTCCTCCAAGACAGACTCCTGAGTGCTGCTTGACAGGCTAAGAGATCACTCAGAGTGAGTCTCAGGAGTCTGGGTAGTTGGTCAGAGTTTGGAGGATCGATCATTTTGAAGCATGTCTGGGCCAGAGGGCTGAGTGACATCAACCTTCATGTGGGGCTTAGAAGTGGATTCTTGGTTCGACTTTGTCTGAGTAACTTTCTTAGGCAATTTTTTGTATGTAGAGGGAATAATTATTTTCCCACTTTGCAGAGGCAATGTCTCTTCAAGGAAGTCCACCAGGGACCCCTGGAAACTGAAGTGAGCAACTGGGGGAGTAAGTGAAGTCTGGCAACACAGTTGCTTTCACAGTCTTGGCCAGAGCACAAGAAAATGAATGCCTGAGATCTGCAGGATTCTTTCCCAGGTATCAGGACTTCGCCTCAGGAAAGGACACTTGCTCCAACACTCGTATCTTTGGACTCTCCATCTCCTTCAGATACATAGGACACCTGTTTGAATTGGCCACATGATCTCCACAGTTAACTCAGCGAAGTGCTGATGCATACGAATCTGTGTAGTGCATAGATTTGCCTCACTTTCAGCAAACAGGGCTTTCGGCCATTAACCGTTGTTGAGTATGGCCAAATGTATGACACTTGAAGCAGCGCACGGGGGTTGGCACCTACTGCCACACATGGGAGTTTATAACAGCAACAACTAATCCTCTGTGGGAGACAAGGGAGATTGAATGTGAGGGGCAAGGTGGGAGTGGGCGATCTCTCTCCCATGCTCCTTCCTCTTGATCCTGAACAGCTCTTCAGTGAAGTTCCTACTCACTTTGAAGTGAAATCAACATTATTCACCACTTCCTTTCATAGATTAAGGGTAGGGTCACTTCCACATTGAGGCCAGCAATCTGCTTACTTTTTGAGATCTTTTCGATTTGCTCATGTGCTAACATGCTTGGTGCATGTTTTGAAGAGAACGGTATTTCTACGACACACCACCGTTTGGAGCTTACTGAAACTATCCTCTATGGCTTGCGCAAGATGAACAACACCAACATTTTAAAAAGATTTCCCCTCTTCAGCGCATTTCTTAGGTTTATCTTCTTCCCTAAGAAAGAAACTACTCAAATCTACTGTCCTTCCAAAACATCGGTTTCAAACATCAAAACAGTGGTTTTGTCTCTGTGCTCCCCACCCACCATGGAGTCTAATAAGGAGACACTCCAAGGTTGATACAGATATATACAGAGGTGGTGTCACAGCACTGCCGAACTATGGATCCCCATCCTGGACCTAGTCACCCACTACAAGACCTAATCCAAGCTGATCAATTGGGAGTGGGTTAGCTCCTGACCACCTGTCTAGAAGAGTCTGAGGCCATAAAAACGGTATCTTGTTTACCTACAAGGTGCAAAGTCACCAGGTCTCACCGGTGTTTGCATAGCGAACATAGCCAGAATGGGCTTACCCACAAGAAACTAGCGTCAAGGCAACAATCGGGAATGCATACACAGACCCCACAACTCCCAGGTCACCCATTCCCATCAACACGGGTCGCCATGCATGGCAAACACATAGGTGGGTGATCAGCATACAGAAAAGAGCAGTGATGAAGGAAAAAAAGAGTGAAAAAGAATATAGGTGACATGAAATGAGAAGCAAGATGAAAAAAATGGAGAAAGGAACACTTGAGCCTTCTCTGCATCCCCCCTTCAGGATGTGGACCAACCTAACTTAACAGGTTGCCAATGTGGAAAACATTATTTCTTGATGTTGAGCAGAATTCACTTGTTTTTGAATGGATTTCTAATGAAATATCATTTTGAAAAGTTTGATAATTTAAAATGGATTTCGAACAGTTTGGTGTCAAATGCAGAGCATTTCCATCTTGCACATCCTCCATCAACTAGGTCGCAGGTGTAGACCCCAAGATGGATCCTTGAGGTAACCTCTTGTAACATATCAGGATGTCAATCCCTTAGTCTGTAATGCATACTTGGAATGTTCTGTTGGAGAGGTATTCTTAGTTCCATGATAGTAATTTGTACTGGATCCTATCGGTTCTAGTTTGTAAATGTCATGGACGAATTTCTTGGAAGTTTTTGCATAGTCGCGATAAATCACATCTACAGATTGTGTTCGATTAAATGCCTTAACCCATATATTGAGTGAATTAATCAGGTTGGTGATGGTTGATCTTCCATGGACAAATCTTTATTGATTTACAAAAATCGTATTATTGCTTCATGTATAGTCATAGAAACTGTTATTCTCTTCACAACTTTTCCCATTGCGCTGATCACGTTTATCAATCTGTAATTCTCTAATTGTTTATCATCTTTTTTAAAGACAGGCACAACTTCAGCAATTTTCCATTTGGCAGGTAAGTTTTGCTATGTCTAGTGAGTGAAAATTTTATTGAGCATTGGGGCCAGTTGTTGCATTGCAAATTTGTTTTACTGCTTTTCTGAGCGCATTCATAGAGCAGCTGAAGAGTTTGCATCCAGTCCAAGATTTTGAGCTGTTTCAATAGTTGAAAATTCAATATATTTGATTGCTTCAGTATATGTTTCCAATGTTCTGTAAGTTCTACTGCGTATACCTCCTCAACAAAGTCTGCAATGTTCTACAATTAATTCTCTAATCAAATACAAAAATCTCAAATTCCATGATTTACACCCAAACATCTCCTTTGTTCATTTTAACCCAACACCATACCTATTACACTGCTCTGCTACAAAAGAAACCAAATTACAAAGCTTCATTATGAAAAATCACAAAATAAAGACATGATCCGTATTGATATTATTTGAAATCATTACATTCATCTTATTAAAACAACTTTATAATAAAGATTGTTCAGAAACTAACCTGAAAATTATTCATTTGTTCATCCTTTTTTTTCAAAAGTAATTTCATACAGTCAATAAGTGGTAAACTGAAAGCATTTTTATGATTTATTTTCTGAAAACAAAAATAAAAGCACAATAAATACAAGAGAATTTCACAACTTAAATTTCAAAATGTAAATTCCATTCAGGAAGAACTACAGAGAAAGAATAACTTACATTTTCAGCAGACAAACGCATGCAATTTGTGTACTGAGCCACCAACTCTGAAGCTGACAACTCAGCAATTCCTCCCAGAGAAACACGTTTTCCTGCCAATTGTCCAAATTTACCACTGAGACGCCTTCGTTGCTCAATTTCAGCTTCATCATCATTCTGCAAAATAAAATTTATGATCACTTCATCTAAAAAAACATTATTTCATGAGAGAACTTCAGGGTTGGCATTTTCCCAGGCCCTCCAAAAAAGACACAAAATAAAGTAAACTGACAATAATATTTTTAAAAAAACAAACACAAAGACAATTGAAATACAAACTAAACTTTCAGTAAATGGAAAATCATCCAAGCCATTACCTACTGTCACAACACAATCCATTAAATAGATCAAAGCTTTTCAAACTCTAATAGTTAGATTTGTTTTTCTGCTGATAACACAATTGTTGTAACTGTATTCAAATTTATTGCCACCAAATAAGAGTTAAAGCTAACAGTCATGAATTCAACATTATTCATTACTTGTATATTTGTGAATGAACACATTAATTTATAAACTTAAGTCTTGGGAAAAAACAACTCATAATTTCATTCAAAATTTTACTAATTCTCATACTACTGTTATTTTTCTTTCTTTCTCTACAACAAAATAATTCAAACTACCTTTTAATTCATAACCTGGGTTTCTGCTTCAAAGCCAAAAGCCTCAGCCTTGGAAATGAAAATATTAAACAAATCATCTATTATCAAGATGATCTTGAGATACAAGTACGCTAATGATAAACTTGACATGTTTACCTTTCATGGCATGTCAAAAATTTAGACCTTTTGGAAATTTAGCACAGAAAATATCCTTAACAAGCAAAATTTTTGACACAATTAGACTTGCAATAATATAAAAAGAATTAAATTAACAAGCTGCATACTTGGGATGTAATTTTAATATATAATTAAAGAATACTAAACTTATCCATTAACTGGTGGCATACTTCTGTTACCAGTGACGTATGGTCTGTGAGACTGCAGAAGTTTGGGAAGATTATTGGTGTTTCATTTAACGTTTTTTTTCACATTATCAGTGGTAAAATTAATAAGATAATAAAAAGTTAAGTAATTAATAAGTAAAATGAAAACAATAAATAATTTATTACTTGCTAATGACTGTTGTTGCAATTATGCTCATGAAAAACAAAAACTGTCACCTTATTCAAAATAAATATGTATATCAACTGTATTCAAAATAAATATATGTATTCAAAATAAATATGTACACAAGAAGAAAGGAAAACTATCACAGGATGTACTTTGCAAAATCCTTCTCAAAGGATCCTTATCTTACTCTTCAATAAACTACCTACCTAACCATAACCTTGAATTAAGTTAAACAAAAATGAATTAAAAAAGTACTAAAAAAATTACTTAATTGAAATTTGCCTGTATAAATTAAAGGAATTAACATAGGTAGGGAGAGCAATGTTACAATAACTATATTCTCTTTACTTTAGGATAAGTTATTTTATTTCTATACGTAAAATAATTTAGGCTTAGATTGTCATTTCTATAAACTATATGAAAAGTAAATAATTGTGAATACTACACTATATAAAATTGTATAAAAAAGTACAAAAAAGTAAATTCCTGGTTACTATTCATCCCAAATTTTTTCTTCAAGATCAATTATCTAAAAACATGGACAGCTGATTTGAAACACATTATTCACTATGTTATAAACATCTTCAATTAAAAACAATGTTGTTACACAAAAATTATCTGAAAATAAAAAACATGCAATACTCCATTCAACTGTTTTCTAGAAGATCCTTGTACAACCACTTGTGTCAATTCCTTCCTCAAAAGTAGCCAAAGCATGTTGGAGCTGCTGTGGTATTCATCTTTCAGCTTCCTTCTCTGCTGGTATTTCTTCTAATATTTGTACTTCCCTTCATTTACTTCATCTCATAATTCTCGCACTTCCTCTTGGAAATTCTTCCTCAGTATTCATATCAAGTTCACTTTCAAAGGCAATCACAATCCACATTGTCAATACCAGTAGCAATATCCATAATCGACTGATTAATTGTACCATCACAAGTAGGATCTTCAGAAAATCCAGTACATTCATACTTATTTGCTCTGACAGGAAAAGTTCTGCTACTGGTGATATGCAGTCTGTGAGACTGCTGTGAAACAAACGGAGTGTCAAAGGTGGATGGCTGTAAGTAGATCCACTGCCTCATGTGTGTGTTTAAGAAAGGTAAGAAGGTACTATAAACAAAAACTTCCCGTGACATGCCAGAAAAACAGGGATATGGATTTATTTGGTAGATCGGGAGAATAGCTACCCCCGTCCGTATAAATCTCCGTAGCAACGTACTCTCATTAAGTGAACTGATTATTCGTAATTTTCACGCTACAAATTTAGTTTTATAACCTACACAATTCTTTAACCAACACATTTTTTCACCAAGTGGTCCGGACGTACCGCACGCGCTACTCCGACGGATCCAACGTAGCTTGTGCGAGGCCTTCCGGCCCTCGCTCTCGAGACCTGGTTCATGCCTGCGGCGCTCACGTTGTTTTATATACCTCCCTCACTTTTAAGAGAATTTATTTTAAAGGGAACACTCACTTTTAAGAAAATTTCTTTTAGAGGGAATAGTAAATAAATAGACATTAAAAAATGCCATTTCCTATTAAGAAAATTTTAAAAAATATAAAAGTAAAAAATATTGTACTCACGTCTAGTCTTTTTGTGAAGTCCCGTAAATTGATAGTATAGATGTTAAGAATTTCCACATAATGACACTAATACTTTTTTAACATGTTTTTTTCTCCACATATGTTCAAAAAGATAAATCTGAAATTGGTCTTTGTCGCCATGCAGAGACAATTGGCGCTTAATTGCACTCCAAGTGCTTTCGATTGAATTGGTGTGCTCATTATTTTCATTTTTTTGATAATTTCATTTCTCTTCCACACTTTTTTTCTTTCACACTAATTTTCCTTTCATACGTAACTCACAGAAAAAATTACTATTTAAAATTTCACTCATTCTCACCAATGCAATTGAATTCACTAGAAATGCAATTAAAGAATAATTTCAAATTTACCTTTATCAATATATGTGGAGAAGAATGCATAAAGCGAATGACTTTCATTAAATCAAACAAACGAATGGAAAAAAATAATTGCTTAGAAACGTATGTGACTGAATGCAGCCTTGACATAGAGGGGGGGTAGCTATTCTCCCGATCAACCATTTATTTTTCTTTAGCAGTCACAGAGACTTCCAAATATTATGACCAAATACAATTGAAAACATCAAAGAAACATACAATTAAAGTGAACATTTACCAATGGAATATCTTCAGGTACATCTGGAGTCGCTTTTAAGGATTTTCTTCTATTAAACGATGAACCTGCTCCAGGAGTAGTCACAGCACCCAACACTTTCTTGTTCATTTTGACAAATCGTTCCTAGAAGAAACAGGATACTTATGACTACTTTTATTATTAGGGATGAAAGTCACATTCAATTTACGGCAACATAACGATAAATAATTATAAAACATTTTGGCATTGTGAGTTAAAACAAAATTCAACGTTACTGACTTTTTAGCTTCAGTTTCAAATTACACAAATTCTCTTTTGCTGGTTCTCACAACTTTATCGATTCAGAACTACAGGAATTGCCGCCAATCAATACAACTCATTATTCGAGTATACAGTATAAAAAAATTAAATAAAATTATTAAATTTCCTAAAACACACACTTATAATACCTCGAAATTGACACAACCACACTTACGCGTTTCCTTCTAAACGTTTACGTTATTGGCGGGAAGTCCAGCATTCTCGGAGATTACAGCATGTCACAGAGACCCAGAGAAAACAATTCGCTTGTTTCCTCCTCTGAGGTCACAGAGTACGGAGAATTCATGCTACAATATTCGGCAATTTCCTTTTTTTGTATTTTATCCTAACTCTAATATATTTTTCCTCAGTGAGGCAATGTATTTTAAAGACGAGGTCACGTAATTAAAAAATTATCCGATACAAAGAGTAAAACAAAAACCACTAATAAAATGAATAACATTATTTTTAAGATCTTTGTACTGCGTTGCTTTATTCAATTGTGTTTTACTTTCAATGCACAAAGCAATTAAATCAATTACCCATGGTGGAAGTAAGGTTACACCCAGAGAGTATAGGTGGAAGTAAGGTTACGCCAAACTGGACGAAAGCTCTTTGACAACCATCTGCGAACGTACAGGATCGTGTTTCCAAAGAAACTCTTTGCGCAAGTTTGCCTGTTTACGGAGCATCTGTGAGGGGTGGTGAGGGGTTGGTAGGGTTAGGTTGACCGCGTGGTTGTAAACAGATCTTGTCAAAATAAAGTGAAGTCTTAAGTCTTTTGTTTTTCAGACACAATTGTGAATTTATATACTTTAAGACCGAAGTTTAAATCTTTGCCAAGTCAAGATGCGTATTGAAACTTGTTACTTCTGCTCATCAAGGATTTATCCTGGCCATGGAATTCAGTTCGTGCGCAATGATTGCAAGGTAGGAGACTCACGGTATTCACCCCCTGTCAGCAAATGAATGTTCACTTAACTAAGCATTGTATTTCAGATTTTTAAATTTTGTCGATCAAAATGCCATGCAGCATTCAAGAAAAAGAAGAATCCTCGTAAAGTTAAGTGGACGAAAGCATTTAGAAAAACTGCTGGTAAAGAACTTGCTGTAGATCCATCTTTCGAATTTGAAAAAAGACGTCATGTTCCCGTGAAGTACGATCGTGAATTGTGGACCAAAACAGGTAATGTTTCATTGCTATACTGTTATTTTCTCTCTATTAGATAGCACCTACAGAAGCTAATGTGCTTTCATTCTGTTCACTAGTGGAAGCGATGAAAAGGGTTGTAGATATCCAGCAAAGGCGACAGTCACATTATGTTATGCAACGACTTAGAAAAGGCCGCGATGTGGAAATACAAGCAGATATTCGTACAGTCCAGAGGGATCTGTCTCTTATTCGGTCTCCTGCTGCTGGTCTTAAGGAACGTCGAGCTGAAGAAGAATCTATTGCTGAAAAAGTACATGAATCAGATGTGGAAATGGAAATACCACATGAGGAGGTCACTCTTTAGTTTAAGTGAATTTTTAATTTTAGAATATTGTATAATTTGTAAATTTCCTCAAAATAAGTTTGAGATGCTTTTTCTTCAATAAAATTATACTGTGGAGTTATCAATTGATGTTCAAATGATTTTGAACTCCTTTGGAGGTCAAAGGTGTCTGGCGTGTCAGACTTCCAAAGACAGAGTGTGTCACTCGTATTGTTGAATGACATTACATTTCTTAACTAATTGGCCAAGTATTTTGATGTAACTTTACCAACATATAACAAGTCTTTTGAATGCCAATTTCACCATTATTGTAAGTTATATACATGTTAAATACTATATCAGAATGTAATTTTTCCTTACTGACACACTCTGATTTAATCATTATTTAAACAAATTGATATGAATAAAATGAATTCCCATTAGGTCCTGCTTGTTCTTAATTTGAATATCCTTGCTAATGTGAAATGATTTTAACAGATGCGACAATATGTTGTGAGTATTTTGTAGTGTCATTGCCAAGCCTTTTCAGGAAAATCAGGGAGATAACAGCACGCCTGTTACGTAAGGCCAACAAGCATGTTTTGCAGGGCCATTGTTTGTTGAAAACCCTAGTTGTGTTACTTCGTTTTTGCTGGCTACTACATCATCAGTCGGTGCTTCCTGGTCACTTGAATATATTTTCTCTCCCATTTCCTGATTTCTGTAACTTGCCAGTCACACCCCAGTGGAGGAGTGGGGGGTCAACAGTGGACCCCAGCATAGAATTTTTTCTTTCGTCTGTGTTTAGGAAATGTGTTCCTGTTTCACCTGTGGGGTTTAAGAGTTTTTCCTGACTTAACGGATAGTTTCAGCTTTCATCACTTGTCAGATGTAAAAACATTTCAAAAGTTGCCATGTCTAAGCACTTCCTGAAAAGTACTGGCCTCTTAGAAAGGCCCTCCCATAATCATATTGCAATTGTGTTTTAGCATATGTCAATTAAGTTAACAGTTGTGCTATTGGTTCAGCATTTTGAGTGTTGAAATAATTCTTTCAACACACTCACTGACTTGTTTTATATCCCCACGGAAGGAATTGCATTTAAAGAAAATGATAAGTGATAATGTCCTTGCCATACCTCCAAAACTGAAAACTTATCACAAACTTGGAGAAAAACATTGTAATAAATTGCTAAATAAATGTAGAATTAATTCTTAAACAAAATTAGCCTGCAATTATATTTCAATTTACAATAGGGTCCCTTTTGCCCCCTCCCCCTCAGTGTACTTTGGGAACCGTGATGACTAGTCCTTGGATTTTTAGGCAAAAAAAAGTAAGGATGTTGGCATCTAAAATAGGTTACGTAATAATTAAACCAGGGATTTAAAAACCATGAAAAGTTATGTTTGTAGCGTCTAAAACATTACAAAAGGATTAAATTAGGCACTTTTTATTTTTCGGGAAAGTCGGGTATTACATTTTTTATGAGAGTGGCTACAAGTATGTTATTTTATGCACTTTCATTTCATTCATTCTCAACCAGTCAGCAGCGCAGATTCACCGGGAATGGGTGCAATTGCCTAAGAAGTATGTGCTGAACTGGGCCGAATGTGGAAACACCTATTTAATTATTTGCATTAATTTGCAGAGCTCTTTATGGTCAGTGCGTTGGATAAGAAATTTCAGTGCATAGACGATTGCGTATGAATTTAATCTGGGAATATTTGCGTTTCGGTAATGCAAGTTTAATTAGAGATGCAACGGAATAGCACAGACTCTCGTATATCTCGAAAAAACACTTTTTCGGTATATATTAGCTATCTTTTTGGTCAGGTCTAGCTATTTCGACGTTCCACACTACTTTTGCGAGCTGCCATCTATTGTGGCCCAAAGTACTTTTTTTTTTTTTTTTTTAATTTTCGGTTTTCTAATTGTAGAATTTAAATATATATTTATTACATTTAAATTTTTGAAAAAAGTACCAAAATATTTCGGATCATTTCCGTTGAGGCTAAATGTACCGACACTAGTTCAATTTGCGTAACAGCACCAAAATAAGCTAAATTTACTTGACTGATAACGTCTGAACAAATTGTCCGATTTTCGATCTGTAAACGGCATTGAACTCCTTTTTAAAAATGAATTTACGCCACGAAGACGTTTTTTTTTCAAAAAATATTTCCAAAAATGTGTTCTGTTCATTTTTTCATAGTTCCGTAAATAAATTTAAAAAATGTGGGCTTATAGCGCGATGACGACGTGCTTCCTGAATCCAACGCCGTGTCAATCATGCAAATCGGATGAATAGGAGTGGCGTAAAGTGAAATTTGGAAAACACCCCCCTCCAACCCCCTTCAAGCCGTTGCGTCACCCTCCCTCGACGCGGCCGAACGGCCAAACCCGGCGACCTGCGGCGCGGGAGGAGGCCGAACTTTCAGAGAGGCAAGCCGGGCAGTCGGTTTATGATTTCGTCCCTTTCAATGTCAATATATATTTTCTCCACACATCAAACTAGTGATGCTGTAACACAACCAAACCGTCTCGTATCATCTGTGTTGGGTTGAACATTTAAATACTTGTATTTGAAATATGTATTTTTGTATTTAAAAAACTGAATTTTTTGAGCATGTATTTTGGAGTATATTTAAATACATAAAATGATTTTTTAAAAAAAAATTTGTATTTGAAATATGTATTTTTGCATTTAAAAAGTGAGATTTGTATTAATACTGTACATACAAATAAAAGAGAAAATAACAAGGATAGTTTGTTTTTCTTTGGTTCTGCTAGTGAACAGGGACCGAAAAGGTATTGAATATCGGTAAAAATACCGATATTTTTTCATACCGTTTTCAAAAATCTTTATTCTTTTATATCGATAAAATACCTCTATAAGACGTCTCTACCGGTATGGACGTCCATAAAGGTTATACCGGTATCTTTAATGAAAAACAAAAGCTTACCATCCATACATGTTGACAAAATAAGTTACTTTAGTTAATATCTCACAATGTTTATTAATCAAATATACTTTCATAATTTTTATTTATAGTTCAAATTATTATTTTGTTTATATATATATATATATATATATATATATATATATATATATATATATATATATATATATATATAATACTCGGTTACTAATAATTAAGGAAACGCGAATGATTCCAATAATTCTTATAGAGTAAAGATAATCTCCACTTCGTCATTGCACAATGGCCTCGCCCATGGTGGAAATAACACCATATTTCCACCATGGTCTCGCCACCACCTCCTAGAGTTATAGATATAACTCTAGGAGGTGGTGGTCTCGCCCACTGAAAACTGCTCACCGCCCTCTTCCTGCCAGAGAGTATGCTTCCTACGCTTGGGCTATCGAATTGCTGTAGTATAGTACCATAGAGTAAAGATGTATATAGAGGGCTTATGACGCTTGTTTCGAGCTACCACCTTTGAATAGTTTCCCGTCCGCCGATAGAAATTCCAGACCTTTCTCTCGATCTCGGGCTCGTACCATCCACGTATTTGGTCCAAGTCCTTCTCGCCTACGCTTGGGTCTTCACTGGAATCGTTCTTCTGCCGCGTGCCGCGTACCCGTTGTTCGCGCTACCAGCTATGAATAACTAACGTACTTGAATCGAATACTTCTAGCACTCGGCCGACATACCACACTTTGAGCGTGAGTGGTCGTGGCGTACAAAATTAAATGCTGGATTTCGTTTAGAGTCCTTCTGCGCGAATTTATTTCAATTATGAAACTATTTCAGATTTAAGCAATCACATCGCTTGCTTACTCGCGTGATGTTAGTGCTAACACTGTACATGCACTTCACTTCTGAATTCTATCACTTATTACCGCGTTTCTTAAATCAGCTTTAACTAAGCAAGTAAAATTATACTCCTGCACTAACCAATGACTATCGCCGAAGAATTAAGTTGAGTCGCCGTCGCTGACGAAGTTGTAACTCATTTAATGGGTTTGCTTCCTAATGAGGTGAACAACTGGCTCGTAGTAGGAGCCGATTCACCGGATCAAGATTATGACCTAATTAAAGAACAACTATTAGATATGTACGAGTTCACGGCAGAAAAGTGTCGTCAGATGTTTTCTAGTCACGTAAAAGGACCAAAGACCACTTGGAACGTTTATGCACGTGAATTAGCTAGTTATTGTAAAAACTTAGTTTCAGGTTTAAAGATAGAAACCTTTGAGCAATTGTTAGATCGCATTGTAACAGACCAGATGAAGCGAAAGGTGCCGGCGGTTATGCGTGACCATTTCATTGATGTCTGGGGTGAGGTTTCTGCGTCCCAAGATTTGGCACGATGGCTGGACACCTACGAAAACAACCGGGCTAGTGGATATAAGGATTTCTCGCGGTTCGGCAATAAAGAGCAGGCAGGTGAACGGAAATGGCCGAAGGCGACGGAAAGCGCGCCGACCACTTCCAAAACTGCAGTGCCGACGGTAGCTAATGACGTGAAGGCAGCTAATAACGAGTTTGATAAGCCGCAGGAACAAACGTGTTACTTATGTAAAAAAAACAGTTCACATAAAAAAATATTGCCCTCAGTATAAACCTAGCGAGAAGATGCGTCACGTGGCCGACACTAGTGCGCCAGATTTATTGTCTTCACACACATTTCTTGCCAACATTTTCGGAAAAACGGTCTCCTTTCTCCGTGATACAGTGGCGTCGATTGACGTCATCAATGCAAAGCACGTCACGCCAACACAATACACCGGCGAGTCCGTATGGGTTCAGCAGCCCCTGGACGAAGCGCCGAAAAATCTACCGGTAGCCCAGGTAGAGATAGTAGGGCCATTCGGTAGTCTTGTTACAGAGGCCGCAGTCGCGAAGAACTACGACTTGCCTTATTACATTTTTAGTAATCGTTCTGTTACGATTTTGAGGGAAATAAAGCAAGGTTTCCTAGAACCACAGCTTATCTGCGCTGTGCGGGCTAGGGCGCAAGCAGTTGCTGAGCGCGTTAGGGCGGAGGGGTCCCGGGGTCGTGAACAATGCAGCGGCGGCGGCGCCGGCCAAGGCGCCGGCCGACGCGCAGGCAGGTGACGCACTCCGTGCTTCAGGCTACGCGCCCGAGAGACTTGAAGCGGTAGAGCAAGCCAAGATTAAGGGAAACGACCGAGAGCAGGACGCGTTCCAGGTAACCGCTTCGGAGGAAACCGAGTATGAAAATAGAGTTGGTCAGGGCGAGGTCGACGCCCCGGGCAACTCCGAAACAAACGATCAGGAATCTGAATTAGATTTCGGTAGCATTGCTTTGGTTCGTTTGGACCCCACCGAATTTGAAACGGCTCAGAGACAAGACAAGGAGCTAGCGCCGTTGATTGAGCGTGCGGAAGGACCCGAGACGGATCGGCACGATTATGTTATGAAAAACGGCCTATTGTTTCGTGTCCGGCATAGTAAGCGCGGAGAGCAGTTCACTATGTTAGTAATACCGCGGGTGTATCGTGGCACGATCTTAAAACTTTGTCATGAAGTTGCTCACGGCCATTTGGGGGTCACAAAAAGCAAAGATGCCATGGCCAAATATTTCTTCTGGCCGAATTTTTATAAGGATATTGAAAACTATGTGCGTAGTTGCGACAGTTGCCAGCGCATAAGAAACGGCGGCGAAAAACTTCGCGCACCTTTGAAAATAGTTCCAATAACGGGCGAGGCATTCGAAAAGTGAATGTCGACGCGTGTGGCCCATTTCCAGAATCGGTCACAGGAAACAAGTATATTTTAACGGCGATGTGTTTAGCCACGAAGTATCCCGAGACTATTCCGATACGGGACCTAACTTCTGTCACTGTGATTCAGGCATTATTATACTTATTCAGTAGAATAGAATTCCCACGCGAATTGCAGAGGGACCAGGGCACCTGCTTCACAAGCGCTTTGACCGCGGAATTCGCCGAACGATTTGGTATTAAACTTGTGAGAAGTTCGCCGTATCACCCTCAATCGAACGCAGTCGAAAGAATGCATAGAGCTGTAAACCGGCTTATGAAGGTTCTGTGTTTGGAGGCAGAGACGGATTGGGAATGCCAACTTCCCGCTATTATGTTCGCTTTGCGCACGAGTGTGCACGAATCATTAGGTTTTTCTCCTGCCGAATTGGTGTACGGGAAGAATCTCCGTACCCCCATGACACTTCTTTATGAAGGGCTTGCGGGAACTGCGGAAGGTGAAGAAAGTTCTGTAGTTGATCATATATTCAAATTAATCAATCGTTTGAAACGCTCCCGTGACCTAGCTCACAATAGAATGGCTGAAGAACAGCAGAAACGTAAAGTGTGGCATGACCGGAAGGCGGTCTCACGTACTTTCGAGATAGGCGCTAAGGTGTTGGTTCTCGCACCTAACAGGACACGGAAGCTCGCGGTTCAGTGGATAGGGCCGGGCGAGATTCGCGAGAGAATTTCGGAGCATAACTGTGTGGTCCAGATGCCGGGGCGGAAGGAACCCCGCGTCTATCACATTAACATGCTTAAAAGATACCACCAGCGGACAGAGTACTTGAATGTGCTTAGTTCTACGTCTGTGACAGACGCAGGTGACGAAGACGCGCTAGATCGCTATGCGCTTAAATTGGATTGTTGCGACTTTGACGCGGAAGAAATGCTGAGCGGGACTAAGGTCGAACCTGAGTTTCGCAATGCTCTGAAAACGGTCATTTGTAAGTACAGGTCTATATTTAGTGAAAATCCCGGATTGACAGATATCACTACTATGGATATCGAGTTACCTGATACCAGCAAAGTGGTTCGAAGCGTACCCTATCGTACATCGCCGAGGCAGGATAAGATATTACGGGAAGAAATCGATAGAATGCTTCGCGACAACATCATTGTGGAGGCGGAGAGTGATTATACGTCTCCCATGATATTGGTTGAAGCACCGGGCAAGAAACCACGGCCCTGTATCGATTATAGGCGCCTCAACGAAATTATTAAGACCGAATACTTTCCGTTACCCAATCTCGAAGAACGGATAGAACAGGTAGCTGCCGCTAAAATTATAAGTGTACTGGACCTTTGCAAATGTTTTTGGCAGATCGGTTTTACGGAAAGGGCGCAAAGGTATTCGGCGTTCGTGACCAGTTTCGGCACGTACCGTCCGCTTAGATTACCTTTCGGAATAAAGAACGGCCCCTATCAATGTTGTCGTATTATGAGCACCTTATTGAATAAATGCCAAGAATTCGCGGTACCGTACCTTGATGACATCGCGGTTTTCAGTAACACTTGGCAAGAACACATTCGACACCTCGATACGGTCTTTCGTATATTAAAATCCGCCAAATTGACAGTGCAGCCGCGCAAGTGATTGTTTGCGCGGGCTAACGTAAAATATCTTGGGTACGTAGTCGGTAACGGGAAATTGCGGCCGGCCGAAGCCAAGATACAAGCAATCCAGAACTTTCCCAGACCAGAGCCAAAGAAACAAGTGCGCTCTTTGCTCGGTTTGGTAGGATACTATCGACATTTGATACCAGGGTTTGCGGAGAAAGCGGCAGCGCTTACTGATGCGCTGCGAGGACGCGAGCGCCAAGGTAAAATCGTCTGGACAGAGACATGTGAAACATCTTACAATGAGCTGCGACAAGCTCTCAGTGAGAAAACAGCGGTATATGCACCTGATTATACCAAGGAATTTCGAGTTCAGGCAGATGCTTCTCGGAGAGGCTTAGGCGTGGTTCTCTACCAAGTAAATGACGAGGGAGTAGAACAACCAGTTGTTTTTCTAAGCCGTAAATTAAATGATGCCGAAATTAATTATGGCACCACAGAACTAGAGTGTTTAGCGCTGATTTGGGGGTTGGATAAACTTAAGATTTATCTCGACGGGTAGGCCACAATTCAGGTCGAAACCGACCACAATCCGTTGGTCTGGTTGCGTAATACGGCCGGCAAAAACCCCAGATTATTACGCTGGTCTCTTTTAATCCAGCACCTCGATTTACGCATCAGGCACAAAAAGGGCAGGTCTGTAGCGTCGCGTGGTTCGGCGCCGCGGCGTCGGGCCGCGCCGGGCCGCTTCGGGGAAACCCGCTCTAAGCCGGATGCAAAATGGGGGTGTAAAGCGGCGGCGCCTCGCCGGCTGGAAAACCCGTAGGTATCCCGGCTGGAAATTCCCTGAAAGGGACGCGCGCGGATGCGAGGCTAAGAGATATCGGTTGCAGCCCTGGAAGGGATGGCCAGCGAGCCGTATGACGCCCGCTGCTTGTAGGGTGGGGGCGAGCCAACGGATATTTAAGGCCGCGCCGACAGGCGCCTCGCGGGATACGCTGGGTGTCGAAAGACGAGAGGTATCTCCAGTGCTATCATTGCACGTGATCTTCGGGTCGAAGATCAGTTTGGCGACAGGCCATGTAACTGGTATAGTTACGGGACTCTATGTCCGACAGCTTCGCACCTCGCGTTGCTTTTTGCTGCTTTCGAAGCAGTGGTTCTGGGCGAGGCCTAGGGACGGTCGCGGGGTTTCGCGGCTAAAAGAACTGAAAGGTTGCCAAAGGGTTAGATTTTTGTATTGTAATCTTTGTACATTAATTGTAAATATACTGTAAATATATTGTAAATATCAATCAGAACAGTCGTCTGTGTTTTTCATCCTAGTACGTCACAGTATTATTAATATAAAATTTAAATATTCTATGTTTGGTTGAGTTTTAGAGCGAGTTTCGTGTCAGATATGTGTCGTTTTGGATGAATGCGAAGGACACGTCATGCTTTGATTGAATGACACCTAAAGATGTCTTGATTTGAATGGATAATAAATTATTTTCATTGAAATTCATAAAAATATATTGGAAATATTAACATTCATTTTCTTGCATCTTTTTTGTGCAGCTTTTTGTACAAATCCATTATTCCAAATTTTATTAAAAATGTATGTAATTTATTTATTATTAAAGTAAGGATATCCCAACTTAAAGTATTTTATACAAATCCATTGACACGTTTGGCGATAAAAACGCGCCTTACATTTTCCTCCTTTTATCAAAAAAAATATTTTTGACGTTTTTAAAAAATATGTCAGGCATCCTTACCTTACGGTTTGAACGATTCAAGTTTCGTGATTTTTTCTTCTTTTTATTCTTTTTTCTTTGTTTTCTCGAACGCTCGGTAATGTCACTAACAGACACCTCCGCTTCCATGGCTCAGAATTATTCGATATAGGACAATATGTTCCTCTAATTCAACAGCAAATAGCGATATTGAAGCAAAATTTTTCACATACAGAAAGAACAATTTCATGTCTATTTCGTGATCAGTAGCTAACTGACTGTTTCTCTATTTTATGTAGTTGTAATAATTTCAGGGAATTAAACCGTTACTCCTTTAAATATTGCAAGTGAGGATTAGAAAAATACCTGGAAAAGCTGCTCATTGTTTTTTCTCGAGCAGCCGGGGAAAATCCGTAGGTTCAAGGAACCCCAACCCATGGAGATTCAAAACACGAAGTCAGAGCCAATGCTTCATAAAACCTAAGGTTTGGAAATGCCTTTCTTTTTATACAACTTTTTTAATAATAAAAAGCAAGTATATGTACCTTTCCCTCTAAAAACGGTAAATGACTCATTTGCTACTAACATGGTAAATAATAATAAAATCATGAAGAGAAGGATTGTTGACATGTCACGTGTTGTTCATACACATTTTATAAGTCAAAAGATGGTTCTATAAGACTATTTCACTACAGTTATGGATGGAGTGAAGGGGAGTCAGATTAGTGAGTGCAAGTTTATGGCTGATCTCACATGGAATTTCACATGTACGCGTATATAAAAAAACAGTTCCGTTCATACCCTCACAACATGAATACTATTGAGAAATAAGCACTGCGAGGTGTTCCCTGAAGGATCTTACTTAAAATATTTATAAACAATATTTGTAGTTTTTCTTCCCATATTTTCCTTGGAAACACCACGTGAAAAATCACTAAACACATGACAAAATACAGACCGTTCACAAGGAATAAGAATTAGTTATTGGGCTTTTACGTGCGGGATACCATCTGGAGACGTCATGACGTACCTTTTCTGCGTGCGGGATGACGTCCTGAGACTGCGTGACCCTTCCTCTCCTCGGCGCGGGGGCCGAGCGGATGTAACCGCATTCCTTAGGGTATTTGGCGAAGGGAATTTCGCTTCATGTAGCGAGCCCGCCTGGGCAGCTGATCTAACGCTGCGGCGGGAGTGTTTTAGAGCGAAAGAGAAAAGTTTTCAAGTACTGGGCGCTTTGCTTATGAGTGAGGAACCCAGCTACCAAAAGCTACACTCTACGTCAAGGTAATGATCGAAGAAACCATAGTAAACTACCGTTCAGAAAACCCGACCAATAGAATTCTTCCGTCAACGGCAGAACTCAACCTAGCTAGAATATGCCTAGTGTTGAAAATTCGCCACCCTGGGGACTCGAACCCTAGGACCTCCCGGTCAGAAACTCTGCCGTGTCAATAGTTGTTCCTCTGAGCCATCTCAACGAAAAAAAAACACAATGAATTTCCCCCAAATTCATATTTCCTCCAAAAATATGATTCTACTGAAATACCGGCATATTCTTATAAAATACCGGTGTTTTGATGAGAGAATATCGATATAATACTTTTAAATAAAGGTATTTTACCGGTATAGACATAGGATAAAGGTAAAATACCTCTAAAAATACCGGTATTTAAAGTCTTATACCAGTATTTTCAAAGGTATTTTGAAAAAAGTATAATAGAGGTAAAAGTATAAATACTTTTACCGCTATTATTTTGTTATTCGATCCCTAGGAATAGAATAAGAACGGCAAAATAATTACAACAAAAGATGACACATGAAAAGATCGTAAGAATACACGAAGTAGTTATATCAGAAGGACTTTGAAGTAGAGGAGTGGATAAACATTGATGATTACGAAGATGAACCAGAGATTGTTGTATAGAATATGCATTGGGCGACAAAACAACTGAAAAATGAGAAGTCCCCGGATGTAAATAATATCCTAATCGAACTACTCAAAGACACAGGGGAAGAAATCATGTTAAGTTAATTTGTTAATTTATAATTACAAGACAAAATGGCAGAAGATAGTTAAAAGAATAACAGCGAAACTAAGCCTGAAAAATAGCACTCAGGGTCACCTCAGGGAGTCACAACTTCCTCAAATGGGTACAGGAAGGAGGGCGAGAGGCCTTACACCTAGAGTGCTTGCGTTGACCGCCTCTCCGCGTACGGGAGGACATATGTAGGAAATGCCAGAAAAATGGGACTATCTCTTGGGCGAAAATAGTCTAGTGGATGATGATGTTACAATCAGAGTTCCCTTGATTCGATCACATGAACTGACAGTGCCATAATGCAATATTATTTCATATTATAACTCCTATAAAATTGTAATTATCATTATTTTCATTCACAAACAACTCGTCAAGCCTAAATCATCGATAATAAACATCAGGTTTCATAAATGTTTCCTTTTTTATGAAATATGTTCATGTGTCTATACAAAATCTATGTTTTGAAAATTTCAACATCAATGTTGCATCTCTATTCTCGACACCTAGATGAGGATCGCCGATTTAATACGTTTGCATTCTGATTCACATTCCATAATAGGAGGTTTATCAGTGAGAATGGTAAACCACGTTTTACTATTGGAGTTTTACTAGTGGAGATTTCAATATTGATTTTCTGAGCGCATCCCACGAAAAAGAGCAGTTTCTCAACTTAATTCATTCTTTTAATTTAGATATTACAGTGAACCTACCTACACGGAATACTCTTAAATCACAAAGATCAAATTATAATTAACAAAACCAAAACTAAATATGAAATTAGTAATAAATTTTACAATTACTAATAACATGAATACTGACACAATAAATAAAACACGCATGTGCCGAGCATTTACTACAATTAACATAAAGTTATTTACGGACTACTTGCTGAAAGAATCATGGGAGGCAGTTTATAACGCTAATGACACAAATGAAAAATATAATTTATTTTTCTCAAAGCTTTCATTTCTCTTTAACGCATGCTTTCCTATTAAAAGAGAAAATTAAACATCACGAAAAGTAATACTTGGATCACAAAAGGAATTAGAACATCGTGTAAAAATAAACGTACTCTCTACTTTATTTCTAAACGTCATGACGTATCTCAACATTTCCTTATCTACTTTAAAAAATACAAAACATTGTTACGAAAAGTCATAAGGCAGGCTAAAATCATGAAAAACGATCAGGATATTTTGAACTCAAATAATAAAACTAAAGCAATGGAATATAATAAAAAATACTACCAAATCAACTAGAAAACCTGTAGAGAATGTTGTTTTAAAATATAACTATATAAATGTGAACGATCCGGCAACAGTGGCTAATCTCTTTAACCAATACTTTTCGAGAATTGCTGCCGATCTCACTAAGGGTCTTCTGGCACAAAATTCAAAAACAGACAGTTCACCCAAAATGTTAGACACAATGTTCGTTTCCGAAACTTCTTCCTATGAAATTCTCAAAATAATCGGTAAACTAAAAAATAAATATTCGTGCGGTTTAGATGAATTCCCGGATTCTTTGTTAAAGACTTGTGCGTATGCCATTATACACCCGTTAACTCACATATTTAATGCATCTTTATGCACTGGAACGTTTCCAGATATTTTCAAAACAGCTAAATTAAGCCGCTTTTCAAAAAAGGCAACAAAAATGAAATTCAAAATTATCGGCCCATTTCTCTTCTATCAGTTTTTTCAAAAATATTAGAGAGACCTTTTTACGTACGAATGGAAACCTTTCTCACTAAACACGACGCGCTTTCAGATTGCCAACATGGATTTAGAAAATCAAAATCAACGGAAACAGCTATATTTTCTTTTCTTAAAGATGTCGCCTCATCATTGGATCAAAACGAGGCACCTATTGGATTATTTTAGATCTCTCAAAAGCTTTTGACGTCATTGATCATGACATTTTACTTTCCAAATTACCTTCATATGGAATTCGTGGTATTGCTCTAGATTGGTTATGTTCGTACCTTAAACAACGATCTCAGAGAGTTGAAATACCTTACTGGAATGATGGAACATTACGTACGCACCTTTCCGACTCTTTGCCCGTTGCATGTGGAGTTCCTCAAGGATCGATTTTAGGCCCTACTCTGTTCCTACTTTACGTAAACGATATGCCCTCGACGATTCGAAACGGAAGAACGTTCTCTTTGCGGATGATACGAACATCCTTTGCAATAAAGAAACCGTAAATAATACAATATCAGATGTTTCAAATTGGTTCCGAAATAACAAATTAATAGTAAACGAAAAGAAAACGGTTTTGATGCAGTTTTCCATTTCAAATAAACAATTCTGTGCTCCATTGAAAATGAACGTGTACCATTGACGATTAAGGCAACAAAATTTTAGGTCTCTCAATTCAGTCAAACCTTAAATGGAACGTCCATTTAAATGAATTGAACACAAAATTAAGTTCATTATGCTACGCGTTCAGAATTCTTGCAAATTCAGTCAGCCTTCATACTGCTCGTTGTGTATACTTCAGAATGTTCATTCCCGCCTGAGATATGGCATAATATTCTGGGGGAATACATCTTATAGCTCCCAGACTTTTAGATTACAAAAACGAATTGTACGAATAATAACCAAATCCCACCCACGTGATTCATGTAAGCCTCTCTTCATTAATCTAGGAATTCTACCATTACCGTGTCTTTTATTTACGAATCAGTGGTTTTGTAAAAATGACTTGCTCAAGGGCGGAATATATTTTCAGAAAATGCCAAAGTCTATTACTATAACACTCGACGTAGAAATCATATTCATCAGGTAACAGTATCAACAGCTCATTACAAAAATTCACATACAATACATGTACATTATTTTACAACACTTTGCCAGATGACACTAAACGATTAAATTCAATAGAAAAGTTTAAATCCCAGGTGAAATCGTTTCTGCTGCAAAACTGTTTCTATACAATTAGAGACTATACTGAGCATCACAAGAAAAGGAACATTAATTTTAACAATGATACATAATGCATTATTTACCATTTGGACTGTATAAATAAGTATAATCAACTTGTAACAACTATTGTACTACAGCTTCCGGGTCAATGACCCCATCTCGATCAGGTTTTTCGTCCAGTTTCCCTGATCCATTGAGCAAATGCTGAGATGGCCCCTTGTTTTGCTTCTGGACATAAATGTAGCTTCATTTTCTGTGCACGTCTTCTAGAATTCAGTGGGAAATACAATTATTTAAATTATCGTTTCCATGTTGTCGCGGCAGGAAGTAATAAGAGCCAAAATTTATTGCTTATTTATCTTTGAAAATAGATTTTATTAAATGGGAGTTTTTTGGTTTTTTTCTCCCTTTCAAAATTCAAAATTTATTGCTTATTTATCCTTTGAAAATAGATTTTATTAAATGGGAGTTTTTTTTTTTTTTAGGGATCACAGAATTTTGAAAATGTGCACACAATTCACTTTTCCCCATAGCACGTCATACGCAGTTTTTAACTTTTTTTGACGTAAAATAAAAAATAAAAAAAATAAAATAAAATAAATACTAGTAGTATATTAAATCTTATAAATTGAATTGTTACCTGATTAAATGTTACTGAAAAGCGCGTTCGATGTTTAGAACTAGTATCTCAATGTAGAAATGTAAAAGTTGCCGAATTAATAACTATGCATAACAAAACATAATTTATCTGCCTCTTCTAGTGTGGTGTTCCTGTCAGAGGGGTAATCTTTTATTGCTTTCATGCCAATTTAATGCATTAAAAATACATAAATGTGTCACAATACATTGATTTACACTACATCCTTTTACATTATCATTTACGTAGTTTGTACCAAAATGACGGGCCGGGAATTACTTATTTCCATCTTCAAGTTTATACAAATTGTTGTATTTGTGGGTTAATAAATAACATCACTAGCTCGTAAAAAATAGCACTTTATTCATCTATAGGATACATTTGATATACTGGCGTGGCACACGCGGTCACAAGACCACTCGAGAACATAAAAAGACTGCTGCGCTACCGTTGTGCCGGCCGGCGGGAGGAGGGGGAGAAGCCGGAGTCAGTGTTACCAACTGACCTAATACATAACACAAATATAACAGATTCATTTTATATCAATACAACTTACCATGTACGCTGGGACATGTCATGATTCTTAATATTAGATTTCAGTGTTCGTTACAGCGTTGGATTCAGGATGCATCTCACCTGCGCGCTATGTTACCACTTCTTCAAATTTGTCCGAAAGTACGAAAACAGTTTTAAAATTAGCTTCGGCGACTTTACTTGGGAAAACAGATTTATCAGGTGAAATCTATCAAGGCGACAAACGCCGTTTTGAGATCAAAAATTGAGTCGCAGGATAAATGAGCTCGTGCGTAATCTCGGCTCATTCTTTCTGGTAGTGGAATGATAACGGAAGATCTTAGAAGTAAAATATATGTAAAATAAGATATTAGGACATGGAATATTGGTGATATCTACACAATTAGTTCAATTTTCTTTCTGAAACCGGTTTCCAAGTCGGAATCAATTTCTTGAGTAATGCCTCAAATAATGTTTTGATGGTATTTGAAGGAAGACGGAAATATGTGAACAAGGTATATAGTTGTGTACGACTATTATAGATGATACGAGACCGTTTGCTTGTTTGCATCACTAGTTTGATAAGTAGAGAAAAATATATTGAGATTGACAGGGACGAAAGCATAAACCGACTGCCTGGCTTGCCTGCCTGAAATTTCGGCCTCTTCCCGTGCCGCAGGCCGCCGGGTTTGGCCGTTCGGCCGCGTCGAGGGAGCCCCCAAAAGGGAATGGGGTGGAAGGTGTTTTCCAAATTTAACTTTACGCCGTTCCTATTCATGCGATTTGCATGATTGACACGGCATTGGATTCAGGAAGCACGTCGTCATCGTGCTATGAGCCCACATTTTTTAATTTCTTCCCAGAACTATGAAAAATTTAAAAGATAACTTTTTTGGATTTGTTTTGAAAAAAAGCACCGTAGCGTAAATTCTGTTTTAAAGAGGAGTTCAATGCCGTTTACAGATCGAAAATCGGACAATTTGTCCCGACGTTATCGGTCAAGTAAATTCCCTGTGATAATGCCGCGATCTATTGATTTTTCCTATAAGTATTTTTCGGTACATTTAGCCTTAATGCGCGTCCACACGATGCGTCTTTTCTGTGCGTCATTGGAATATTTATTTATTTATTTATTTTACGTCAAAAAAACAGTTAAAAACTGCGTATGACGTGCTATGGGGAAAAGTGAATTGTGTGCACATTTTCAAAATTCTGTGATCCCTACACTAAGTCATATACTACTTAAATTTTGAATTTTGAAAAAAAAAAAAACTCCCATGTAGTAAAATCTATTTTCAAGGATAAATAAGCAATAAATTTTGAATTTTGAAAGGGAGAAAAAAAAACTCCCATATAATAAAATCTATTTTCAAGGATAAATAAGCAATAAATTTTGAATTTTGAAAGGGAGAAAAAAAAACCTCCCATGTTATAAAATCTATTTTCAAGGATATAGCAATAAATTTTGGCTCTTATTACTTCCTGCCGCGACAACATGGAAACGATAATTTGAATAATTGTATTTCCCACTGAATTCTAGAAGACGTGCACAGAAAATGAAGTTACATTAATGTCCAGAAGCAAAACAAGGTTGTATAAATGAGCTGCTGAATAAAATTGAATGCGCAAAGTTGAAAGACGAACGTCCAACAGAGCGCACTAGCGCTACTCTGTCACGCGGAGCATCACTGTCCCTAGCGAAAATCGGTATGTCCATCAATGTACGCGCAAACGTACACAAAGTGCGCACGGAGTCACATCTCTTGTGTACGGAATTCCGTGCACGTTAACGTGCAAAAGAGCTTGCCACGATATCCATTTTTGTGTACCAAATGTGTACTTTGGCCTAAATGCATGTACGCTTGAGTGCGAACTGAAACATACTTGTGTTCACGATGGAATCGAAAGGGCGCGTACACGAAATGCACAACAACGTAACCGTTGCAACCTGTGGAAACCACCTTCACTCGGAAAAATTGTAGTGGAAAACTTCCACAATTCTCTCTGAAATTGTCATTAGCTGAACCCGGGTGCAAATTTCCACGTTTGACTTCAATTAATTATCTGTGTTGGATTACTTCACCAGGTGTTAACTTCATTGACCTAACGTACCAAACCTTTTTAATTTAAACATGTATGTTTCCACAGTCGGTTTGGTAACCACATCTCACCCACTGTCACTGGCTACGTTCTTCTTCATTCTGCTAATTGTCCATGTAAATGGATGTATTTCGCCGAATTTGAGCATCTCAGGGCTCGGAAGAACATAGTCCTACACCATTTCATGGTAAAAATCAAATGTAAGGCAAAATGGAACCCGAACATAAAACTATTAGGAATCAATATCTGAAATTACCGTAATAAGTTTGCCACAATTTAACACTATTTACAGGAACACTAATTTTAGGCCTACAGGCAACACAGAATTTTACTTATAACTGTTGGTCAAAATCTGACATAGGACTATGGTTTCAAGTCTTTCATTTAAACTTTCTTGCTCTCATTTACATAATGGTAATGGACACAATAAGGATTCGTGTTGGAATGAAACCAATTCTGTACAAAAGTAGACATTATGTTCTGTTATCTAACATCAAATAGCAAATTATGAACGCGGAAACGCATTTAAGACATATTGTTTAAACTCAATCGTAATGGTCAAAACATGCAAGAGATTCAAATTCAAAAACAGAGAGAACCTACAAGCACAATCGCATTAAACGAAACACATCATTTAACAGACGTGTCACACTATTACTTAACACTAAACAGAAATTTATTACTCCTCTTGTTTACGAAATAAATAGTTTTAAAAATGACATACATGCGCATAAAAACGCACGGTATTCATGAAGTAATTTTAGAGTATACTAAGCCACAAGTAAATGAATCATATCCTGTAAAAAAATTAGACACTATGTTCTGTTATCTAACACCGAGTAGCAAATTATGAACTATGAAACGCATTTAAGAAATATTGTGTAAACTCAATCGTAATGGTCAAAACATGCAAGAGATTCAAATTTAAAAATAGAGAGAACTAACGAGCACAATCACATTAAAACAAGCACATCATTTAACAGACGTATCACACTGTATTTAAACCTAATTAGAAATTTATTACTTCGGTTGTTAACGAAATAAATAATTTTAAAAAACGACATACTTATGTAAAAACGCAGTCTTCATGAAGTAATTTTAGAGTATAGTAGGCCACAAGCAAATGAAACCTATCCTGTACAAAAGTAGACATTATGTTCTGTTATCTAACACCAAGTAGCAAATTATGAACGTGGAAACGCATGTATGAAATATTGTGTAAACTCAATCGTAATAGTCAAAACATGCAAGAGATTCAAATTCAAATAATCAACGAGCACAATCGCATTAAACCAAACACATCATTTAACAGACGTATCACATTATTATTTAAAATTAATTAGAAACTTATTACCTCGGTTAACGAAATAAATAATTTTAAAAACGACCATTACGATTGAGTTAACACAATATTTCTTAAATACGTTTCCACGTTCATAATTTGCTACTCGGTGTTAGTTAACAGAACATAATGTCTACTTTTGTACAGGATAGGATTCATTTGCTTGTGGCTTACTATACTCTAAAATTACTTCATAAATACCGTGGGTTATTGCGTACGTATGTCGATTTTTAAAATTATTTCTTTCGTAAACAACCGGAGTAATAAATTTCTAATTAGTTTTAAATAAGTGTGATACGTCAGTTAAATGATGTGTTTGGTTTAATGCGATTGTGCTTGTTGGTTCTCTCTATTTTTGAATTTGAATCTTTTGCATGTTTTGACCATTACGATTGAGTTTACACAATATTTCTGAAATGCGTTTCCACGTTCATAAATTTCTACTAGGTGTTAGATAACAGAACATAATGTATACTTTTGTACAGGATAGGTTTTATTTGCTTGTGGCTTACTTACTTCATGAAGACTGCGTTTTTACATAAGTATGTCGTTTTTTAAACTTATTTATTTTGTAAACAACAGGAGTAATAAATTTCTGTTTAGTGTTAATGATAGTGTGATACGTCTGTTAAATGTTTTGTTTGTTTTATGCGATTGTGCTAGTTATTCTCTCTATTTTTGAATTTGAATCTCTTGCTTGTTTTGACCATTACGATTTAGTTTTTACAATATTTCTTAAATTCTTTTTCACATTCAAAATTTGTTTCTTGGTGTTAAAAATTAGAACTGAATGTGTACTATTGATTGTATATGTATTTTTGTAATTGGTTGTAGTGTTTTGAGGTCGTTGGTACTCTTTAATAATATATGCGAATGTCGTGCGGGTTGCATAACTAATTGTTTGACTTTTTTTTTCGTAAACCGCATGAGTAACGAATTTCATTTTAGAGTAATAAATATGCTCTAAACATTCGTATTAGTTTGGATCGTGTGTGCTCATTTTTTTTATTTGGGTTGTTCTAGCTTGACTGTCAACGCTAGCACAACCAGCTTTATTTCAGAAACGGGAGGAGTAATTTTGTAATTTTTGGGTAATAAATGAGTTCTAAATATTCCATTTGGTTTGATGTGATTGTGCTAGCTTGACATGGCCATACTAAAGAATAGTAAAACCTGGTCCTAAATAGAAATTTTCATTGAAACATGTGAAGCCGTTTTTAAGAAAATGGCGATTAAGCAATACTGTAAATGCGAAATTCGAATCTCTTTTTCACAGGACACTTTAGTTTTCGAAAAACTTCATTTAAAGTCATTTGAAGAACTTCCACTCATAAATGGAATAATGTATACAAATCTATGAAATTAATTGAACCTCTGATAGGGATAGTGATAAATGGGATCTGTAAGATGACATAAATGCCATATTACTTTCTTTTGTTTTTTCAAAGTTGTAATTTGTTTTTACTTTTCTCAGATCATTAACATTTACATTAGAGGGAATTTGTTCACATTATTGCATTTATAAGCACATATGTGCTTCAAATGTCAAATAAAGTTTCTCAAAAACTTTAGTTTCCTGTGAAAATGAGCTGAAAATCCCGCATTTTGAGATATGCTGAAACGCCATTTTCTTGAAAATGGTTCCAAACATTTTCTTCAACCTTTTTGTAGAGATAGTGCTAAATTCACTGTTTAAGATGACACAAAATTTATTTTGCTGTATTCTTTTCAAAAATTACACAAATGTAATTTTTTTTAAATATCTCTTCTGCCATTAATTGCACATTTCCAGCGATTTGTAAACTTTATTGTTTGTGAGGGTAAGTGCTTCAAACGACTACCAATAAAATTTTTCAAAAACTCAAAAGATTTCAAAAAAGAAAAAGATCTTCCTAATTCGCATTTACATCATTTGCTTAAACAGGGCTCCAAATTTTTGAACTAAAATTTCCCTATAGGATGAGGTTTTACTCTTCTTTAATATTCCCAAAGTAATATTTCGAATCTACCATTATTAAACCGAAAAATTGAGAACATTTTTAAAAAAGTAAATTTTTGCAGTTGGCAGTTAAAAAAGGATTGTGCAAGATGGCAACTCTGGCCCAGACCAAAGAAATGAAATTAATGAGTGTGAGAAAGTCTGTGCTATTCTGTAGCACTTTTTTTTTTTATTTTTTTTTTTTTTGTGTGCAGCAGGTAGTTATAAGTTGCTGTCTGTTTATGTACCTTCATATTACACAAAACAGGTTATTATTTAACCCCACATTGGTGTACTTAACACTATCTGGTTGTTAAGAATTAATAAGCAGTTACCACAGAAAGGACATAATCTACTTTTTTTTTAAAACAATAGGTCTACATAGTGGTTAATATGAGTCTAATGTAATCATTTTTTTTCCCCCAGCAAAATTGATTGAAGGAATAGTTTGTGTATTTGGCATTTAGTTGAAATCAATACAAATGAACTATGCAGAAGCCTCACATAAGAAAATTGTATCACATATTACATTATAATTCAAGTGCACATTCCTTTTAAGAAAACAGAGTGAAAACAACGTGTAACAATTCTTTTAATAACACAACAAAACAATAAGAATTATTAAAAATAATACATACAAGAAGTGGTACATTTAAAATTCCCTTGATGCATAAAATTAATATTCCACAATGCTAAAAAGTATCAACCACTTTCAATATTTCAAATATGAAGAGTAAACATTACTAAGGCACTTACTGTCAGTATCTAATGAAGTGAAGTAAGGCACTAGTGACGTTTCTTTTACCAGCAAGAAACTTGCCTCTAAGTTTTCAATGACACTAAGTTGTTTTTTTTTGTTTGTTTTTTACTAATACTAGTACAGATTTTGAAAATATTCCATTTACCTTTTTATCCTACACACTGGACCAAAATATTCACATTCTTAGATATATTCAGATACTGAAAGAATGATTTTTAATGTGAGGTTAATGTAACAACTTAATAGTAATATTACGAACATACATATGTTGTTCCAATGAAAAGAAATTAGTATATTAAATGTAAATGTGTTAACTAAATTAATATATTTTAGTCTCTCTATCATCACCAAATATTGATATCACGTTCTCTGATGGTAAAATATACGTAGGTGAAAATGAATAGCTGGCAAGAAGTCGTCACTGCTCCTTAATTGAGTAACAACGATACTCTACTTAGGCACTAACAAAAAATAGTAAATGAGATTTTGAATTAAAAATAACTAGATAAATGGAATGATAAGGCCAAATACTGAAAACATTTATGAAAAATGTATAAAATACATGTGCATGGACATGTAGATTAAATATTGTCTCTTTTGTCAAAGCACCACATATTATTTACACTAGCAGTGTCAATGACTAGTAGTTACGTACACTAGCAGCAAAATTTCACACCATTAAGAATATTATTTAGAACTCAATATAACGATACACAGGATTATAATCACAACCCTGAAAGCACTTCACACAACGAAATAATTTAGATCTTCATACACAAATGGAATGTGATAAAACACAAGAATTAGCCAAAATAACACAATTCTGCTACAGTGCATACATTTTTTTCCTTTAAAAGGACAAGTAAACTGTATCACAGTATCTTTGGCCCCAATTGAAACGTGCAACATAGTTTTATCCACACAAATTTCTTGTTTTAAAACACTTTGTCTCTGGAACTTCGGCTAAATAACTGAATATCTTGATTCAAATAATATCATACATCATATCATCACAATTAGAATACACTTGCACACTTGTTCCAAAATGAGAATAAATAGAAAAATACAGAGTAATAATATTTTAGAGTACATAACACCACTTATAAGACTTGTACATACAATCCTACTGCTCACATTATCAAACATGAAACTTTCAAAGTACGATTAAACTATTCAAATTTATCTCTCAACTGTTTCTTCAACAGAACAGGAACTAATGACAGGACTGCAAACACGGCTAATAAAATTACAGATGTCCAAGACCATGCATCACTAGATGCGGACAACTTGTACAAAGTCTGACCAGCTTGGATTGCAACAAATGAAGGAGGAGCAACACCTGCAATGAATTAAAAGAGTTTTACACATATTACTCACATAATTAAAATAAATGCACACAATCACCAAAAAATGTTCTCATGTTCTTCAGTGATTTAAATTCTCACAGAATTTGCAAAGTCAATATTTCACTTAAGTGTGAATGAAAGATAAACCAATACTAATCAAAGTAAACAATCTCATTTTGAAATACATTTGATAAATGTAATTTCACTCCACCATATCTGACTCGTTATACACGATTGAAATTGTATTTGTGACTCAATAAATATTATTATTATTATAGAAATACAAGTGCATTTGAGGGTGTTGGAAGAAAGAAAGAAAGAATGAAACAAAGAGAGAGAGAAAAGAGACACACACACACACCCCTAGGCAGTAAATACAAAGGGCTTCAAGGGGTCCAAGGGGTAATGATAAATAAATTACGAAAAATTTAAATATGTTTAAAAAAAAAAGTACTTGGAAACTGCTTGTGTTGTTTGACTTGCAATTGGGGCCCTTTTAACCCATATCAAAATAAATATATTATTATTTTTAATTAGTGCAAATATAATTTTCAATATTTCTATCAATAAAGGAAACAGAAAAAAGAAGTTTAAAAAATCCCTTGGTTACAATTTTCCCGTTTCACCTTATTACATTCAGCGTAGCAAACATTTTTCGGCTACTGTCCATTCTTGCAAACACACCATTTAACAAATGCACGCACGCACATACACACATCATTCCAGTAAGTAAACTTTTACAACAATTAGCATTCTTTCCAGTTAACAGACCAATTATACAAAACAAACATATGATACCAATATGTTGCCCTCCATAGCTACCGCATAGTTTGTTTTGCTGAAGGAGAGATTCAAACAACTCTTTAAAGTGAAAATCATTTAAGTAAAGCTTGGCACACAAACAGTTTAATTTTCAAGAATGCTGAGAAATGACCATCATTCATGCAATCTATCTCCCAATTTTTAATAATGCAAACAACTTCTCAAACGAATAAAATACTTTGTGAATTATATAAAGATATTTATATTTTCTTACTCAGTGTGCAGGTAAGACCAAATTGAAGTATATGTTTCAATTGGATGAAAAATACTCATATGTTACTAAGTGAAATACGTCTTGGTTGTATCATTTGTGTTTTTTAATTTTGCTTCTCAAAACTCTAATGCTGCTTCATTTGGCCTTCAGGTCATAGAACCATGAAGCTCTCATTATATATTTTTCTTGATGCATAAATAATAGTCTTTGTGTAGCAAGACTACAAAGTAATAATTTACATGGAAAATACCCACAACTCTCATCACGTATACACATCAGCACCTGCCAGGGAACAAGTTACCTACAATAAGGAGCAGGGAGCAGCCTTCAATTTGTAACGCTACACTAGCTTTACATGAGTATCTAGGTAATACTATCCAATGTCTTTAGGTAATGCCCAAGCTGCCACATCTTCTTCGGCACCCCTGGATAACAACATATACGTCTATACAAAGTGGGTATAGAATAAATTTCCCAGAAACAGCAGATTGGACATCTTCACTTTTCTCAGGACAAGACTTTTCAAGTGTCTGACATGTTAAATTTGATTTTCTCAATAATTTACTAGAACAGGCACTTTTACAACTACTTACTTTAATTGCTCTATTCATTCACTCTGGATAATCGCTGTAAATTATGAAGATTTTAGAAAGGTTGGTACTTTGCAGATGTCGGCCAGATGTGGCTTTGCTACAGTAAAGGGAGGAGAACTTATTGTAGAGGGAGGAGAACTTATTGTAGACAACATATGGTATGGATAGAGTGGATTACGTGGGTGTGAGATCTACAAAAGAGGCAGTTGAGTAGAGGGGAAGTAAAGAGAAAGCAAAAAATTAGGAGACTAGAAGAAAGGATGAGGATTAGAATGAGGAAAATGAGGAATTTAGGGGTAAGAAAATAGGAAGGGACAGGAGAGATTCAGATGGCTTTCTGGAACATTGCAGGAATGAATAGTAAGGGCTCGTTTTTTATACGTGGGCTAGCATTCTGTTGGTAGAGACATGGGTAGATATGAAATGTATAGGTAACTGGATGAAAAGATTAAATAAGAGGTTTGTAGGAAGTGGCAAAAAGTTGAAATGGGAAGAGCAAAGGAAGGGATACTAACAGGAGTGAGAGTGTGTGCTGGAAAAGGGGAGGAAAGGAAAGGTAAAGAAATTGTGGAGAGAAAAGCAGTTATTGAGGGAGTGGAATGGAGTATGTGTACAGTATTCACGTTCATAGTAAAAAAGAACTTTTGTACAAGAAATAAGTGTGCAGTATACATCCTAGGAGATTTGGAGGAAAAGTTAGAAATAATGAGAGAATGGAGAAAAGGAAACAACAACTCTGTGTTCAGAGGTGATTTTAATGTGAGAGTGGAAGATAGAGAGAAAATAGGGGAAAGAAGAGATCAAATATAGCAAAATTTAGTGACAGACAAAAGGAGATTGCTGAAAGCATTGGAGGAAGATAGGATGATAGTGAATGAGAGCAAAGAGAGGGACGGAGAGGGAGAGCTCACAGTAAATGTGAACTCTCCTATAAATTTTATAGGAAGTAGGGGATGAGAGAAAATGATAAACTGTTTCAGAGAAAGATGTAGAGGAGAGAGAGTCGAGGGGGAAGTAGAAAATATTATAAAACAATAGAAGAAAATAATGGAGGAGGCAGTGAAGAGGAGGAGGAAGATGCAGATGGACAAAGTGAAGAAAGGTAACTAGTGGTGGGATGAGAAGAAAAGAAGTGAGAAAAGCTTACAAGAAATGGTGGGGGAAAAGGAACTAATAGAGAAAAAGAAGGGGTATAGAAGATTTTGTACAGAAAAAAAAAAAAAGGAGGAGAAAGGAAGGAAAAGACATAGGAGTAGTCCCAAGGAATGGGAGGATATTGTCAGAGATTGGAAAGGAAGATGTATGGGGGGGAAAAAAAAAAGGAAGATGAATAGGATGAATGGATAGTTGGAAATGTTGAGAAAAATAGTGAATAGTGTATGGATTGCTTAATATTATCATAATTATGGAATAATAAAGAATAATTTAAATAATGTTAACATTATTTAAACTGTATGTTTGTGGCTTGAATAGAAACGGACATGTGTATGCGAACGCAAATTAGATTAGGGAATAGATTGTAACTATATCATCCCTTGAGCATTAGGAAGTGACACCGTAAGGTGCCCACCTAAGATGCCTGTGGCAAAAGACAGGAACGTATCGCATATGCATATAAATTTATTGACAACTATCTGATGAACCAGGTAATAATTTGGCAGTCACATTTTCTTTGGCAACCGACACCATATACTAGCATGTTGAGCAGAGAGAGATAAGATATAACATCACAGACACGGGAGAAAGAAGACGACTTTGGACATGGGATATTTCTTTATCTAGAATTCATCCAAGAAGGTTCTGAATGCACGCAAATATGGAGTAAGCAACAAACATTTAAGTTGATTTGTACAAAGAATGATTATGATTGGAAATGCTATTTAACATAAAGTGAGTTCATTAGGCAATATTATTAATTGAACTGCAATAACTATTTTATTTGTTATTAAAAAAGGTTCATTATTTACATAAATTGCAATCAATCAAAGAATTCCTTTAGTCAAACAGAAACTTCTAGAAATCATTGATCTATACAGACATCTGCATATGATCAGGTCAGCTATATAATTCGTCGCATGTCAATGCACACTGGTAAAAAAATATATAAAACGGTAAATATTATTGAAATCAGTCATTAATGTTATATTACTACAATAAGAGGAAATTGTTACTTATAAAATAAATAAATGGGCAGAACAGGGCAACTGAAAGTATAGAAAGATAATACTGGCATCAAATAATTGCAAATTTATAAGCAGATCAATTAAATAAATATTCAGCAGACGTTATAGGCTCATTTCAATAATTCCAAGCAGGAAGGACTCACGAGAGAGTTAGTACAAAAAGAAGGTTTAGCAACGAGACAGGTTTGGGGTATTTCAAAGAAGGTTCAGAGGAAGATGGGAGATGGCCTTGAAAATGTTGATCTGGTGGAATGAGGCATAATTTTATGGAGGACACAGATTTGGAGTTGGAGGGAACGGAGGAGACTGCCTGCAGGAGAGATACCTGAGATGGTGTCTAGGGGTTGTGAAAAAGATGTCTGGGTATTTGATTAGAACTGACACATGTAGGGGAGAATGTGAATAGAGGCAGGGATGGGGCAACTAGATATGTGGAAAACTTGGAAAGAGGGGAAAGGGGAAGAATTATTAGGAAGAATAAGCAAGACGAAAAACAAGAAGAGAAAAATATCAGAACAAAAACGAACTAAGGTGTAGAATGTACTGGATTGTAAGTTAAGAGAGATGGGATGTCTAGACTAGAGATGTGGAAGGGGATGGGAAGAGGGCTTGGAGAGCGGGACCAGAAGGGAGAATATATGGAAGTATCTGGAGAACAGAGGAGTAGCAGAGGGATAAGTGAGGATAGATAGAGGAAGGAGTTGGAGGAGGGAGAGAAAGAGGCAGAGATAACAGAGTGAACTGTTGAGAGCATGCATTTAGTTGACGAGATTTGTTGAGGTTTAAGAAGCTAAGGGGAGGGAAGAGGAAATAAAAGAATAGAATAAAAAAAGAAATGGAAATATAAAATTTAAAAGAAAGTGAGTGGTGGGATTTTTTTGAGAGCTAGGAGGGGAGAAAAATGAAGTCTATGAAAATAGAGTATGTATTTAAGATCAAGGAAAAAAAGGAAAGGTACTGTTTATGTATTAAGTGTAAGTCTATTTTTATTGACAAACTTTACTTAAATTTTGTACATGGTTGTTAAAAATGTGCGAAATTTGCTAAAAATTAAGACACAAATTGACCATGAAAGGAGAACTAAAAAGGAGATATTGTTGAATTATTATTTTATCAAGAATACCAAATTTTTTTATATTATTTCAGTTACATTGCTTACTCAAAAAATAACTAATTGTTACATCTTATAAATGTTGTCATGGTGCTGGTGGCCTTAATAACTCTTCTGTTACCAGGGGCCACTTTTACAGTTTTCTGATGAAAAATTGCAGTTTTCCGGCAAACGATTACAAAACTTTCTCTTCATACTAATGCAAAAGAGTTTTGCATTTAGCATTTCTACAAAATCAATTACCCTTTTACAAAATATTCTTACTCAATGGTTGATGAATCTAATACTTTACATTTTTCAATAATAAACTTTTAACTTCTTAGATTTAAAGGACTTTGAAAACAGAAAAAGTACACTAATTTGACATTTTTTATTATATCTGGTGAAGTTTTGCTAAAAAATTGGGACAAATTCAGTAAAACTTTCATTTATACGTTTTTCAGGGGACCGAAGGGAAAAAACGTATAAGTGAGAAAAACGCATAACTGAAATTGTTTATTATGAGCAAAATAATAACTCGATATTTTTGCACTATCGTTTTACTAGTTATTTAGCAGTATCTACTATTTTTTTTGTTGCCACTATCCCTAACAGTTTTGACAAATTTTATTTTATCTGATATTTAAAGGGATTGCCTTTTCCTAGCATTATTTTTTGTTAGAACGGACACGCAATGGGGACCTTACTGATGAACTTGTGCGGCTTAAGTTTCTCTGCAGAAACGAAGGCTGTGTTTGGGCTTCAACTGGCGGCAGGTTGCTTCGGTTTCAAGCTTGATGTTAATCGAGATTCCGCAGGTCGAAGCACAGTGTTCTATGTAAGCGGCAGGAAGTGCACAACTGTCACAACCACACAATCTGGCGACACCCGCCTCGCCGCGTGGAAAAGTGGTCAGTTTAATTAGCTGCTTGTGCTATGCTGCTACCGAAAGAATCTCTTGTTATTATGGCGAGCAAAAGGCCTTCGGAGAGTGGGATAGTCAATGCACAAACTTTCTCACTTGTTGGTCACCTACGCCGTTACTCTCTTCCAGGGACACCTTTGACCTTCCCTGGGAGCTAGCCGTCACCCACTGAATCGTAAAAGAGCTCCCGTATGCATCCGACTGAACTTTTTCGAAAATCCGCTGCCGAAGGTGGCCTGAAAGCCGACTTTGCGCTACCTCCCCCGGGGCTCGCAGATCTTCGGCTGTCAGCTAGGCCGAGCCAAGCTTCTATATTAAAAGTTTCATTAACGAGAAGTGACCTCAGAGGCCGAGCAACAGGTCACTCCACGGGAGCACTGTGGAGCGTGCCGATTTGAGTAACAAAATTTGAGGGTTGTCGGCGCAGGTCACCCCTCACCTCACTGGGATCAATTGAACGTGATACAGTCTTAAAGGGACTTATATTATGAACGTACAAGTGTGAAAAACGTATACCTGAAATAATTTAGAATGGGAATTATTTATCCCTGAATTACAAAAAACGAGAGAGAGAGAGAGCGGGAGAGAGAGAAGGGGAGGGAGAGAGAGAGGGGGAGAGAGAAGGGGAGGGGGAGAGAGGGGAGAGAGAAGGGGAGAGAAGGGGAGAGAGAGGGGGAGAGAGAAGGGGAGGGAGAGAGAAGGAGAGGGAGGGAGGAGAGAGAGAGAGAGAGAGAGAGAGAGAGAGAGAGAGAGAGAGAGAGAGAGAGAGAGAGAGAGAGAGAAAGAGAAGAAGTTTTTTTTAAACATAATTTGTCCAAATATATTATTTCACCATCAACTTATCCACCTTGGTTTTCTAAAGGGCTGATTCATTTATTAAAATAAAAAGCAGAGAAAGCAAATATAAAAAATATATATTTTTTTAATTGGTTATTTAAGGTCGCATCAACATCTTAGGTCATTAGTGACCACTATTGCTGTTAACGGTATGGTAACTATGTGGATGAAACGATATGATAATAAGGGGTGAAAGGACAAACACATATACAACCATGCCCGAGGCGGGACTCGAACCCGCGACCCTTTGGTCCGAGATCACTTCGACACTACTGCCTTAGCAATCTCGGCCACCGAGACGACAAAAAAAACCTTTCTTAGATAAAGATTATATGGTATTTTCAGATCTTTGTAGAATTTGTAAAAATAAAGCATGTATGGATTACACTGATTATGTAAATAAAATTTAACACTCTCTACAGAAAGATACTAAACCACTTAGGAAATATTCTAATTTTATCAGAGGTGTAAATGGTATTCCAAACTTGATGTATCTTGAAGATTCAACTGCCGATACTCCATTACAAATTGTTAACCTGTTTGCTGATTACTTTAAATCTGTTTATAAACGTGGTGACAATGATATCAATTTAAGACTTTTTCGACTCATTTAACACACACTTAAATCTTGGTCAGTTAACTGTTACTCAAATGGACATTTTGAGAGCTAAAAGCAAATTGAAGGATACAAGTGATCCTGATGGAATTCCTGCTACTTTTTTGAAAAATTGTAAAACAAATCTGACACCAATAATTCACTACCTTTTTTCTACGTCCCTTAGTCAAGGTTTATTTCCATCTCAGTGGGAAAAAAGTTATGTTATACCACTCTATAAATCGGGAGATAGATCATGTATGAGAAACTATAGGCCAATTTCAAAAATTAGTGTGATTCCTAAATTATTTGAAAGCCTAGTTACAAACCAACTTTTAACTTATCAGAAAATTTTGATTCGAAAATTATTTAACTTTAGTATTCGTGGTAAACTACTGGAATGGCTTGGTGATTATATTCATGATAGAACACAGAATGTGAAGTATAAAACTTTCTTATCAAGGGACATTTGTGTTACGTCTGGTGTTCCACAAGGATCCCATCTTGGACCGTTGCTCTTTTTTTGGTTTATACAACGTTTTTTTGGTTTGGACAACGATAATTTGAATAACTATATTTCCACTGAATTCTAGACGTGCACAGATAATGAAATTACATTTATGTCCAGAAGCAAACCAAGGGCCCGTCTCAGCATTTGTTCAACAGATCAGGGAAACTGGACCAAAAACCTGATTGAGATGGGGGTCATTAACCCAAAAACTGAGGTACAATACTAGTTTCAGGTTGTTTAGAATTATAGTCCAAATGGTAAATAATACATTAAATATCATTGTTGAAATTATAATTATTACTGAACAAGTTTTGTTGTATAGTAACATATCGTAATAACTTACCAAAAAAAGTTCCCAGCCAGAACGGAAACAAAGGTACATCAATTACAGGTGATACAATATTAATAAACCAGTTGGGGAGAAATGGTGTAACACGCAAAAATAACAGGTAATTGAGCAGGTTACTTCTATGCTTGTTGACCTATAACATTTTTTAATAAATCTAAAATAAGTAAGCCATATTTTCTTTAATTCATAAAAAATACAATATAATTTAGCTTAAATGAAATGTTTTACTAACCACAGCAGCCCATTGAGACGCTTTTTCAGGGAAATACTTGTATACTATTCTTCTCCCAAGAAAGTATGAAAGTAGATAACAAAGCGAGGCACCAGTTGCTGAGCAAAAACATACCAACACCAAAGCAAGAGGAAAGGGAAAAAGGAATCCGGAAAGAATGGACAATGATATAGATCCTGGAATTGCGAATGTCTGAAGACTGAATCTCTGTTAAGATAAACACCGATTTAAGCTCGCACATAAACTGAAATATTGCATCTCCAATTATCTAACCTTTAACCCTTTAAAGTGTACCAATATTTTCTGATCTACCATGCTTACTCATCACTTTTGCTCATTAGGTTCTTGGTAGTGATTTTTTCTTCTTATGCCTCTCACAATCAGGAAACAATCCCTTTTGATTATTGGATTGGTAACTGGATTTGGACAGTACATTATTTGTATTGGATGACATCAAAAAGTTGTGTGCATAAAACATGACATCTTGGTAGTGACACTGAATAGCATGTGGTTTTATATAATTATAATTAATATTGAATACTGCTAATATAATTCATAATATACTTTATTGTGGACAAATTATTGGACTTTTCAAAATATTTGATTAATTTTGTTGAGAGTCAAACTCTATGGTACATTATTGAACCAAAAGGCATTTCGTTATCTTTCCTTTAAATATAATACTGAATTTTCACTGACAAAGGTGACAGAGGCAAAGGTAAAGTCAGGGGAACAGGCACAGGTAGAAATGGAGAAGGCAGGGGCAATTACACGGACAGGGGGCAAGGGAAAAAAAGGCAGAGGAGGGGGCGGAGGCGGGGGGAAGGGGCAGCAGAAGAGAAGGAGGGTGGGCAAAAGAGGGGGGATGTGCAGACAAGGACTTAGGTAGGTACTGTCATGAGGGTGGAGGCATGGGTATAAGAGAGAGAAAGAAGTAGGAAGGACAATGACAAGGACAGAAGAGGAGTCGGGGGCAAGGGTAATGGTGTGTGGAGAAGTGAGAATGTGTATAAGGGGGAGCAGATGACAAACCCAGAGTGACAACAATTCACCTTTTTAACTCTTTTGAGTTATATTACAATATTTTGAGAATTTCAAAAAATGGCAGTGTAAGAACCTTGGAGTACATTTATGTACTAGGCTATAATTTGTGAATGAAGACAAAGTAACAAATACCAATTCGATCTGAGACAATACGTGAAATAATTACATCCACAATAAAACAAGTTAGAAATAAATAATACCTGCTTTAAAGGGTTAAAGAACACCACTTCAAATGGCAGCCTCCAAAAGTGACATTCTACATGTACAAAATTAACACCAAGATTAACTGCATTCAGGAATGTCTCTTGGCTATCCGGGACAAGCCGCGTCGATCTGCTCGTAGCTGACGTTTCAGCCAACATATTGTGGCCTTCCTCAGAGCGTACTGCTGTCAAATGGCTAGCAGCAGTACGCTCTGAGGAAGGCCACAATATGTTGGCCAAAACGTCAGCTACGAGCAGATCGACACAGCTTGTCCCAGATAGCCGAGAGACATACTCTGGTCGCAGAAGCCTATGTAATCATGCATTCACGAAGCACTAAATTTTACAATTGTACACAACTGTGTGACATTAAGGATACAAAATATATGTAACAAATACAGCTAAAAGAACTTCAAAGTAATATTTTTCTTTGTATCTATCTAAGACTTGTCCTAAGCGCTTTGCATCTTCAATATCCCATGGAATTTTAAGGTGCTGTTGTTCGCTTCTGAAACAAAAATAACAATGCCGAAGATCTTCAAACTCTCATTCTATTTTTAAAATGATTGGACATACCTATTATTACATCTCAAAAGACCAAATGTTCACAAAAATCTACAATCATTTATCAATAGAATACCCATAAAAGTACTATTTTAGAAGTCTATCATCCAAATTATTTTGTAATTACTCACTCTTGAAGTTCAGGAAACTTCATGTAGATATACAACAGGGCAAGTAAAGACACAACAAATATTGTAATAACAGTTGCAACTGCTTGACGAGTACTTGTTCCATGGTGATTTGAGGTGTGAATCTTTGGTTCATAGCAATTGTTCTCTACAACTGAAGAAATTGTTTTAATGAGTTTTCATAAATTTACCTTAAGGAAATATAAAACAAATAATGAATTTGGGGGGCCACATGAATTTGACTGATAAAGTTAATGTTGCCCCAAAATTTAACAAGATATCAATTTTAAAATTCCATAATTAGAGCAAAAATGTGGTTTGAACATCTAGCCAACAAGTCTTTTTTACACAAAGTATTGACAGTTCCAAGTTCTTGATTAATCCACTAATTTATATTAAAGAAATTCAAAATCTACATACAACAAAGTTTTGTCTAATTTTGCTTCAATTAATCTCACTTTTACCAAAAGCACCACTAAGAAAGGGAATTGCAATAATCAGAAAATTTTGTCTCAAAACAAAAAAAACTATTGTCAGATTTATATTTAAATACTAAATAACAACAACAACAACAATAATAATAATAATAATAATAATAATAATATTCATCTCAAAATGAATTTTTAAATTTTAAGTTCTGAAATAAAGTTGAATTATTATGTTAATTTTTATCCGAGCACTGGTCATATTTTTTAAGAGCATCAAGGTTCAAAGTTATAAAGTGACAGCAAAATTAACCATTAACTGTATAAAAATCCAAGAACTTATAAATAAATGCACGACATGCCAAAATTGCAAAAGAAGTTGGACAGGACTGCAAACTTTCTGTTAGAAGGGGAGGAGAAGAAATGGAAGAGGAGCAGGAGTCAGAGCATGAAGAAAAAAATATGTTAGGGGTATGAAATGAAGAGAAATAATTAAGGATCTTAAGGATGGACAATCCACGTTTGGCTCTTCCAGGCTACAGTGGTTTTTTCTCCCCCAAGTTCAGCAAAGTTTTGTGAAATGGCACCCACTCGGGAAATGATCAATAAAAATGGCAGGGAGGCATTTATTTTAAACTGGCACAATCTTGCACATTTCTTTCCCAATATGAAAACAAACTCATTTCTTGTTAATAGCACAAAATTCAATACAAAAAATGTTCAAAATATCAGATTTCCTTCCATTTTCATAAAATGTACATTTACAAATTTCTGTTCCATTACTCCTTCATCTTTGCAATGACTCTATTTAAATGGTTAATGGCCATGTGGCTGGACTGCACTTCACCAAAAGAAACAAATTTGTCTTATAGATAACTTTTCAACTAATGTATGGTTTTACTTCTAATTTTTAGGAAATATTTTAAGTCAATATCTACAACATGACACAAAATAAAAGATTTAGCAACAATACTTTCTTATTTATGCTTTTCTATTAGAAAAATCAATAATTTATGACATTTGATACATTACTTAGGAAAAAGAAAATGTTAGAATTTACAGGTTATATAATCTGAGTTCACGTTGTACATTCATTGTTCAACAGTTTCCAATCACGAAAACCAAAAAGAATGTGGTATTATAAATAAATAGCAACATTTCTAAAGGTCTGCAGATAAAACTAAAAATTTTCATTCAGCGTGTCCACATTCATATATAAATATGTGTCAAGTTGATGGGTCTGACAACCACTCCTGAAAACAAAAAATTACAATTTCACGGTATTGTCTTTTTGTTATTTAAAAAAGTTGGAGGGTGGTGACACAATTCTGACTTCAGATTTGGATTCAGTGCAGTGAAATACAGAGAGAAACATGTTCAAGTCATTGGGTTTAACCCCAAAAAAAAAAAAATTTTTAAAAAAAAAAAAAAAAAAAGGATGATGATGATGATGATGATGCAATTCTTGCTTCAGATTCAGCGCATTGAAATACATAGAGAAACATATGTCAAGTCTTTAGGTCTGACAACTTTTTTTGTGTGCCTGTGTTATACACTTTCTTCACTTAATATTACAGGAACCAATTTATAGGACCTAAAATGCATATTTCTGTGTCAGAATCAAAAAATGCCTCTAGGTCCATCAATTACCAGTTTTGTTTTTTAACAAATTATAATGCTTATTCATAAACTCTTCTTGTAATCAAGTAGTCTTAAGAAGAAACTATTCTGTTCTTGGGACATTATCACAAGCAGTTTCATTAGTTCAACACTTCTTGTTGTTAGTTGTTCTTATGTTAAAAGCTGGAAACTTGTGATATTCGCGTCAGCTCACTCTTGGGATCAACTCATACTTCACAAATTGTAAACAGATCATAGAAATACCTTTTTACAAGGACAAAATATTAGAGCACAATAAATTTGACATTCAAAATAAAATTGTTAAACAATTACAAAGTTTGATAGACTCAAATCACACAAACAAACTTAAAATTCTTTCATTACCATGTCTGCATATTCACTAAAAAAATTAACATTACTGAATTTCAATTAGCACAAAACTTGAAAGATTACTACATAGCCTCCTGCCATGTGAGAGATGTCTACAGCTTTGTTAGATACCCATAAGCTTAGGAAAAGTACAAAAAACAATGAGATAGTTGTATCGAGTTTGACAGAAAAATGCATATATTTAAGTGCTGTACTACATATTCTCACACACAAGTACAGATTGAATTCTCACGCTCAGCTTATGACACAGCTGATACCTTGATTCCAAGGAAAAGGTTGATCACCGTTAAGTACTAGCTATTTACTTGATGCATTTTGGAACAGCAAATTTTTTTTATACATACATAACAGCCATACTGAATTTTTACTACACTGTATTATTGCAGTAAACATGAACACTGTATATGTTAATATATTTATGTTATGACAGTTATACGAGTATGCTTTATTTATTATTCTTGACCTGTACGAGTGTGTTTTTTTTTTTACGATTTTGCGTAGTTTAGTTCAACAGAACTTTTGCTGCTGCAGACCACTGGTGTTTATAAAAAGAGAACTCCTACAGGAAAATAGTATTTATAAATGCAATACAAATTACACTGGCTTAATACTAGGCAATCAAATCATTTACACACCTTTTCTTCAGTAACACTCTGCGCCAACAACAAAAAAAATTCTATATTAGACACCTCTATAACAAGTTCCCAGACAATTTAAAGAATATTAACCTAATCAAAAACTTTAATTAACAACCTACAGAGTTTTTCCTCAAAAATACTTAATCATTGATGTTACCTTACAACTAAATAGGCCTTAGGGATTCTTGCTTAGAAACACAAAGAAGAAAGAATGTTTTTCCTAGGGAACGGAATTTTTTGTAATAAAAATTGCAAAATATGTACATATTTTTTTTGAAACGTGCAATAAAAAATAGTAAATACGTAAAATAAAAATTCCTTATTGTGTTTAAAATTGTTCTCTTGAAGCATTTTCCGAGCATAGAACGTTGTCTATCAGTTCTTAACAAGGATTCAGAGTGGTTGCAAGTAAGTTCTACCTCTACAGAAGTAATTGTACACTAGACTTCACCACAGATAAGAATTTTATTCGAAAATTAAAATACATTCATAGTGTATATTACAATGTTTACAAGGAGCAGATGTTCAAGTGAATAGTGGTGTCGTGTTGCAAGTGATGGATTCTGAGGTATGGAAATTAACATAAATTAACGTTAAGTAAGTACATTCCCTTAACAAATTAAAGGGAATATACTCCCTCCCCCCATCAAACAACGCTGTAAGAAAATATTTCATAAAATATGTTTGTTCGTTTTTGATCGATTAACAAACATGCTATTTGAAAAATGAGCATGTGGTTGAAATTACTTTTGTTCACGAAAATCTGCTCATTGCAAAATCATCTTTGACTCCGACTACACAACAAGCGAGGGGAGGGGGGTAAGTTTGACAAATCGTGGAGACGATAGGGGTGGGTGGGAAAGAAATGGATCATAGAAGCGCAGCAGCATTTCATTTAATTTGTAAGAAAGTTGACTCTGTAACATATATTGCAAACGTGATCTAAAATGTTCCGTTTCAACATACTAATTAAATATAAATTAAAATGTAAAGAAAGCGGTAAAAGCTAAAATCTATAAAAATATTTAATTATACCAAAATATGTAAAATAAAAATAGTTCTAATTCATTCAGAATGTCTCGTAAACTATTAAAAAATATTATTGAAGAGCAGATATCTAGTTTCTGTAAAAACATGTAATTACATGGAAATCCGTTCCCTAGTTATTGCAGATGCTATGAAACAATTTAATTAAAAAATTTTAATAATAATACTTTATGCACCTAGTATATTTTCCTATAATATAATATTTTTTATACTAATGTACACTTGGTATGTATATTTATGTATGCCAATTATCTCCAAAATTAAAGAATGTATCAAACACAAGAATAACGATTCATTTCTGTTTACATAATGATTTTTGATGATAATTCATTCCAACCTTATACTGAAACGACGTTTTGGTTGTATATGGAGGGAAATTATGGAAAATAATTTTCTTGCAGAGGTTTCAGAGATAAGTACATTTCATTGTATCTTTCTAGGTCTCTTTTCACAACATGTAGTTTAACCATTTACATATTATTTGTAAATATGTCAATAATATATTTGCAATAAAATGGTTGGAAATAAAATTAAATTTATTCTGAAAAGTCAATTTCGCCTCAATTGGAATTATCTACTTAAGAAAATGTTTCCCTTTTAAAAGCCTATTTTAGATGCCTTAAAAAGACTGTTTATTACCTCCAAGCCCTATGAAGGATTTTGGAAAATTTATTTTCCAGGTTCAAACTAGGTCTTTAATGTTCCTGTATCAACACTAAAAAGTTACTTTTACTTTCATTATAAACAATTGTTGAAGCATGAAGTTTCAAAGAAAGAAAACTTAAAGTGAAGACTCTTGTGTAGTACCATTCAGCAATATTATGACACTCAAAATGTCACTAGATATAGAATATGAAGGCAATCAAAGTTCCAAGTTTGGTTTGGCATTACATGATGTTATGCCTGGACAGATTTCTGGGGAGGAAAGAAAAAAGAAAACACACACACACTTGAGTTTTCCAACACTAATATTTTTATGAACAGTCACACACCCTCACAAATTTAAAATCATAAATTGAAATACTCCTAAGGATAATTGCAACTAATGAAAAATATTTTTATATACAAAATAGGTGTATTAATGGAAAGTTATTGCCAGACCATTGACCTGTCTTTCTATTTTCCATTAGTCGCTGCTGTCACACTCTGCAGAATATTCAGCTTTAAGAGAGAAATCTTTATATTTTTGTTTTACAATTATTCTCTTCAATTACCAGAATTTTCTATAATCTAAGACCATAAAATGTACCATTGGATTTTGTATCTCAAAAATCCTATTTGTGTTCACTATTGGAAATATTCCCAGAAACGGAATTTTCGCCGACTTGTAGTTGGTCAATTACCAAAACGTTTGACATTCAGAAGGGTCCCAGACACATTAACAATTGGGGCACAAATGGTTGAAAATTTGAATTTTGACCGGCATATATATTTCTATAAAACTCCCTCGTCAATTTACCATTATTTTGAAGAAGATGGGGTGAACTAATTCTTGGGACAGAATAAATATTTCTGTTCACACCAATTCTATATCGTAATTCTGATTGTCGGGTGAGGATTGGAAACGGACTTTCGTGCATGATGACACTTGAGGATCCCCTGGACGTAGGAAAACTAGAGGTTATCTCAAAACATTGCACAGGAACATCACCTTCTGTACTCTGAGTTCCCATCATGTCAAATTGATGAGTTCATAAGCTGATTCACCGCAAAAAGCACAATAATACGTCAAGTATCAGACTGCCTCCAACCACGAGCTAATCGCGCCGATTTGATTCGCCGTTGTTCGCACCAAAGAGTATATCCACTTTGTCCGTCCTGCGAATCATGCCTGTTCAAGAATCACGAAGAATTTACACATTGGTGGTCTCATGATGTAAGAATACTCCCAATCAGTGTGCCCTCTCCAGTTTACTACTAGTTTGCTATTAGATACGGCATCGTACCAACTAATACACCCGAGCAGGCTTTTTAATTTTTTCCCCCAAATTTGTCCCAACATTTATTTCGGTTTTCAAAAGTCAACTATTAGAATTTTAACATTATTCCTTGACAAGCACACGTATCAGTTCTTTTTCTTGAAGCATTTGCACTTCTTTCCTCGTAGAAGTACGAATGCAGGACAAAATATTGGGTCAACTTTCAAAAATGCTAATTTTTAGTACGGTAAATTATGTACCTATAAAAAATTTCTCCGTAACTACTGATAATAAATCACTTTTTTTTACCAACCAGACATTTCAATAAATGGTCTGATTATAATATTATTATAATACAAAATGTACGGACAATAATATTTTAAAACATATTTCTCATCCAATATAAGGTCGGAAACATTATCACTATTGCACATATTAAAAATTTTGGTTTTGAAATGCAATGATATAAGCAAGTTATTAGACAACGATTTTTTCCTTTAGGAAAATGAGCTGACAATTCAACACGTAAATGATCATACAAGTATAGGTAGCAGTTAATGCTAGTGCTCTTGAAAATAAACCCTTCCCAAACAATTATGAACGGAAGCCAGGTGCCACTCGTGCGCAGAATAATTCAGTGTAATTTGTCCTGTAAGCAGCATGGATGTTCCACTATGTTGTCGTCACTTGTCAATCCAACCTAAAACAAATACGTTTTGCTATGCATCTCAACGATATTTGTGCGAGTATTAAATATAGCAATTATTTGTAAACATCGGAGAGAAACGAACTGTATCAATTTGGAGGCAATGATGTACATTTTCGTAATCATAATCTATGAACGATGAATTATAGTGCCCTCCATTGGAGGCGCTGGCCAACTTGACCTGGTCAGTTACCATCAGAAACCAACAGCACATGATTTTCTGGTTACAAGTAATGACCGTTGTTTGGGAATGAACTTGTTGGTAATAGAGTAAACTAAGCTGTCAGGATAATTCCTTATTTTAGCCTTGAAGATTTAACATTATTTTACTATGTCGTATAAAGAAAAGGACAATCGATATAAGTTCGTCGGCAGAGAAACGGACGAATGTTACTCGTTTCGCCTGTTCTTTCGTTCCTCCTAGTTACTCTTTGAGAAGCCTCCATCATTTTAGCTCATCGGTGTCGTCACTGTTTTGACTAGTTAGTAGCAGAGAGCAGCAGAGAGTATGGAGATGGTATAAGAGAGAAGTGTTGAATCTGCGAGGAGTTTGCATGTGTATGAAATAATATACTTGTGCTGAAGTGTGCTAACAGATTATATGTTCTTATCTGGCGGACACAGCCTTTCATTTATTGCACGTGCTTAAAGAGTAGCAGCGAACAGTGGCGTTCATTAATGGCCTTATTGTAGGGCTGCACGATAGTACGATCGCTTCCGGTGAACGTTGTGAACTAAAAGCAAGAAAAGTAATTTTAAGTATTTGAGTGCCCATCAAGAACCATATAACCGCTAGTCCCGTCGGTGAACACACAGTACAGCTAATGTAACCTACAGTCAATAGTAGACTATTCAATTAGTGCTAGTGTTGTATGTCGTGAGACGTCAAAATGCCTAACAAACCGAAAAAGGAGAAAGAACCATCGAAAAAGACTGGTAATGGAAAGAACGGTAAAGATATTGTTGACAACGGTGACGAAATGAATAAATTAAATACGAATTCGTCGCAACCTCAGCAGCAACAGTTTTTATCACCAGGAGGTAGTGTCCCACCTCCCACCCAGATTAATAAAATCAAGTCTCCTGGTACCCCTCACATTAAAAAAGACAAGAGACAATCATCTTCAAGATTCAACATCAGCAAAAATCGAGAGCTTCAGAAACTGCCTCTACTCAAGGATGCTACCAGCAATGAGAGAGAGGAGTTATTTATCCAGAAAATTCATCAGTGTTGTGTTTTATTTGACTTTGTTGCTGATCCACTTTCTGATTTAAAATGGAAAGAAGTAAAACGTGCTGCATTGCATGAAATGGTAGAATTTGTTACCACTCAGAGGGGTGTCATCACTGAAGCAATTTATCCAGAAGCAGTAACTATGTTTGCTGTGAACCTCTTCAGGACCTTACCACCTTCGAGCAATCCAAACGGAGCTGAATTTGATCCTGAAGAAGATGAACCGACTCTGGAAGCTGCATGGCCACATCTGCAATTGGTATATGAATTTTTTCTGCGATTTTTAGAATCACCAGATTTTCAACCCAATATTGCTAAAAGGCACATTGATCAGAAATTTGTTTTGCAATTGTTAGAGCTCTTTGATTCTGAGGATCCTCGTGAAAGGGATTTTCTTAAGACTACGTTACATAGAATTTATGGTAAATTTCTTGGATTAAGAGCCTACATAAGAAAACAAATAAATAATATATTTTATCGCTTTATATATGAAACTGAACATCACAATGGAATAGCAGAACTCTTGGAAATTCTGGGTAGCATTATTAATGGTTTTGCCTTACCACTCAAAGAGGAACATAAAGTATTTCTTTTAAAGGTTCTTTTACCTCTACATAAAGTGAAATCATTATCAGTGTATCATCCACAGTTGGCATATTGTGTTGTTCAGTTTTTAGAAAAAGATCCTTTGCTCACTGAACCAGTTATAAAATCATTACTAAAATTTTGGCCTAAAACCCATTCTCCTAAGGAAGTCATGTTTCTTAATGAACTCGAAGAAATACTTGATGTTATTGAACCTGCAGAATTTCAGAAAGTTATTGATCCATTGTTTAGACAGCTGGCCAAATGTGTGTCTAGCCCTCATTTTCAGGGGCAGAAAGAGCATTGTATTATTGGAACAATGAATATATTATTTTAATGCAGCTGAAATTTTACCCATTTTTCCTTTAATTAAATTGGAAAAAACTATTCATGGTTTAAAAAATTGTTTATAAAAATAATGTCAGAAAACAAGAAAAAAAGAATGAAGATCGGGATGAAGCATGGTCTCAGGTGGAAGTGTTAGCAATGCGAAATCCTGGGTATGCTCCATCACGTACAAATAGCATTGATAATAGCATGGGGGATTTAGGGTCCCCTGGAGATGATGCAGCTCTTGATATTACCTATGAAAAATTAGAAGCTGAAGCTAGAGAGGTTCAGAAAGTGCGAAATAAAGATAAACCATTTCTCCGTCGAAAATCTGAACTCCCTTGTGATACATACACAATGAAAGCACTTAATGATCACAAGCGTGCTGATGAATTTCTTCTTACTCCACCAGATGTTAATAAGTGCTAAATAGAGGGCTTTTGCTTGTAATTGACTTGCAGAAGTATGCTGCAGTAAACAGGGCATGCAATTTTACTACTAGCTGAATTACCAAATTCTTCTGGTAGTATGTTTAATTATTATATACTAAGAGTAAAGGCTTCTTGTGTCAGTTGCTGCCAGCTATGCAGTACATATGAATCAGATAGTTGCAATATATATTAAAGGTCAGTTATGAAGTAATATTAGCAGAGTAACTAGCTGATTCATGAGTAATATTGCAGTATAATATAAACATTAGTTATGTACTGTGACTGGTAAGTTGTATATTTAACTGCGTTAGTTAAGTACTCTGACTGGCAAGCTGTACATTTAACTACCCTGTAGACACCCTTTATATATACCCAGTACATAGCTTCTATGATATATGGTCAGCTCTATACTGCATGCTGCCTCATTGAAGCGCAGTGTCCATTGGTGATGAACTCTGGTGTAATCATTATTGCAAGAATGTTATAAATGTATAATTAATCTCAAGTCACATAATTTTTTAGGTTATCAATGATGCTTCCATTTTGCATTGGACTCTTTATTAGGTTAGAATTAAGTTGCTAACTGTAAGCTCTTCATCCAATCATTAACCTATTCAGGGTTCATTACTGTAAAAATATATATTACCCATGGCGTAGCTGTCCTGTTTATGATTTGGCCTTATATCGTTCCAGTCTAATTCGGGACGTAAAGTAATATCTTTGTAAAATACTGGGAAATTGAAGTTATTTACAAATATTGTAAACATTGTTATGATGTGTTTGCAAAAATGCTCCGTGAATTGTGAGATGCTGCTGCTTAGTGTGGTTGAACATCTTGTATTTGTATATGTGCTAACACATGTTAAAAAAAAGTATGCCTTCAGGATCAAAGTGTAAATTAGATCTGCAAGAGGGAAAGCTGTTTGTTAAATATATTTGTTGTGCATCTTGTATATTTTACATGAGGTAGATACTATTATTGGTTGGTCTTAGGGGTGCCATACCATCAAACGTTGGTCAGTTTTGTGTACTTTATATTACTAAATGTGTTGAACTGTAATTACCATGTTTGGTGGTTTGTGGCAGTACTGATTTATTCTTTTGTTTTGGAATTAATTATGTGTGTGATAATTTGTGTTGAAAGCCCATTTTTTAACCTTGCAGAGAATTTTTCTTCAAGCATGGGAAAGAGAGAATACATGTAATGGAGGGTCAAGTAATGTGTGCTGAATAAAGTTATTCAACTTTGATTTCATTGCTCTTCATAATATCAGTGGAGAATTAGCTTTGCCCCCCTCCCTGGATTTTTAAGTTTAAAATTATCTGAAAAATTCTCTGTGCATTAAAATTTGTTATACTAGGCATAGGAAGCCTGACTTATAAGATGTGAAACATTGTTCGTAGAAATTGCAAGATAAGCTTGCGACACAAAAACAAAAATGCCACTAGTTACCTGTAAAATCAACATGCACTGCCACAAGGTCTGGTGATGTAGACACCCCTGCAGGGGAATTGAGAGGAAGCATGTTGCTGAAACACTGAAAACTAGTACTGTGACCTAATAGTTCATGCTTATCCAATGCTGAAGATGTGATATTATATAGGTCAAGGTCATAGGTCTTGGCAAGTGTATTGAGCACATGATACAGACTAGTTTGGAGAATTTTCCCCTCACCTGTATGACAATATTTCTTTGGGCTTTCAGCAAGATCACCATGGCATACCATGTCATCAAATGCTTTGCTTGTAATTAAAGTTTTCCGTTATTGTTGTAATGGAGTTTCATTGCAAAAGTTCCTTTACATACCAACATCAAAATAAATGCCCTGTATCCTAGAATGCCTTGCTCTATCAAAATGCCATACATTAGTATTTAAAAAATAAAATTCTGGGATGTAAATACAATGAACTCTAATACAATATGCAGAGAATTATTGGAACTATTTTGGATCCTCCAATAAATTAGGGCCCATTTAAAAAGCAAATAATTAGTAACATTTTATAGATTTTATAAAATCAAAGTATTTTATTTTGAATAATGAGTTTAATAAACAAAAGTTTTACATGGGAAATCACACAACATAATTTATTTTTCAATTGGAAAGAAGAACCATATAGAAATATAGTATTGTCCTACACACACATTTTCACTTCACTTTCTTTCACTTGCATTTTTTTTCCTTGTGCATATTTTTCATATGTATACATTTTACACTAACTTACCACTGTTTCTCCTTTTTACCTTTTTGAAGAGTTCTTCTCATCGCATGAACTAATATGGTGTTTCTTTGAATGTTTCATTTCTTTTTTGTGTTTTTCTTCTCCTTCTAACATCTAACCTCATGTTTTCGTTTCTTCACTTTCTTATTTCTTCCACTCTCATCAGAACTTTCTTCTGAAGAATTATCCCTTTGTTTCTTTTTTTTTGCGTTCTTCTCTTCTTCAATGTCAGAAGAACTGGAATCTGAACTTGTATCCCTATTTTTGTGCTTGCGTTTGGATTTCTTTAATTTGGACTTTTTTTCTGATTTTCCCTTTTCTATCTCTCTGAATTTCCTGTAAGAGAACATAATGTTTATGAATGGACATAATTTATTTATTTCAATTACACACCACAATGACAGAAGGAATGAAATTCATTTTAAATTTTGAATCAAAGTTAAAGGATATTTTTCATGGCAGCATTCCATTCACACTAGGTTCATCTGGAAAGTGACAAAGGATAATAATTTGCTAATTTTATCAAATAAGTTTAAGAAGTTGAAATAAACTTAAACCCACATCTCATCCTTAATACTTAAATATACTTCAAGAGCAGGAGGAAAGAAGAAAGTAAATGAGCTTGAAAATTGCATCTCCTTTATATTTTAGTTTTTGAAATAAACCAGCAAAGAATATATTACTATATCCCTTTGAAAGTTGAGAACGTATTTGAATGCTTGGGACAATTATCTGGTACTTCACTTTGCTAGCAGAATTATATACATCCACAATAGTGGAAGTTATACCTACTGCTTTCATAAAATTCAATTTTCACACTTTCATTGCAACTCAGGACAAAAAAAAAATTGATACTTAAGAAGATAAGATGTAACCTCATTTACAAAATGTTATGAGAATTATAAGCAAATATTTTGAAACACTAACATAAAATGTTAGGAATTTTTTTAGAAAGTCACATAATTCGGAGATTGACTACCACTCTGATGTTAATTGGGTTTTTGAAAATATACAGTAGCGAATAAATTAATCCGAACATAAGCTGTCCGTTAGAACATTTTATTTTCACACTGGAAAGCATACCAAATGTAAACTTTTCATGTACAAACAATTTATATTCCCTCTTTTTATTGTTAATAAGTTCATTTATTCTCTTAGGCATTGACTCTACCAAAGTTAAACACTATTTTTTATTTTTTCGTCATGAAACCAGACTCTGACAAGTAACTAACAGAAGGTTTATTTTTGCATCACATTTAATTTTTCCCGAGTTATTTTTCACTATCGACCATAGATATTTCATTGAATTTAGATCAGGAGAATTTCCTGGCCATTGGAACACTTGAACTATGATACTTCCTTTTTGAAAAAAACTAAAGCTTTCTTTGATGTCTGACACAGTGCAAGGAACTGTTGGATGATCAACACCTTGTTCTTTTCAAATAGTGGTACTATTCTTCTCTCCAATATTTTAATGTATTGATCAGTTTTCATAATTCACCACCAACAATGAAGATGAAGATAGCACAACAATGAGTCAATTGAATTTCACAATACAGCTGCCTACTAAAACAGTCTTACCAAATAATATTATCATAATCCCCTCTGTTCGGATTAATTTGTTCGCTACTGTGCACTTTTGTAGTTTGATTCAAATCATTTAGAGAACTTAAGTGCTTAGTATGTACCAGTATATGAGCAGATTTACTTCAAACGGTGAACATTTGTACATTAATGGAAATCATTAAAACTGTGCAAAGAATTTTCACTTTTATGTGTCAAAAATATATCCTCAGCTTTAATGAGAAGAGAGGAGGTTGAGATGGATGGATGAATGATGTGACCACCACCTCCAGCATGTGTCTCTGTAATGCCAGGAACACCTTCCTAAACAATTAAGATTTATTTCTTCAAAGTCATCCACTGAACAGACAGTTAAATTAAATCTTAATGCATTATTTTTTTTTATTTCAGCTTCTCTTAGACACTTCCCTCAGTATATTTTTGATCCTTGAGAAAAACTACTCCCCATCTGAATTGCTAAGATCTGTTTTCAATTATTTTTTTCTTTCAATTATGCTCTTTTATTTCTGTTTAAACTTTTCTGCACTCTTATATTGCCTCACAGTCATCAATATTCTCCAGTATTATACTCCAATCATATACATCAATATACTTCATTTCATGGATCATCATGCTTGTTTCAGTTCCAATAATTTTTGTTTAATGTTATAAAACACAGATTAAAAATTTTTTTCCAAAATTAACCATTTACATTTTAAAATAAATTTTTGAATTTTCTTTTGACAAGTTTAGTGTATGAATACAAAAACAGATAAGTTACAACAAAGCCAGCATTAATGTATGGATCAGAAAACAATTCTTTTATTTAAACATAAGGTCTGTTCATGTAAATCAGCTCTTATGGTGTCATCCCAACAGGAGCTTGAAACTTACTAAGGTGGCGATTAAGCTCCCAATTGCATGACACCATAACAGTTAATGACCTGCCAAAGGACACTAAGAATAAATTAAGTTTAGACCTTGAGTACTAGAGACCTTCAGAGATAAGAAACAGAGGAAGATTCCAATACATCTGGAAAGACTTTTGAAACCAGAGTGTCACAGAAATGAAGAGGAGACACCGAGATTGAAGGAAAAGAATATATGTGAAGGTATAAATAAGAAAATGGTTGAAACTCGTGCAAAGAATGGAAGAAAACAAACTAAAAAAAGTGCTGGAATTCCAGCCCCAAGGCAACAAGGAAGACAAAAAGATGGAGACAACAAACACCTGGTAGACCAAACACTACAGGAACTATAGAGAACAGGAATCACTTAAACCTTACCAACTGTCCATCATGATGACGCCATTTTGTTCATTATTATTTATTGGACAAAAGAAGTGCAGGAAGTAGGTTTGCCACATTAAGTCAAAATGAATGATAGTTTAAACACCAGATTCAAAACATTAACACGTGTACACAATTTTTAAGAATATAACAAATAAAACAATTGTTAATGTTAACTGTTTTGCAAAAATCAACAATTTTGGTAATTATGAGATAATACGACATGGCTATCAGATTCATTGATTCCGAGCGTATCAACAACAGTTATTAGTCCCGGTATAGTGCATATTTTTATCGCTGAAGGTGGCAATGATCTTTACCCGCTGGATGGCGAGATCCGGCGCAGACCTACGTTGTCTTGCAAGGATATTCCCCAATCAAATATCTCACCAGCGTGGCATCGCCCCAGCCGAAACAAGCTTTATGCTCCCGACTGGTGTGTAAGGGGTGAGGAAAGAGTATGGAAAGATCACATGCGGTCCGTGGTCCGTCTGTTACGGTACTGCTACGGCACCTTCGCCAGGTGTTGATAGGAAAATATAACGGAAAACTACCTATCAGAGTAGCCGACCGTTAGAATTCTCCAGATAGCGACTGAATTCGAACTAGCTGAGTAGCTAGTGTCGACACTTCTGTCACCGTCGGGACTCAAACCCGAGGATCTCCCGGTCTGAGGCAATGCAATGCATTGTGGGAATTCTGATTTGGTGTTATTGACGTTCTTATAAGAAGAAATAAAAGAGGTCATCTTCGTCAATTTATTAGCTTTATTAAGATAGACGGCTTTGCCGTCATCGTCAATCAACAAGACACAAAGATATAACAAAATTATAAATAAATACACAATAAGATAGAAAATTAAAACAACATTCCTTCTTCTCAGGACATGCTTGAAACTAAATATGATATTGCAAGCGCTCTTTCCCGCGACAAAACCATAGCCTGCCACATCAAAAACACACACCATGAAATTACTACTGCCAAACAGCTTCTCAAGAAAGCCACGAAAAACAACTTGACCATTACAAAAGATGACAAAGGGAACACGGTCGTCATACTCAACACCCAAGACTACAATGACAAAATAGATGATTTCCTGAATGATGAGAACATTGAACAAATTCCTAAGGACCCCACGAGTAAACTTCTTGTTAAGTTGAGAACAGAACTCGAGGAGTCCCCCGCCCTATTCACAAAATCCAGATATTTTATTCCCTCTAATCCCGCCCCCCCTCGCCTCTACGGCCTCCCTAAAATCCACAAAGAAAACATACCTATTAGACCTGTTGTTTCCTACACCAACACTATTACCAGCAGACTCGCTCACAGACTCAACAACCTCTTTCATGAACACGTACGTTTTAAACCCGTCCATACCATCAAGAACAGTTTGGAACTTGTGACCAAACTTCAAGACATACACATACCGGCCAATGCCAAACTGATATCCTTTGACGTTACAAATTTATTCCCTAGCACCCCGACTCAAGACTGTAAATTAATTTTACAAAATATCCTGGACATAGCTACATGCCCCGTACCAATACAAACAGAACTGTACAATCTGATCACACTCTGCATGGACACTAACTACTTTATGTTTAATAACTCTTTCTACAAACAAAATTCTGGTCTTCCGATGGGATCACCACTACTTGCGGACATGTTCATGGACAATTTTGAAACACTCTTGTTTGAGACACAACATCCCCTTCAAAATTTAACGTACTGGTACCGCTACGTCGATGACATCTTAGCTCTATGGGCAGGTACAAGACGACTCGACATCTTCGTCGAGTTCCTTAACTCCAGACACCCATCCATAAAATTCACTAAAGAACTAGAAAATGAAAATCAATTAATTTCTTAGACCTAACCATCTCTAGGTTGGACAACAAACACATCTTCAATGTTTTTAGAAAACACACACAGACACTGTCCCACAGACATCCCAACATCCATCTGCCCACAAACACGCAGCTTTCCATGCCATGATTCACAGACTTGTCAGCCTTCCCTTATCACAAGACAATTTTCAAAAAGAAACACGCACCATTAAATACATAGCTACCGCCAATGGATACAGTACCACTCTCGTTGACAACATACTACGCCGCAAATTAAATAAGAAAAAACTGAAAACGTATACAAGCCTCACTCCATTCACCCAGAAACCATCAAAATTTATTTCTATTCCGTTCTTTGGAAAAATATCGCAGAAGGTAGCCCATATTCTTCACAAATACAATTTTCACGTTTCCTTTACCACACACAAATCCCTCAAACACCTACTCTTACCTCGCAACACCACCTCACTCATGGCGAAATCAGGAGTTTATGAACTCCACTGCCACAATTGCGAGGCTAAATACATCGGACAAACAGGTAGAAGCTTCAATGCCAGAGTTAAAGAACATTTACATGCATGGAAGCACAATACAAACAAATCGCACTTTGCTACACATCTTATAAACGCAGGCCACACTTTCCACCTAGACTTAGACATTAAAATTCTTATAATAGAAAATAAATTATGGAACAGAAGCTCTTTAGAAATCTTTCACATATTTCAAGCCAAACAGAAATCTGAGGCCCTTCTCAACGAACAAACTAATTTCCCTCTGTCCCCTCTACTAATAATTTTACACATCCCGACCTCACTGACTCCCCCGCCTCCTAAGACATTTCTAAGAGAACACTAAACAGACCTCCTCCGACCCCTCGCCGGACCTCCGGAAAGCAATAAAATCCCCGTGTCACGTTTCCTCTGGGCACAGTCGACCGACTTTTGCCGAAAGCAGCGAGGTAAGCAAAGCGGCTCAACTTATTATTCAATTATTTCTCCATCTTTGTAATAACATTTGATATTAATTATTATTACTACCCCATTTCTGATTATATATATATATATATATATATATATATATATATATATATATATATCGGTATTAATCCCCCCCGTCGCAATTCATTTTTGCAATTTTATCTGCTATATGTTCCTTAACTTTTGCAATCATATAATGTGTCTTTCTTTATTGATTTTTTTAAAATTTGTACTGGTACTAATCCTCCCATTGCATTTCCTTTTTTTTTGAAATTTTATCTATCTGTAACTAAATACTTAAGATGTATCCATTAATTGTAATTTAATTTTCTATCTTATTGAGTATTTATTTATAAGTTTGTTATATCTTTCTGTATCTTGTAAACTGGCGATGACGGCAAAGCCGTTGAAAGCCGGCTATCTTAATAAAGTCAATATGTTGACGAAGATGACCTCGTTGAAGAGACCAACACTCGTTGATTTTTTGGCCACAAAGAACAAATTTAAATCAGGGCGCAAGCGTTCAAAAGCAATAACAAGCAAATTTGCTTACATGATACGCAAAGATCAATCGATCAGTATTATTGAGAACAATAGATTCAAGGTATTAATTAAACATCTTGAATCTAGATACACCATGCCGAAAAGAAAAGAACAATCCTTTAATCACAATTTCGATTCTCCGATATTTCAGTAGTTTAAAAATAATTAAATTACTGTATATGATTCCGAATAACTCGTTTTCAGTATCTACATTAGACATTTCAAATTAAACAAGCATTTATTGTTCAAATTTTTAATTCATAAAATTTATTTTATAGGCATCCTGAAATACCGAACCCACGAAAATGCATTATCATGAGGTCATTATAGGAATACTCTGAAGTGACTACGAAATATCATGCAGTGTATACGAAACCACAGCACAAAAGGTTGAATTAAATGTGCAGACTTGCTTTCGCCTGATGCAAATGTACTAACTTACTGGAATAACAAAGTGGTTCTCCCCAATTTCAGAGAAAGTGCTGTTCGATTCCTGTGCATTCCATCAGTCACAGTGTTTTCGAAGAGACTTTCCAGTACAGCTGGATTGATATGTGACAAAATAAGAAATAGAATGGACCCAGAAAGAGTTAGAATGTTACTTTTCCTTAATAAGAATCTTTAAAAACTTTAAAAAAAATGTATGTTAATCTCAATAGTTTTTAAATATTAATAGTACATGTATGCATGTGTGAAGAACAAAATATATCCTTCCAATTCTGATTGAACTACTTTTGCTGCTGAGTCTTTAAAGAAGTATGGTATCGAGTATCGAAGCTCTCAGACAGGTAACGGCATTGAGTATCTAGAAATTCAGGTATCGACGCATCACTAAATTCAATTTTTAACATGGACTTAATTATACATATTTTGGTAAGTTCTCTCCTGTCTACTTTTATATTTTGTTCTTACAACTTATATATTTTTCACTTATATTTGATTTTTTAATGAATTTCATTTCTGATTTCTGTGTAATTCTCATTTTTTATTTTCAGATGTAATTATGTCAATTATATGTTTTTGTATATTCCTGAAGGTGCATGTAATTGAGCCATGAAACATTGTTGGACAATAAAGGCTTTTGAAGAAAAAAAATCATTGATGGTTTAAAAACAAAAGGACACTTGTGTTTAATTATTTTATTAGAAACAAATTCATATAGTTCACAAGACAGTATGTAAAGTAGAACACCATAAAATCGGCTACACTCATCATAAAACCATTCTCCCGCAAATTATATTTTTGAGGTGTTACTTCTCTTAAACATCGACGAAATGTACGTCGCATATTACCAGTTCATTGCATGGGAACGTGCATGCAATCTAATACTGCAAGAACTTTAGAAAATTAGCAATTTCATAAAAAAATCTTCTTGGGTGGTTTCTACATTCCTTGGAAACTTCACGAACGTATTGTAGGTCACAATTCTGTAATGGCACGAGCCACTTCACTTACAACATTTGAAGCAGTAGATTTGCTCACCCCACTTAATATCTAGTTACGATAAAAAATGATCCCATTGCAAAATAACGCAGAGTGAAAAGAAGTCGGTTCATTGGCGATACCTCAACACGATCACTGAAAGCACTTTATTATTCTTTATATGGCACACTTCTCTTGATTATTTATTTACACTACACTTCTCTTGATTTACACTACACTTCCCTTTATTTATTTACACTACACTTCCTCTTATTTATTTACTCTACACTTCCTCTTGATTATTTACACTACACTTCCCTTTATTTATTTACACTACACTTCCCTTTATTTATTTACACTACACTTCCCTTTATTTATTTACACTACACTTCCCTTTATTTATTTACACTACATTTCTCTTGAGTATTTATTTTCACTGTTCACTTCTCTTACACTGTCGCACAGTCCTAAGCACTGACCGCTGTTCGATGCACTGGCCACAGTCCACTGCACTGACCACAGTTCACGGCGACGGCCACGGTTCACGTCACTGAGCACAATCACTGCACTGCTATTCACCGCGATGCACACACTTCACAGCTCAGCTTCCACTTCAGACTTAAGACTGACTCGCGGTCGCCGGCTGCAGCGTATTTATACTCGGCGGGTGCCGTCGAGAACTTTCCGGACCCCGCGAACACTTTGGGACAATCTAGTGCTAGGGCCGCCGACAGATGACGCAATCCGCGCATACAGGTAGTTCGTGGTGGTGCCGGCAGGTGACGCAATATTCGTTACAATATCTTTTTGCTCATTCAGTTCAATTTAGTCTAATAAACTTGCACTCGTCAATTTGTTTTGCATGAAATGAAAAAAAAGTGCCACTGAAAGAATTATTAAGAAACCTTGCAACTCTTCCCAACCCACAGCGGTCCATCCCCGAGATTCTCAAAAGCTGGCACCTGAAGAATCAAGTTTGTATCATGCTTGGCGCTTAAACGAAATATCGCGTATGCAAACTCCTTTGAAGATTTTTTCACGCGGGGAGGGGGGGGCGTGAATACTTCGAAGTTAAATGGACCGACGATCATCCACACCCTCCTTCATGGAGGAGGCCGTAGCTTATTGATAGGGACGGCATCTAGATTTGATTGTTCTAAAATTGAAGACATTGTTTGTAGAGCAATTGAAATTTTTTGTAAATTGACAAATACCTCCGTATAATTTAATATCTTTTTTACGAGACTGACATATTTGCTTAAGTGCACTAAGTGTAATTAAGTTTGCTTCCATCAGCCACTTTTGCTCGATCCTGCCTTCGCTGGGAACATCTCATTGTGCGATAGCGATCTGAAAGACATTCATGTGCTTTAACAGCCCTGATACGGGTACCTTTCCCATACCGTTGAGATGGCAGTGGCGGATTGTGAACAAATGTTCAGGGTAGGCAAAACAAATAACTGAACAGCAGTGGATCCCGGGAAGGGGGCTTGGGGGACGTGTTCCACCTCAATTCGATTGTTTTGAAATTTTATTGAAACAATTGTCTCACTGCTACCATTACCAAGCGTTATTTCCTTGAAGCACGCGCAAATGTGATTTCAAGATATTCAGATCGAAAAAAATGTTGCGAGTTTGTGTTGCTCTGACAATAATTCAGAAATCTTATTAAATTGTTTCCAAGTGTTTACGACTCACTGAATTACATGTGATTTTTTGATATTTCATGTTTTTTATAGTTTTTGATAAATTTTTCGCGTCAAAATATCCATCTTTATTCAAAGTACTCTCTTTAATAGACAGTAAAAGACATGGCCAACAATAAAACTTAGCTTTAATTCCACTGTTTGCCATGTATGTGTCATGCCACGAAGGTTTGAATTTTCTTGCAGTTTTGTTATCAGGACAATGAACAACCGTACTCAACATAGGAATAGGTCGATCAGTCCAAAATTAGTCTTCTACGTCAATAAAAACTGCATGTTATTATGATTACATAGGCTTCCGCGGCCGGAGTTTGTATTGACAAGGCTATCCGACACGAGCCGGGTCTGTCGTGGTGGCTCACGTTTTGGCCAACATCGTCTTCCTCAGAGCGTACTGCTGAGTAGTACGCTCTGAAGAAGTAATTATTGTAATTTGAAAAATGACGTTGAGGCTTCATGTAAATCTCCCCAATTAAAATATCGGTTTCAAACTCTCAGTGTCTCGGGTTCGATCAGACAGATCGGGTGTTATCAATTTTGAAGAATATCGTCTGAACGCCTTGGGACACGGTGGTTTACGAGCTGGCGTTGACCAGACAGACGTTTGGCCATCATTCGATTTTGCGTTATCAAGAATCCAGTCTAACTACATGTGATAAAGTGACTTACTACATGTAATGGGACGGTTGCGTACGTCGGAATTCGACATATAATTTTAAATAATATTTCACGAGGCATTGGATCTCGCAAAACTTAGATGGGTAGGAATAAAGTAAAAATTGCTCTCCTGACTAATCCCACGCAGGCACGCGGCGAGGGAAGGGCCGTCCTTTGTTAAGGGCTGGGGCGAGAGGGTGAGGCAGCATGACGCAGGGGGGAGTATGTCCCCGCTACCGACGCTCCGCGCCCAAACTTTCCGGCGAATTCTCAATTCCAGGATCATGATAAAATGCATCTACGCAGCAATAGAGTGACATCGCGATTGGCCGCCCACGCGCCTCGCAGTTTTTACGGGCCCAGCGCGGGCCACCCGCGAACCAGTCGCGGGTACCACGTGACCCGCGCGCACCTACATGAATCGTAGCCGAAATCTGCACCTGTCACCTGCATCGGAGAGAGCAGAGAGTAAAGTCGTAACTAGCTTCTGAGTCGGAGAGAGCGTGGCAGTTTCATGCGTTCGCGTCCGTGACAACTTGGTTCTCGGGAGAGCAGCAATGATGACCACGGGCACTTAGCGCTGTCGCTGCCGACTGTCCGTCGTCGCTCCAGAACCGTCGGCCTCGCATTGCTGCTATTTGCGGGCGCGAACGCAAAGAGGACAGTTGTCGCTGAGCGAACGTACGATCGTGAGGCACCGAGATGGCTGCAATTGGACAATAACTTATGGAGGGCACGTGTACACACACCGCTGCCGCCGCCGCAAGCCACATGGCTGCCGTGCGGGCATCGCCAACGCCGCTGACGCGGGGAGCCGTCGACCGTCTTCCCGACACAGCTGGCCGTTGAGCGCATCGACCGCTGGAGGAATGAACCCGCCAGCCCTGAGGCTCCGGGCACCACGGTGCGGCGAGTCCATAAATTTAGGTTGTCTTAGATGTAAGTTAGATTTAGATTTATAACTCCTGTAACCATAGGCTTCACGTCAAGAATTCCCTGCTGAAAAAATGAGTCATTAAATTCCTTTGTTAAAGGTTCTCCCATCGTTTTAATAAGTAATGCATGCACAAGCCTGATCACGTATGCATCCTTCCCCGCATCGTTTTGGTATCGTCCGGACAAAGCTGTCGACGGAGAAGCAGGTGAGTGGACTAGCCCTGAGATGGCTCCGCCCCTCCGTGTAACAGCGGGGGCGACAAGATACGATATAGTAAGTTATAGATAAAATTTACTCGCTTTTTCGTTACCAGTGCCCGACAATGAGTACTGCTGACAAAAATCGCTGATTTCCAGCGCAGGATTGGCGGGAATATAAAAAATATTGAAACTTATGATATACAGCGATTTTTCTGTTGCAGTGCTAACAAGTCACAACCGAAATTCGTTTACAAATCCTAAACCTCGATTACAAAACCTATTGAATTCTAATACAATATATTCTCTGAACATAGAAGACCAAGAAGTAATCTGTTATTGTTCAAGAATGTATATCAATAGAAAAAGATCAAGACACAGTATAATACATAATCACAATCCTCTCGCTCTCATGTGGTAAACATCAGCAACAAGTTCGGCTACATTCACATAAAATTGGTGTTGAACCCTTAAAAATGATTGTTTCACCCATATGAAAAGAATACCATTGTTGTAAAGTGATCATAAATTATCTCTATTTCATATCATTTAGAAATTTAAAATTAAAAAAAAATAAATCTAATTATCTTAATGGTATTAAAAAATAACCAGTAAAATATTTGAATCTAAATAATATCTGTAGTTAAATTAACTGATACACAAATACTCTAGGCTGTCCGGGTGACGCCGCTTTGAAGGCTATGATGCCGTATTGATTACTAGACATTCCGGGCGTGTCAACTGCTAAGTTCATTAGTCCCGTATGTGTAGTGCATACTTTTTGCTCAGGTGGCTATGATCTTGCCCCACTTGATGGCTAAATCTAGCGCCGACCTACCGTCGGCTAGCATGGTTTTCCCCAGCCGGGTCAAGCTGTAAGTTCCCGACCGGTCCTCTCAGCATGTGATAGTGTAGTGCATGTAAGTGTGTAAGGGGTGGGATAGGACAAGGAATGGGGAGGAAAGATCGCGCTCGGTCTGTGTCCCGTTAGGGTACTGCTCCGGCATTCGCCTGGTATTGATGGGAGAAATCACAGAAAACTACCGATCAGACCAGCCGGCCGCTAGTTCTCCCGACAGCGACAGAACTCGACTTATGTAACTGGGACATGTTCTAAGTCCCCGAACGGTCTCCCGGTATGTGATAGATTAGTGCATGTTAGTGTGTGTGTGTGTGTGGGGGGGGTAAGGTTAGGACAAGAAGGAAAGATCGTGCGAGGTCCGTGGCCCGTTTGGTAGGGTACTGCTTCGGCATTCGCCTGTTGTTGATCGGAGAAACCACGGGAAAAAACTACCGATCAGAGCAGCCGGCCGCTAGAATTCTCCTCCAGACAGCGATTGAATTCGACCTAGCTCACAAGCTAGTGCCGAAAGTCCTACCGCCGCACACTAGTTGAATCGGGCCTAAAACGTGGTCATAATTGCAAATACCAGTGGATTTGCGTAAAAATTGGTGTCAATGGGTTTTTGAGGTCGCTGAATTTGAATATCATGAAATGAAATTTCAAAATTCAAAATGGAGGAAAAAAACCAAAAAAATTAAGGTAAATATGCTAAAGTTTGAAACTGAATTCAAATATTGCAACGAAATTCAAAACCGCTGCTTTAAAAAGATATATCGGATTTAAAGGGTAAAGAATTTTTTTAGAGGGAAATGTGATTTAAGCGAGTTTTTGACATCCTTGGTTCATTGATTTACTTAACGTATAAAAAGTGAACAATCGTTATGATCGTAAAGTAGCATCTGCGCACCTTTTCCTGTGCTCTGGAATCTATACCCTCTTCCATTTCCTGCACTATTTTTTTAATTGAATTATGAAAAAAGGGAGCTTTTGGTAACATTTGATATATTAACTGATCAAATTAATTCTACTAATGTTCTCATCTTTGAAAAGAAACATCTACAATGTGTCATTCACTCTACAACTTAATTGCGTTAGAGAGACTATTATGGCAATTTATGATTTCACGTCTTATCCTAAATACACCGTTATTAACGGAATATCTTGCCCAAAATCGTGGTGATTTTAGAATATCTGTGCAAATCCTAACTATTGTTGGGCATTTATATATCTTTTCATTCTTTTGACATAAAGGAAGAGAGGCAGTGAAAGGAGACACACAACATAGGAAGTGGATTTACTAACGACTGAAGACTCCTGGGAGATCCAAACTGAGCATGAAGATCATGACACCGGAAAACAAAGATCACTTCGATGCGTCACTGCAAGTCAGATGCTCAAGAAAGGAAATTCTTAAGGCTAAATGTACCGACACTAGTTCCATTTGTCGCCACCACGTGGCAGCACCAAAATAAGCAAAATTTACTAGACCGATAACGCCTGAACAAATTATCCGATTTTCGATCTGTAAACGGCATTGAACTCCTTTTTAAAATAGAATTCACGCTACGATGCCGTTTTTTCAAAAAATATTTCAAAAATTTTTTAAAAATGATCTCATAGTTCCGGGAAGAAATTAAAAAATGTGGACTTATAGCGCGATGACGACGTGTTTCCTGAATCCAACGCCGTGTCAATCATGCAAATCGGATGAATAGGAGCTGCGTAAAGTGAAATTTCGGGAAAAAATACCTGATCCCCCTTCCCGCTTCACGCAGTTGCGTCACTCGACCCTTTTGGGGGCTATCTCGACTGTCCCAGTGCCATATCGGATTTGGAAATCCCGGAACCCCTCCCCCACGGCCACTTTAGCCTAGCCCTTCGCGGCGGGCGCTGAAAGAACGCCCGCCCGGTGCCTAGAGGTTCTCACAGAGTAACAACCTGCTCCATGGTTTCACAATGGGCAAACTGAATCAGACCTCTCCATTCGCGTGATGATTATTATTAATATTATTAGTGTTAACAATAATAATAAAGTCCTAATGTTTCGTTCTTTTCAAGTATTATATTTCTCTGCTAAGAAAGCAAAGGATAAAAGTCAGAGAACTCAGCAGGGTATTCCAGCGTAGACCAAGACAAGATAAAGAAAAGTTTCTTCAAGAAATATAGCATGTCATACGCAGTTTTTAACTGTTTTTTTGACGTTAAATAAATAAATAAAAAAAGAAAAATGCAAAGAAGTGGAAGAACATAACAACAAAAGGAGGCCTAAAGAAATGTTCCGGGTCATTCGAAATATGATCAGGGAGTGTAAACTGGCAATGAGGAATAGGCAGGGACCGAAAAGGTATTAGATACCATTAAAATATCGGTATTTTACATACCTTTTTCAAATACCTATGTTCTTTTATACCGGTAAAATACCTCTATAGGACGTCTATAACGGTATGGACGTCCATAAAGGTTATAAAGGTATTATACCTGTATTTTCAATGAAAAATAATAGCTTACCATCCATAAATGTCGACTAAATAAGTTATTTTTTAATAATATCTCACAATATGTTTATTAAACTAATATACTTTTATAATTGTTATTTATTGTTTGAATTATTATTTTGTTTATATATAATACTCGGTTACTAATAATTAACGAAACGCGAATGATTCCACTAATTCTTATATAGTAAATATAATCTCCACTTCGTCACTGCACAATGTTCTCGCCCACTGCAAACTGCTCACCGCCCTCTTCCTACGCTTGGGCATAGCGAATTGCCCTAGTGTAGCACGCAGCCCGCCGAAGAACGCGGCGAGATGTCTGCACAGGTCAGAAAAGTCACGCTATCAGAACAGCAGTGTGCCAGAGGTGCGACCCTGCTTCCAGCTCAGAAGGGTGACTACACTTGAGCGCGTGCCCTGGCGGCGCTGGACTAGGATAGAAAGGAGCGCGAAATGAGGAGCAAACATTCAAAACGTGACATGTCCACTTTACTCCTTTTCGAGAAAACGCAAAAATGTTATGTCATCAAAATTATGCAATGTTTTATTTGTACTTAATTCTGAATTATGTAATAATGATTGCTAAATATATTATTAATATAAAATTTAAATATTCTATGAACTTACATTTAAAGAAAACAACATTTATGTCAACTGGTAAAAAAGGAAGCCATCAACGGAGAAGTGATATACATGGCAGGCGAGGTTAAATACTTATGAATTACAATAACAAATTCTGGATACTGTACAGAAAAACTAAAGAGAGGAATAATTTTAGAAAAAGCAGCGGAAAGAAAATTACACAAATTCATAAAATATGTAATAATTATCAGCGAGATACAGGAACGCCGTTCCGTCGTGTTCCGTCAGAAATCAAGCCTTGCGTAAGACCAAAATCCAAATAATCGAGAAAATGGTATTTCTAATCCTGTTGTGTGGGTGTAAAAGCTAAACATTGAGATAGGCCGAAAAAAAGACAGATGCTTTTGAAGTATGGACACGGAAGAAAATATTAAACGTACAATGGTAGGGCAAAAAGATAAATGCCGAAATTTTGAAAAGAAAACAGAACTTTCTCTAAAAGCCAAATCCAAAAAATTGAAAATAAAATATTTTGGGCATACTATGAGTCGAACAAAATCTCTAGAAAAGGATATTATGCTTGGAATGATAGAATGAAGCGGAAGAAAAGGGTGTAAGTGGCACAATTGAATAACTAATACGCAATATCACAAACAAAAGGAAAAAGGCAGTTCGAGTCCGAGTGAGCAATGAACAAATTGCTAGCATCCTATTGCTGTGTATATCCAGATAGGTCTAACAAGGGATGGCTTGCGATCTATGTTCTAGTACTATTTCTCTGCTCGTTCAGACCCCGCGAAGAATTGAGACCTGCAGATGAAAGGAGAGATGCTCACAGCCGCTGCTTGACCGAGACTGGAGCCGACAAATAGACATCATCGCACTGAACAGTGTGTTTGATACCCGCAGTCTTTCATGCGTACATTCTGCCATTATTAGGGAAGAACTCGCTGAATTATCGGCGCGTCCCCTCCCATTTTCGGATAGCAAGAAAAGCGAAGGAACGATGCTCAAGTAATACAAATGAAAATATCAATGTTCAAAATTAAAACATCTTTCAAAAACCTGGTTTAGAAACATCGATCAAGTTCGTGCGGAAGATAATTTGTTTTGACAGTGGCTATGATAGTTAATTTATAATTACTATTTAGACAAAACGGCAAAAGAAAGTAAAAAGAATAACAGCGAAACTAAGCCTGAAAACTATCGCCCAGGGTCATCTTATGGAGTCACAACTTCCTCAAATGGGTACAGGAAGGTGGGCGAGAGACCTTACACCTAGAGTGCTTGCGTTGGTCGCCTCTCTGCGTACTGTAGGACATACCTAGGAAATGTCGAAAAAATGGGGTCATTTCTTGGGCTGACGATAGACTGGATGAGGATGTTACAATCACCGTTCGCTTTATTCGAACACATGTATTGACGGTGGTATAATGCAATATTATTTCATATTTTAACTTTTTTATAAAATTTGATTACGGGTTCTTTTCATTCACAACAACTCATCAAGCACATCGATAATAAACATCAGGTTTCATAAATGTTTTATTTTTTTACGAAATATGTTCATGAGTCTATACAAAATATATGTTTTGAAAATATCAACATCAATGTTGCATCTCTATTCTCGACACCTAGATGAGGATCGCCGATTTAATACGTTTGCATTCTGATTCCCTAATATGAGGTTTATCAGTGACTGGTACGCTTCGTTTTGCTAGTAGTATATAAATCTTATAAATTGAATTGCTACCCGATTAAATGTTACTGATAAGCGTGTACGATGTTTAGAAAAATGGTATCTTAATGTAGAAATGTAAAAGTTGCCGAATTAATAACTGTATAACAAAACATAATTTATCCCCCTCATAGACGGATATTCTCTTCTAGTGTGGTGTTCCTGTCTAAGGGTTAAAGTTGTGTTGCTTTCATGACAATTTAATGCATTAAAAAATGCATATATATATATATATATATATATATATATATATATATATATATATATATATATATATATATATATATTTACACTACATTCTTTTACATTATCATTTACGTAGTTTGTATCAAAATGACGCGCGGAATTACTTATTCAATCTTCAAGTTTATACAAATATAACAGAATCATTTTATATCAATATAACTTACTAAGTAAGCCGGGACATGTCACGATTCTTAATATTATATTTTAATGTTTGTTACTGTGTTGGATTCAGGATGCATGCGCGCTATTTTACCACTTCTTCAATTTTGTCCGAAAGTACGAAAACAGTTTTAAAACTTTACTTGGGAAAACAGATTCATCAGGTGAAGTCTATCAAGGAGACAAACGCCGTTTTGAGATCAAAAATCGAGTCGCAGGATAAAAGAGCTCGTGCGTAATTTCGGCTCATTCTTTCTGGTAGTGGAATGATAACGGAAGATCTTAGAAGTAAAATGTATGTAAAACAAGATGTTAGGACATGGAATATTGGTGATATATACACAATTAGTTCAATTTTCTTTTTGAAATCAGTTTCCAAATCGGAATTGATATTTTGAGTAGTGCCTCAAATAACTTTTTGATGGTATTCAAAGGAAGACGGAAATATGTGAACAAGTTATATAGTTTTATACGACTATTACAGATGATATGAGACCGTTTGGTTGTGTTACAGCATCACTAGTTTGATAAGTGGAGAAAAATATATTGAGATTGAAAAGGACGAAACCATAAACTGACTGCCCGGCTTGCCTGCCTGAGAGCACGGCCTCCTCCCGTGCCGCAGGCCGCCGGGTTTGGCCGTTCGGCCGCGTCGAGGGAGCCCCCGAAAGGGTCGGGTGACGCTACTGCGGGAAGCGGGGATCAGGTATTTTTTCCGAAATTTCACTTTACGCCGCTCCTATTCATCCAATTTGCACGATTGACACGGCGTTGGATTCAGGAAGCACGTCGTCATCGCGCTATAAGCCCACATTTTTTAATTTCTTCCCGGAACTATGAGAAATCATTTTAATTTTTTTTTGAAATATTGTTTGAAAAAAAGGCATCGTAGCGTGAATTCTATTTTAAAAAGGAGTTCAATGCCGTTTACAGATCGAAAATCGGACGATTTGTTCAGACGTTATCGATCTAGTAAATTCCGTGTGATAGTGCTGCGATCTATTGATTTTTCCTATAAGTATTTTTCGGTGCATTTAGCCTTAAGAAAACATGCCGTCATTCAAGGGCCATCGGAAATGCAGCTGACACACATTTCCTTGCATCACGTGGCGAACAATTATTTACAAAAAATTATTAGAGGTAACTATACTCACAAATACGTTAATGTATAAGAAATGCCCGTAAAGTACATATTGAGATAAAAAATATTTTTGTTTAATTTAAAAAACAATAAAAGAATACATCACAATGGTATTTATGTCGTGTTATTAAGTCCATTTGGAACTATCCGTTTAAAAAATTTAAAGCCAAAATCTGGAGCCCTTTTTGAGAAAATTGCATTTGAGTGTTTTTGAAAATGCGGAATTTGGAGCTGGATACATTTACAATAGTATAATTATATTATAATCAATATTATGAATTATATGTGTATATTTACGTGGTACTCAATTGCCACCCATATGTCGGGAATCAACGCTGTACAGGTCTAATTTCGTCAGCACTTATTTATTGAAAAATATTACATGTTATTGAAAAAAATTGTCAACTATAGTTTGAGATAACATCATTAAGCTCACTTTCACACCCGTAGAACTCTTAGTCTTGGTTTCTACGACAAGGAAATAAGAATCTTTCAAGTACACTAAAAATCTTAAAGTGCTCAGTGACTCGTATTAATATTGTTGAATCATTCCAAAAATTTGTATCAGTAATTTTCTTATTAAAAGTAATTATCAGAAGAAGAAATCGATAAAAAATATACTAAGAAAATAAATCCCCGTGGCGTCGAAGACACTTCCGGGATATCTAGTGTTAAATCTTGCTATGTAGCATTGCAGTAAAGTGGCTACAAAATAAAAGGTTGCAGATATATGCAGCTAAATGTGTGTTATTCTGATTAAGGACATTCTACTTGATAAATAAAAAGATATATTGAGGCAGGAATGCGCAGGACAAAAAATATAATCCACAATAAACATGACTTAACATTGTTACGCTACACAGGTTAGAATTCAGCCATATAATAAAAATAATTAGACACTTTTACTTAAAAATATACATAACTTGTAGTCAAAAGTGTCTTCTATTCGGAAACACGAAAATAATCAAAAATAATTTAAACACTTTTTAATTTAACAAAAGTAGTCGACAAGAAGCAATGAATTTGCGTGTTTCGAGCTACGGTAAGTTTACGAGACCGTAAGGACGACAAAAATGATTGAAATAACGTTTTGAAGCTAAAGTAGTGTGCTCCAATGCCTTCCAAACGATATTTGATAGGTCAGAATTCCGAACGCGCACTTTGAATTTTGCCATTATGGCCAGGTTTTGGCCCGATTCAACCAGTGTGCGCCGTCGGGACTCTAACCTAGGACCTCCCGGTCACAGGCACGGCAGTGACATCAGTTGATGCACTGCGCCACTGCTACCGGTTGTTTTAATTTGAGTATAAATGGTAGATATGCAAATCTGCTATGGAATATTTAATCCACTGAAATAAGTAAAACTGCATAGAAGCAAAATAAACAATGCTCTTGTTTTAACACTAGATCGACGAAGATGGTCGGTTTGATGCCAGGGGGTATGATTTTGCCCTACAATTTTTATTCTGTCACGCACAAATTTTGAAACAAGTTTCCCCCCTTTTATCCTTAGTTTACAATGTTTTTAATTTTTTTATTAATAATGTTTAGTGCTGTAATGTCATTCTCAATCAACGCCTTGTGGTTGTCATGAAGGCATAAGGATTTTTTGCTATTGCATTTGAAGCTATTGCTTCATTTTCAGACATGTGAATTGCTTACTAAAATTGATTTTTGTGAAGTATGAACATAATTATAGATGAACTCTTATATATGTGTCATATTAACAGTGTTGGTCGATACAAAAATGCTGGACTTTGAGAAGTTATTTAAAGTTAATATATGGGACTCATACTGCAGAAATTCCAGCCTCATGGTGAAACTGTGAATGCTGCGTCGTACTGCACCACTCTGCAGGAACTCCGACAAGTCATTCGCCGCAAGCGACTCCTGTCTATGGGTGTGATTCTTCTGGATGACAATACCCGCCATCACACAGCAAGACCAACGCAGGAGCTGTTACGGACATTTCATTGGGAATGCTTGGAACATTCACCGTACAGCCCTGACTTAGCCCCCAGTGATTTTCATCTGTTTAGGTCCGTAAAAAATCATTTGGGTGGCCGTCATCTATGAAGTTACATGTTGGCTGCGACAGCAACCAAAGGACTTCTTTGCTGCTGGCTTTCAAGGACTTGTAATGAGATGGGATAAGTGCCTGAATGTACAGGGTGATGTGGAAAAGTGAAATATGTCAGAAAGTTACTTTGATTATTTTTGTCTCAATTCTGTTTTGCCACTTATTTATTGACTTGCCCTCGAATATACTTATTTCGATTTTCACTCGCCATTATCGTATATTGAGTTAAATCAAGCACTTTACTTAATACGATGCCGTATGTGAAGTTGTGCAAAGTTGTGTATAAATCTGAAAATATTGAAAACTCCCGGTTTTCAAATAACATTCCCGGATTTTTTCCGGTTCTTCCCGGTATTTTCAAATTCCCTTTTTCAAGGATTCCAGGTTCACTGACCACCCTGTCGTATCTAATTGCAATACACAATTGTTTTTATGTAATGTTTTTAATGCATTACGTAGTTATTATTGACTTTTCAATTAGAGGATGGAACAAATGATTACTGGAATATTGTTATTTGATATTAAAAATATAGACAACAATGTATAGGATATAACTGGATTAACTGGTTAATTGGATAACAGCCACAAGGTGTTTTTTAAATATCTGCCTTGAGGGCTTATACTTGAAAAATCAAATACTTAATCCCAAAATTATGAGGTAAAAACAAAACAAATGAAAAACAATATTTTAAAATAACTGAAACTGAAATGATTGAAAAATCATTAACGAATAGGTGGCATTAAGGGAGAAATCTCTAGCTTCAATATTAAGGATGTAGGATAGGTCTGAAGACGAATTGAACTTTTCACTCTAAGACACAAAATTATGTGCAACTATTTTTTTTTTTTTTTTTTTGGAAAAAGTACACAGAAAAGGATTTACCGTATTTTATTGCGTATAAGCTCCCCCTCTTTTCCAAAATTTTGATCCACAAAAAGTAGGGGGTGTTTATACAAGGAAGGTATAAATTATATGCTTAAAAATGGCATGAAATAATGTAACATTTGCTAAAAACAGGGGTTAATTTATAACGCAACTTTAATTAAACAAATATTTATTAACGAAGCACTAAACAATCACTTTATGTTATACAACAATTGCAAAGCACTATCTTATCGCGTTTTGTGAAGGAAGGAGGAAGGAAGGAAGGAAGGAAGGAAGGAAGGAAGGAAGGAAGGGAGGAAGGGAGGAAGAGAGGAAGAGAGGAAGGAAGGAAGGGAGGAAGATGAGGTTGAACTATTAGCCAAATTCGAGGCTTGTGAAACTGAAAGTGAAAAGGAGGAATTGGAAGGAGTTATAACTATTCCTGATACACCAGAACATGAGTGATTACTATGGGTCAAGAATTTTATTACTACAACCTCATTTCATTAACAAAATATTTTTTCCTAAATTTGACACAAAAAATTAGAGGGTTATACAAAGAGGGCTTATACTCAATAAAATACGATAAATCTCTAATATTGAAAAGTAGATTGCATTAAATGAAAGTGTAGGCTTCTGTAACCTGAGTCAGTATCTACCAGACTACGGGGCACCCTAGTCACAGATGTCATCATTTCAGCAATCATGTTGTGACCTTTCTCAGGGCATTAAAATCATTAATTTCATCCTGAGGTCATATGATGGCGGAAACATCAGCATCTGTGCCTAGGACGCAGGATCTCCTAGACAGCCAAGTAGATAAGGACTGCATTAATTCATCTTTAGCTTCATAACTGAAAGGGTAGAAAGTGTTTGAAAAAAAATTGAACTATTTATCAGGCTCTTTTTGAGCAAAATATTTAACAACTTTTTTTCTGAGAAAATTTTTAACAATTTTTTTCAAAATTATCACAATTACATGAAAATGCTTGTGTTTTGAAAAAACAATTTACACTTGTACCTAGACTTATTTTAATGAAAAGCATACAGTATTCTGAGTTTTAAAAGAAAAGCCAAATAAAAAATCTTTTTAACAATTTTTTGACTGACTACTTAGAAACAGATGAGGGGAATGTATTTTGGAGGTCTAAATTACTGTGATTGTTTTAATGCATGCAACAATACTTTGCCTATTTCTGAGACCATCACTGAGTATGTAAGACAGAATCATAATTTCTAACAGACTGTTACAGTCTGTTAGAAATTAGAATTACAGACAAGTGATTGAAATTAAATAGTCCAGTACAACATATTCAACATTTTGAAAAATTCCTAATACTCCAGTGTAATTTAAAAGATTCTTATATTCCACTCAGAAGAAGTACCATGTCAAGTTAGTAGAAACCATTTCTAGAGATTCTCATTTTCTACTTACTTATATTACCACCATTGATTCAATTTCTTACTTACTTCAGTAGTTTCTGCTTCTGCTTCTTTGATAAAGATTTCAAAAGATCTATTTCTGAATCGTTCAACTTTTCACTTTCTTCTCTATACTCAGAAGAATTCTGGAAACAGCCAAACATTAATGCCAAAATTTACTCAAATAAATTATAAAGGTTTATATAGTAGAGGTTTCTGAAAGGATAAAAAAAATAGGTAAAGGAAAAGACAATGCCTTCAAAGATTGCCACCTTCACAATACGATTAACATGAAATAAGTAGGCCTTAGTTTAATAAAACACTACACTAATTTTATAAGATTTGATAACTATCAATCTTTATAACACTAAAAAAAGTATAGAGAAATAAACACACACAAAATTGCCCTGAATCAATTTTCATTAAAACCTCTAAAACAGTGGAAACTATGAAAGTTTTAATTTTTTTGGCCTTTAAAATAAAAAAAAAAAAAATTCTATAAAATAAACACACTAAAATTGCATAAATTGCACTTCAACACTAATCATAAATTTCATCATTATTTTCTTCATCGTTACTTAAGATCTATTCTCTTGTTATAAAAGCTAGGTTTATGGAAACATCTCAGCACCGTCGCAGGAAGGATGTTGATCTTAGCCCTGCTTATCCAGTTCTATATGTTTCCGTCTGGTACATTTATCAATTTGCTTAATTCTCAGTAACACTTGAATACTAGGGAAGCTTAATGATGAGCGACTGGGTCACATATTTCCTGTAAAAGTAAATGAAGTTGGAAATCACAGAATCTTGTTCTCATAATAAAGTTGTTTTATCTTCTTATGATAGGCACTGTTTACTGTGAATCTTGAAGGTGGCAGCTGTGTAACTGATGTCATGTTGAGAAGGAACCACACAAATTTTACGTTAAACAAAATAATTTGGGGGTAACAAAACGGCATTATCTAAAAACAAAGACCTTCCTGTTTTGTGCTTTCATTTCTCGTCAAACATACACAGTCGTTCTTCCATAATTGTACCTATCATCCAGGCCTTTTTGCTGAACCTCCAGTAAATGGCAAAGCAAAGGTTTCTGAATGGTCTAGGACGAGTTGATTTGCTTATGGCAATGGAAGTTTTGATTTCCCCTTCCATATTGGCACACAGAAAAACCTTCTACTTTTTCCCTTCTACATATTTAACACACTTTTCAACAAGTGATTTTGCAGGTAACGTTCTGAAAAGATATTACCATCAAAAATTATTTTTGGTTCACATCCTTCAACAAGTTTTTGTATATCTTACTTCCATTCTTCTACAATTTTTCATAACATCTTTTGCCTCACCACAAACTTGATTAAAAACAATATTGTGACAGAATGTGAAACACTCAATGCCTTTTTACCAATTATTTTTGATTTTGTCTTTGGTTTTTAAAGGTGTTCCTAAACGTAAGTTTTCCCAACTTTAAATTTCTTTAAAAGCAGCTATGTTAAATACTCTCGTTACAAATAAAATGTAAATATATCTTAAAAATCTCATAAATACTCTAATTATAAATAATATAAGGAAATAGGTCCACCAATAGTTTAATATCAAAGACCAACCAACCAAATATGGAAACATTACGCACAAGTCTAGAAATTCTAAAAAAGTTGCTCAAGTTTAAAGAAAGTTATTTTGACAGAGAAATCAAGAATTTTACTGCTCTCTAATGCTAGTATGATTTAAACATTGTGAGTTGAATACTAATAAACTTAGATGATCAATTAGTTTTTATCCATCATTTAATTGTCTGTAGATAAAAAACTGCTTTAACAGCAATATAGCTCTAGCACACATCAAATTAGTTTTAAGAAAAACGAGTTTAAAGTTTCAACAGTGTTCATATTTTTAGATTTTTATTAAAATGTTTTGTAAAGCCACTTAAAGTACAACTTAAAGATGATGAATATTCATAAAAATGGAATTTTATTAACACCCATATAAAGAATAAAATTAATATTGTTAAAACTAATGAGAATAGTAGTTATTCTTACTAGTGTTAATAATATTAACCTTTTTCTTTATGTGAATATTGATAAAATTCCATCTTAAGTTGGAAGTATACTTCCCACTGTCCGATAACAGGGAAAGGGCACAAGTTACAACCATTATACCCTATAAGGTATAGTTGTAATAATCATCAGGGTCTTGGGGTCATTAGTAACCAGGATCCCCAGACAGTCACCAACCAAGGAATTTGCAGTGTCTCAAATTACTTAACTTTCGTGACTTCATGGAGTGTAGTTACGCAATTAGGTCAACGTGGCTGCCTTCAATTTCAACATTCGCCATTATCACGTACAAAGTTGAATTGTGCACTTTACTGAATACAATGTTGTTTGTAAATTTGTGTTACAAGATCTGAAAATAATGCAAAAATCTTGTTTTCAAATCAAATTCCAAGCTTCTTTTTTAGTTCTTCCAGGCTTTATCAAATTCCCATTTTTTCAGGTTCGCTGGGTACTCTCTTATTGTACTTTGCATTGTACCTATGAATCCCTTTCCCTCTTGCAACATTTTACAAGGAACCACTGCATAGGTGGGTTGTGTTGCTTGCCGCATGGGCTGAGACCAACTTGTTCTACAAGCATTGAGTGCAGGTGTGGCCATCATGGTTCTTTCTATGTTCCCCTTCCCATCAGCTGATGTAGCCCTCGTATTTATTATGTTTCTTGTTTTACCTTACAAGAGCGTCCTGAAGGCTTATTGGCCTGGCAGATAAAGGGGAAACGGGGCCGCAGCTTGGTGGTGCCAGGTGTGGCCCAGAGAACCTAATGAGCACAACCTGGCAGCAGCAGTTCCACTCTTCAGGGAGACAGAGAGAAGGGAACGGCACTATCCAGGTGCAACATGTACATGCCACACACAAGGTGCTCGTACGCCACCCAGGGAGATCAGGAAAGATGGGATAAGTGTGGAAAGGTGATACACATGGGATTATGAGTGAGAGAATCCACCATGCCACAGAACAAGGGTAAACATCCCTGCCTAAGCAGGATTCAAACCTGCAAGCCTTCTCTCCAAGATCGATACTTGCTTGACGATCTCAGCAGTCTGTGCTGACTAACTACAATTACACAGATGGAAATTTCATTTTGCATAAAAAATAGTTTCTTCCTTATACAAAATTTTTTTTCAAATGATAAAACTTTTTCAACAGTAAATTGTGGAAGACAAAGTATAAAACTAGTGGTGATACAACAGCACATATTTTCTCAAATTAATTGTAATAGGTTACATAATATTTTAATACTACTTAAATCTGTTAGCGTTTCCATCAAGCAAAACTTTTTGCCTATCTCGGGATTTGATCTCAGATACTTAGGGTACACAAGCAATCAACTTATGTTACACCAGTTGGCATGCCCGCATGCAACACCTCAAAAAGAACGTTGCAAATTGGTGAGTTTTTAAAAATTGAAGAGATTTTAATGAAATCAGACCTATTAGTAATTTTATTAAGCGACCATTACTCTATTCAAGTAAAAAAATTAAGAATAATGAGTTTTCAAACTTTAAAAAGAAAGTTCAATTACACTCAAAATTGTGCCAAAACTACTTATATTTTCAAAACATTTTATTAATAGCATTGTTCATAGACGGATAAAGAGAGAGAGAGAGACCCATTTTGCCAATAAAAATTGTTTGGTTTCAACAAACACAAAACATGGATTGTAACCTCACAACTTGTTAGAGGAAGAAAGTAAAAAAATCCACTTTTTCAGTATCAGGGTTTGAATTTTGCTGGTGAACGCAGTTTTCGGTTAAAAAATCTATGTTTTTGCTGCAGCATTACATAGCTTTCTCTACAAAACATAGTGGTATGTGGCTTTCACATTAAAAGAATTTAGTACCATAATAGTTTTTACCTTCATGAATTCCATAATCATGATAGGGAATTTAATAATTAGCATCTCAGCATTGTGCCGATTATGATCAGATAACTAGTGAGATAAGTAGTGCTACAATAAAACATACTTCCTTGCATTATTGCTAAATTTGTTCCATGAAAATGATATGCCTATGCTGTTTTTTGAAGCTCTGTTCTCTCTGTGGAAGAAAATTTGGAGACACTTTGGAGAAAATGTGTTTTTCCATTTCGCATTAATTTCAAGTACAAAGTTACACGAAAACTATTCATTTCTTCAAAAAAATTGTACATGAATTTGTTTCAAAGAGCTGATCTTTTTACAACAGACTTTGTCTAAGACCAAAATCCTCCAAAAAGGGTTTAAAAAAATGTTCAAATTGCTGCAATTATGTTTGAATTGCGGCAATTTCTCGTTCAAGAAAAATAGTGGGCACTGTTGACATACAGTTCTAAAAAATATATTGAGACTTTATATACTTTATAAAAATATACTGAGACTTTAAAGTATGCAGATGTGCACTTTCTGCCCCTAAACCTACGAAATATGCTCAGTCAGTCTTTGATCCAAGTGCTGGAAAACAATAAAAAGAATGACATCTGTCTGATTAGAATTTCAAAAATTATTATAGTACCTCGTATATTCACTCTTTCCCCAGAGATTGCAGTCAGTAAAACAAATTCTAGTAATGCTTTTCCTTATGTCAGTGAAACTAATTTTACTGCTAAGTCCCTTTGTGTCTCAGGGATGGGGCACCCTCTTGAACTTGCTCATAAAATACAACAAACCACTTGTCAAGGGACATGAGTAAAATTTTCGGAACACATTCAGAATATCTCTTATAATCAACTTAAAAAGAGAAGTGCCAGAGTTTGCTCTGTGAATCGTGTATATACTGCAGCGTAAGTGTCTATCACTGTATGAGATATAGAACGATTTTCAGAAGGATGAGCCAAAGTGACAGCTAGTGCTGGACATAACTGAAGTTCCGTGGTCATTGTGCCCTCGAGCCCATTAGACTCCCTTCCTGCATTCGTTTGTTTGCGTAAATTTACTTTTTGTGTGATAAATATTATGTTTATTTGAAAACCAAGACTTGAATGTGAAATGCATACTGGTGCATGTGTTTCCAGCTTAAAATCAGTCTTCTTTTTATTTACATTCGTGGCAGTTTTCTTTAACTAATTGTGAGAGCATGTTTAGAGATTTTCCACATACATAATTAAATTTCAATATTTCCCGAACTCGCGTACGTGCATGTACCTCAACGAAACTCTTATTCTTCTGCATAGGGGTGTTTTCACAGGTGCCATTAGCACTTTACGAAGGGGCGTGACTGAACAGCTATCGCGGTGGAGGAATATTCTCTGAATTACATGTGATGTTTGTTACGTGAACTGTCACTTTGGCTCATCCTTAAGGAAATCCTTCTATACAACAGAGGTTTTGATCTATGTTTAAAAAATTGGATCCATGGATTCATGTCCGACAATATGCAAACTTCCCCCCAAACCTTCTGTAAATGATCAAGACTTTAAAAACCTTTACACATAACTGGTTTTTGTCAGTTCCTTGTTTTGTCAGTTTGTAGTACCTTTGTCAGTTTTGCATAGAGAGAAAAAGGCGATATTCTCCTAAAAAGTACAGTAGTGAATTAATGTAAGGAAAACAAGTTTGTATTTCTTACTATCAGAAATGAAATGAAAGATCCTATAACAATTTTACCAATGTACCCAATCAATGTAACAAAACATACCTGTAAGGGGAAATGCAATCCCAACGCACTACGTTTCATGGCCAGGCCATCTTCTCTCATTTGCTGCACAAGAAGTAAAGGATCCATGGATGTACTTGTTTGTTCAGCTGATGAAGACTGGTTATACATCGGACATTCCTTATCTGCAAATAAACAAAGGCAGCAAAAATTTATTATTATATGCGAATGGAAATAAAGGAATCTAATTACATTTCTCGAACTAACAAATATAACATACAAGTATTTGGTAAAGAATTCAACGCCATTTAATGTACTTGCCTGTATTAATATGACCCCATTTATGGCACTTTATACACCGCACATTACGAACTTGTATGCCAAAAGGTTGATCTCGAATCTCTGAATCTCCTTTGCAATAACTGAAAATGAAAAGTTCAATTACCTGCAAAATCATCAATTTAATAAAAAAAAATATTAAGACAATAATTTTAATAACCATATAACTATAACTGAAAACAATTACTTTAAAAACACTGTATATTTTACAGTTGTTTCAATATTCTTTAAATTGAGTTTCTAATCAGGTTTTCTGAACAAATTTGTAACAGAACATTTCATTATGATCACCTTTATGGTCTTTGTTGCAGTGAAAAGCCTAAAGTTACCCATAACAATATGTAATGTTAGAAAGTTATTCTCAAATACATGCAGGCATCCTGAAAAATGTAACAGAAGAGCTTCTCCCTGCAATCCAAAAACAAAAGGATTGCAATCTCAGATCAACACTGGAAATGTTCCTACATAAAAACTCAACAGTAGTGTTTACTTGCTGAAATATAAATCTATAAAGGTTTTGTGTAAATCAAAATGCATTTCTTTTAAGGGACAGAAACCATTTTAAAGGAACAAGCAAGTAACCTCCTTCCTAGTAAATAAAGCTCTGCACTGCAGTTTTTGTAACTATAAGCATTCAACTGCATCAAAATAATCTGCGTATGCCATTAATATTTTATTGGCCAGCCACATGCTTTGATCACTTCCTGGCAGGTTTAGACTTCAATAGAATTAAATTATTCATAAATTTCTGGGTCAATTCATGGAACACACGCAGGAAAGTCAACTAGTTCAATTTTATTGCTGGGTTTCTTTTTTGCCACAGCATTCTCCATAACCTTCCAACAGTTTTCAATGGAATTCAGAGCTATTGCCAGGCCAGTCTAACACATGCACCCCATTTTGTTGCAGGAAATACTTTATTTAAAATGTAGAAATATGTACTAATCACATATAGTTAACTTCTTCTTCATAACAATACAAATAGCATTCACATGAATTACCTTCAAAGTTCTGAGGCTAGAAATCGCCTTAAAAAATGCAACATGGAACATCACCAAAATGGTCTCTTTGTTGGGATTCACTTCCTTTCAAGAATATTTTTATGGTCATCTCCAGTAACACAGCCTTTTGTGAAGTCTAGAGAAGACTAACTTTCTCATGGCTACAAAAGCATTCCCAGATCATTTGGCCTTGTGGATGCTTCACTGTTTACATATTGCTTGAAAACAAAAATTCTTCACCCCTTCTGGAACGAACAAACTATTTTCCTTTGGAGCCATGCAAATCAAATTTGGATTCTTCTGAAAAATACTTTTATACCACATCTCTGTGGACCATGTCACAAGTGCTTCTGCTTACTGCTACTTACTCTCTTTTGTCACATTGATTTTGTCAGTAAAGGCTTCTTTCTGGGACATGCATGAAGTCCTGCTTCAATGAGTCTACTCCGAACACTTTTGCTAAACACAGAAATGTCACACATTGCTTCCCATTCTCATTTCAGATTTCAATAGATGAGAGTTGGCAACTGCTAAAACTGATTCATTTTAGAATTCTATCCTGGTTAGGTGTAGACCGTTTCCTTCCTCTCCCTTTCATAACATAAACATTTCTATTTTCCCAGTATTTAATAGAAGCCTAGAGATGAAGGACTGATAAATGCCGATCTTGGAGGATATATCACTTGTACCGAGACCATCAAAGGGATAAGCTAGTATAGCTGCTTTCATTTTCGGCGTTCACTTCTTGGCCCATCTTGCCATACAAAGTTTCCCAAGAAATGGATGAACTAGCAAAGATCAGTTGTTTTACAGTCATTACAGACAAATAATGATAAAGTCTCAGAGAATTAGTTCCAGGAAGTCAATAATATATATAAAATACAAAAACTGACAATTGAACAGCAATTAGTAGTTTTATATTATCTTTAAAACCAAAAGTAAAATAATAAAAGTGGAGCAAAAATTTTTTCCATCACTGTAACTTGTGGTGTAACTAGTAATCTGCAACAGCAAAAGCTGCTTAACTAGTGAGCAATGGTTTAAAAATTTCAATACAACATTAAATTAAAGAAATATAACAAAAAGGAATGAAATCTATAAGACAGCTTTCAGAAGACATCACAGCAATCAGAGCCAAATCAATGCTGTGTCCATTTGTTGTGAATGTAAATAATAGTTAGATTCAAGGGCTGTTTTTAATGCATGATTGCAGGCTATAACAACTCTCACAACATAGTATTGTAGTGTGATTTGTAACTTTCAATGTGTTATCTAATTTAATAAAAAATATTTCTGGCATTAAACTTACTCTTCTCTTGGAGCATTGAACTTTCGTTGCCATTCAAATTTGTATTCAGGTTCATCATCTTCTCTTTCCCGTTCCTTCTTTGTGCCAGGAGGAGGTTCATACATAAAATTCACACTTAATTTATCTTTACTTTCTTTGCTAAGCATTGCCCTAGAAAAAAACGAAAAAATATCAATTTTCAGTACTAAGTAGATACTGTTTGCAGAACCATTAAAACAGAATAAAATGTACATACTTATTAGTATACAAATCCTGCTCCTTTTCATATTGTACACGTAATTCTTCTTGCTTTTTCTTGTAGGATTCAGCTTTCTGTTCAGCCATCCATACCTGAGAAATGAATAATGAATTAAAACAAAATATTACTATAATATACATGTGTAAAATTCACAATGAACTATTAGAGGAAGTAGTTTTTTAAGAAATGTTATACAAAAGTTTTAACGAGGATTTTTTTAATGTAGCTAATCATTTTTTGACAATGGTACAAGAGGCTTCGCATGAGTTCACTCTCAAACTCTATATGATTGTCAAAAAAAAAAAAAAAAAAAAAAAAAAAAAAAACAACAAATTGCACAAAGATGAGCATATACGGAATTGCAAGTAAGTGAAATGTTTTATACATAAATATTTAAATAAAAAATAGCTTCTATGAAACAAATGAGATTATACCATGTTAACACTCCTACATGTCAAGACACATTCAGTTTCTAATCCATAATGAGGAATTAGTTAAGACAAAAAACTACTGATGCCACTGCACATCATTACACAAAATATAATTCATAAATTATTATATTGAACTGATCACATATAATGAAAACTGTATTTCTGAAGTATGGGGTGAGTTAAGAAAATGAGCAAGCTTGAGATACAATCGATTGAACTACTGTCTACTCAAAGGCAGTTATGTACTACATAAAATTAATGACAGTACTTACTCGTTTTAAATTATCTCTTGATGCTGGGTGAAAAAACTTTTTACACATGTAATTATTGAAACCTTTCCCCATCTTGCTTTTTTTTATCTGTAACGCTTCACGTCTGTAAATATAATTTGAAACAAGATTGCACCACCCCTCGTATACAAAGGTTCTCTACACTGAATTATATAAAGTACTTGATATGTTCATTTAATAACCCGCCTGTTGCGTCAACTTTCATAGAAAAACACACAGATAATTGAAGTCTGCCTGTCCTACACTAAATAAGAAACTTCTTTCCCACAACGCCATGATCAAAATACTTTCATATATTTTCCCACTACTACTCTTAAGCACAAAATATTTATCAAATTCAGCTTCCTTTCTTCAAACCCTACTAAATTATATCCCAAGCCGAGATGTTCTTGGGAAAAAGTCCTAAACATGCCAAACCACGGACCACCATCTGAAGCTCCCAGTCACTGACACAAAGTCCTCCTCAGTGGGCGGACACGGCCGTGTTGACGGACTTCTTCCAAGTAGTTGCAGTGACGTTCGTATGTGTCGCGGTAGTCGCATACGGAAAGCGTATTACTCTTTGCCATTCAGTTAGACGTTCCATGCATATGCATCGTAGGAAATGAATAATTATTATTTATATATTACTTTTGGGCAGGGCAAGGGTAACTTGTAACTTACAAGCCATTTTTAAAAAAGGAAAAAAAATATTTATTTTTTTCTTTTCCTCTACAAAATTAAATATGGAAGTTATAGTTTAAATCATACAGTATAAAATGATTCTAAAACAAAATAATAAACTAAGAAAATTAAAAATTAAAAAAAAAAATATTAAAAAAAAAAAAACAAAGCACTGACAAACTTGAAATCTTAAAAAACAATTCAACAAGACTGAACTCAAAATTGCAGAGAAATAAGTTACAACAAAATGTTTTATAAAGAATGCACAAAAAAAAAAGGACACAAAATTAATATCAATAATTAATCATACTCATTGAAAATGCTATTGAACCTAATTTGTAACACAATATTTTGCAAAATTAATGATAAAATTTAAAATTGCTTCATAATTCATCTTTATGTATGCTGCAAGAAAGATCTTGAAGAGGAATAGCCTTGGCATAAGCCTTCAACTCCTCAGACAAGTGTGGCTTGTACCCATACTTCTGTAATTGCTGAAGTGTTGAAAGATAAATTTTAAAAATATCCGAAGCCAAAGTGGAATTTAAAGTGGTACACTTGCCACACGTCGTGTTGTTCAAGGAAGGTTCTGAATGGGTTCAAAGGTAAATACTTTGGAACATTGGAAACAAGAAGAGGGGAAATGGTAATTTGAACGTTTTCGAAGGAAAGAAATCAGTAAATTTTGGGCAGAACCAAATAACCCTTCTGTGGTTGCATTACAGAGTTTATTCACCCAATCAGTGCAAGCTTCAACCTCCTCACTCACTGAACAAAGTAAAGCTAAAAAAAGTTGAAGAATGTCCCTCCCTCAATAAAGTTTCCAGTGAATGAACAGGCTCACTACTGGCAGATTTGGAGTTCAGCAAATCTGTGAGTAGGACAATATTGTTGTGTAAAACATTACCTTTCTTAATTGGTATATTCATTGCAAAAGAATTTAGCATTAAAATTTTGAAAATATCCACAAAGAGTCTTGAAGTGGGGTGTGTGTTACAACCTCCCTGCTGCCTAACAGTTCCAAAAAAATTTTCTAAAGGATCTTGATTCAGATTTCTAGTTTTAATACTTTTCACTTCCAGTTCCCTCACCTTCTTCCAAAGGGACTGGATAGCGATAATATTTCTTTGCCAAAATTTAAAACATTGACTTTGAGGCTTCTTTTGAGGCTTTTTGCTAGAAGGCCATACCACAAATTTCCAATCTTTAAGACTTCTACGCAATGTACTCCAAATAAAATGGTGTTTAGAATTTTGAGTGACAGGAGTTCTCAATCCCTTGTCATTTTTACTGAAGAAGCATTAAAAGTATCAAAAAGTTTATCAACTATAAAAATGAATTCTGCCAGATCTTCAGCTAATTTATTTCCAGTTTTTTGGGCATAGTAGCTCAATTCACAGGAAACTTTATGACTAAACAATTGCGCAGCTAATTTTACTCTCATCTTTTCTTTAGAATTTGGATGAAGATGGCGATCACTAATTTTTAATGGATACACTTCAGACATTTTCTGCTTTTCCTCATATTCAACGTACTCTTTCAAAACATCAAATTTGGCAATTTTGATTTGATTATCATCCTACCCTTTGAATTGAATGTCAAATTCACAGAAGTTATTTCTCAAAATCTTGAGAAGATGAGGTGGATCTGCAAAAACAAAAAATTTTTCATTCCCAATTTTGATAACTAGATTGTCTCTTTCAGGCATGGTTTTTGTGGCCAGTTCTTTAAGAGCCGAAACATTAGCTGACACCAGATCAGAAACAATGGCCACAATTTTCCACCCAATGCCCTGTAATTCAACCACAGTTTCTTTGATTGCATTTTCTAGATTTCCTTTCCTAATGGCCTGACCCAAATAGAAAGCAACAGGTTGCTTCCATTCAGATATCAGACCACGCACCATGAAAACTAGAGAATGGTTAGCAAAAGAGGGACGGCGACTTCCTCCCAAATCTTGGTAACCCAAAATATGGTGCATAAATGACAGCCAGTTATTAGTAACAGTGCTGCTTGAAAATTTTTGGGGTATGCGGTGGAAATTAAGTCCCCGTCCTATGGATTAGGGACCATGACCACACACATAACACAAATTTCTGAAAAAGAAAATATTATGTTATATTAATGTTTTGTAATGAATTTACTATACATGACATTACTATGACATGAAACAAAATCCTTCATTTTTTGGCATCAACAAATTCAACCTAAATATTAATTCAAATATTTCATGTTAACAACTCCATTCATACACACTATAGATTTTAATTTTGAAATGTATTATAACATTATTGGAATGTAGTGGATATCAAGCTATTTGAAATGTATTATTATATGAAATGGGTGTCGTATTACAGACTGTTCTACATTCTAAACAATTTAGTTTATTAATATTTACATATAACTGCCACATATTACACACTACGAATTATAGTTACTATAAAATATTTACAATAAAATGTGCATTCCTTACATTTTTAAAAATGTAATGGGACAAAGACATCATGAATTCATAACGGTAAATTGTTACTTTCGTCTTTTCAGTATTAACAATTTTTGTCACACTAATATTTGAAAACATACTTACTGACTAGGAGCCTTTGACATTTTTCGGCTTCTTCTGTACGAAACGGAACAGAAAACACCACCTTTTTCTCTGTGAAGCACTCTCTTATGGTGCTCTTTCTTTCCAAAATCTCTTCGGGGTCCGTCTCAAACTCAAAGGGTACGATGGAAGGGATACGAATATTGGCAGCGATTGGCTGAATTTTCGAAACATCGTTAATCATTCGTAAATGTTGGCGGGTAGTCCCCAAGTGACGTCAGATATCACATGACAAAAATAGCGTTGCTGCAGCCATCGAGAGTACGTCACTGCAACTACTTGGACGTCTCGTAGCGCGACAAAACCTCCCATTTACGTGACGTCCCACTGTGCTCAGCAGTGGGGCGTCACGTAAATGGGAGGTTTTGTCGCGCTCAGAGAGTATAATAATCGCGTATAATAATGGTCGCGCTACGAGAGATCACGTAGTTGCAGTGACGTACTCTAGATGGCTGCACCAGCGGTATTTTTGTCATTTGATATCTGACGTTACTCGGGGACTATCTAAGGCCTGCTTTACTCATTAAAGCAGGCCTTCGGACCTCTCTTCCGCTGGCACTACCAAAATCGGTTACCACAAAACCACATATACCACCATTTAGAGCGATTTAATTGCTAATTAATTACGCAAAAATTAATTTAATTGCTCTTCACTCTTCCGAGTAAATAATTATAAACTAGCACTTCCGGTTTCCACTGGCACTACCATAAACGTTTACCACAAAAACAAATATGCCATTTTGTAGAGCTATTTAATTGCTAATTAATTACGCAAGAATTTTTTGTTTCCTCTTCAAACATCGGAATAATTAATTGTAAAGTGCCGGGCATACGCAGCCGGCCGGCCGGCCGGCCGAAGGGTTGGCGTCGTGACGTCACGGGTGAGGAGTACTACTCCTGGAGTAGCCATGAAGGAGCATTCCAGGCCGCAGCCGTCGCGCCGACGCCGCTGCCCGCCCGGCTGACTGGCAAAGTAAATGAAATACACGAACTGGCCGAGAACTGACTTCGATATTGAAAATTATGCCAGTACTTTGTTATGTTCTTGAAGGCCTTCCAAGTACGTTGCTAATATTCGCCGAATGACCGTTAGCGTGTCCTAATCTACGGTATGATGGAAAATACTTGATTCTATCGTAGTACGTTCTGTGGTATCGAGTTAGAAATTTATTTTGTTGACATTGTATTGTTTCAATTGTGTCGGGCTATATCGCAAAACATGCCGCTAGTATATCGCAAAACAACAGGCCGCAGAATGGGCCTGAGAGTGGATCTATTCTTCACATAAATTAAAACATCGTAACTTACAGCTTCGTAACTTACTTTCCCATTGCCAAATCTCCATAATTTTCACACAAACTCTTATGTTTAATGTATTACTGAAAATGTGTAAGCTCTTTTTCTTGAGATGTATTTCTAATAATATTTAATGAAATTTCACGTCAAATTTCAATGTGGAGTGATTTTCTGAGAAATATGGATAAAATATGGACTTTTATTCAAATATGTCAATATTTGAGTAAATTCAAATGCCAAAACCAAAAATATGGAATATATAAGTAGCATTTTTCAACTCTACACATTGTGAAACAAAGATATTGCAAATTAGTATCGATATTACTTTATTTAGTAAATATGTATTTACATAGAAATCCTTTCCCTTTAAATAAATATGTAAAATGGGATATAGTATGTAATATTAAAATACTCTAAAATACACATTTATGTAATAAGAACTCATTTTTATAAAATATTTCCTATACAAATTTTAAAAACATTCCAAACGTTTTAAAATTCATTTGGAAAGCCCAAGTGATGCACACTTGCGCCTTACAATTTTCCCATCGGTAGTAAAACCTTCACAAATTGTTATCCAGGAATGTAGGTTAGTAGCCGGACTAGACACAATAGAAGCCATCGTACTAACTGGCTTCGTACAAAGCAGCAAACAATCACTGCAGCATGGAATATTCTCATCGCAGTGTTACTCGACGGCGATCGCCAAAGTTTCTTAGAAATTAATATTAAAGGTAGCCGAACACAGCGTCAACTGACGAGCACTTCCCGCCTTGAAAAATCTGAAGCAGCGCGCCAAACTGTGAATATCCGACCGCATCTTCACGTGGCGTATGAACCTCGAGTAGAGTACGCAGTAACATCAAATAATAACGTAGGAAAAATTGCTGAATTTTTTGAAAATACTTATTTTCATAAAAAATATGTAAGAAAATTGTTAGAATAATAAAAATATCTTGAGACAGCAAACTATGAAATAATGTAATATAGTATCAAATATGTAAAAAAAGTAACAAAAAATGGGTATTGCGTAATGACGGCGACAATTAAATTTTTAAAAAAAAAAAAATTACAAAAAATAGATACAGACGAGGACCTACAAAAATCAGTCAACATTTGAGGGCAGGAGTCAAATAGTAATGGAACAAATGATTCAAAGATAATGTTTATTCTTCCGTAATAATATATACACACATCTAAAGAGTCGCCAATCGCATTACTGATTTAAAACTAGCAGATGCTACAAAAAATGTCCAAAATTCAAACCTCGATTTACAAATAACTTTGCAACTGTGAAAGAACAGTAAGTCACGTGTAAAAATACTTGCTACTATAAGCCTGTAAGGGGTTAATGTCACATAGGCAATGTATTAGAATATAGCCCGACACAACTGAAACAATACAATTTCAACAAAATAAACTTGTAACTTGATACCACAGATGTGTAACGTACTACGATAGAATCAAGTCTTTTCCAACTTACGTAGATTAGGACACGCTTACGGTCATTCAGCGAACATTAGCAAAGTACTTGGAAGGCCTTTATGAACATAACAAAGTACTGGCATAATTTTCAAAATCGAAGTCGTTCTCGGCCAGTTCGTGTATTTCATTTCAATTTGCCAGTCAGCCGGGCGGACAGCGGCGCCGGTGCGACGGCTGCGGCCTGGCATGCCCCTCCATGGCTACCCCTCACTCACCGCGACGTCACGAGGCCAGCCGTTCGCCGGCCGGCCGGCGTGCCTGCGCCCGGCAATTGACAATTATTTACTCGGAAATTTGAAGAGCAAAAAAAATAATTTTTGCGTAATTTATTAGCAATTAAATCGCTCTATAAAATGGCATATTTGGTTTTGTGGTAACTAATTGGGGTAGATCCAGCGGAATATTCCGCTAGCTCACCATTCATTTCGCAAAACTTTGAAGAGCAAAAATAATTCTTGTGTAATTAATTAGCATTTAATCGCTCTACAAGTTGGCGTATTTGGTTTTGTGGTAACTAATTGTGGTTGATCCAGCGGAATTCCGCTAGCTCACCATTCATTACGCAAAAGTTTGAAGAGCAAAAATTATTTTTTGCGTAATTAATTAGCAATTAAATAGTTCTAAATGGTGGTATATGTGGTTTTGTGGTAACCGATTTTGGTAGTGCCAGCGGAAGAGGTGGCCTTGGGGACTATCCGCGAACATTCGAGAAGGAGCGAAAATTTACGAATGTTTCGAATATTCAGCCAATCGCAGCCAATACTCGTATCCCTTCCATCGTATCCTTTGAGTTTGAAACGGGCCCTACATTTTGGAAAGAAAGGGTACCGAAAGAGTGTTTTCCAAAGAAAAGGTGGTGTTTTCTGTTCCGCTTCGTACAGAAGAAACCCAAAAATGTCAAAGGCCCCTAGTCAGTATGTATGTTTTCAAATATTAGTGTGACAAAAAATGTTATTACTGAAAAGACGAAAGTAACATAATTTACCGTCATCGCGCAATAAATCTCAGCAACAAAGTATTCACGGAAAGTGTTGGTCGTCCAGTTGGTTCTTAGTTGAAGTGCTCGGTGCCCACGCACTGACTGCTCTGCGCATTTGGCAAATGGCCGTGGAGCCTGCAAAGGCACTGTGCCGGACGCGGGTTTCGCGCGGAGGCGGCAGCGGCGGCGGCGGAAGCGAGGGCGAAGAGGCCGCGGTCCCGTTACCCGCTGCGCAGCGCACGGCGTCGGTGTTGGCTCTTCCATTGCGGCGCAGTGCAAAGGCAGAGCGCTTGGCCGCCGCATGAGCTGGGCCCGCGTGGGGAGGGCACTGGCGCTGGCGGGCGCCGGCGCCGGTGCCTGGCTGCTCTTCGCCCTGGCCGACGCTTGGCTGCCGCACGCGCGCCCCGCGCCCGGGCCGCGCTCCTCAGGTGGGTGGCACTGGCTGGCGGCGTCTTGCGACTCAGCGACACACACTCATTGAGTGATCGGTAGAGACCGGATTTTTATGTAATTACATTTTTTTGTGTTTCTACTTATCGGTCTCAAATTTGTAATATTGGCGAATCGTCGCCGTCCTAACACAATATCAAATTTTTTCGTTACATATTTTTACACATTATTACATAATTTACACATATATTATAATTTACATATTTTGGCATTTTAAAATACTTTTACATTCTATTATTTTTTCATTATTATTACATATTTTTTTATGAAAAGTATTTTCAAAAACATTACATTTTTTTCCTGTACGCAGACGCGTGATGTTTTCATTGTCCGGCGCGACTGCTTCGGTAATCTCAGCAGTGGCGGGAAGTGAGCGACGGCGACTGAAATCATTTTCATCTTTTGGTATGACTGACGCCGCGGATCGTCACCTTTAACCTTAATTTCGTAAAAATATTGGCAATCGCCGACGTTTAACATTCAGTGACAGTTTTTCACGTTGCAGTGATAGTTTGCTGGTCATAGATATCGCCAGTTTGTACAACGAATGAAGTTAACGTATTTATTGTGTTTAGACAGACTGGAAAGGACAGAAAGGAAATGCAGGTAGGATGCCTCCACCGCGCTGCTGTACAGCATTTCCTTGTGCCTTCCCCTTCACGTATGCACTTTACATTGACATAACATGTTTAGAACTCTAGAAAAATGCCGTTTAGTAAAGAAATTAATTTTATGTTATGAATGACAAAAGGAAATTACCTATTTTTATAGGTTTTTTTTTTTGCATTTTTCGGCGATTTCCATTAATAATTCATTTTTTAACATTTTCCCATCATTTTTAATGTACTCGTATTTTCCACTGGTTTCATCGATTTTAATATATTTTTATTGGTACTTACTTTTAATAATATTTACGAGATGCAACAAATGTTCTTCACAGAATTCACGCGAAACCTATTCTATTTCTTCGCTCAGAAATTGTAATCTCGGCAGTTGTGAGTACGTAATTTAAGATTCCTGTGACACCTATGAGCGCCATTGTCGGATTAGCCGATTTCGGGATAAATAAAGACAGACATTTCCTGGTAAAGAACCAGATCAAAAGTTTAAAAGCTGAGTTCACTTGAAAGAATAGAAACGACGATTATATCTGTAACGTTTCCAGCAGCTTGACTGATTCATGCAAACTGATTTTGATCACATTTTTTACGTAATTTTTCTTTGTTTTAGTGCACTTTATAACATTTTAAGCGCATTTTATTGATAATTTTTGGCGATGTTTTATGTGATTAAAATCCACTACCTATTTATGATTACCTCTTGACGATCGACAAGATTCAGTTATTAGCGAATTGAATATAAAACACTTTAAAAAAGCATTTATATTTTATTGAAAAATAATAATTAATCATAATAACAAATAATAATTAATATAATTGTTAGAATTAAAAACAAAACTTGTCTTTAACTACAACTTTATTCGTCTATTTTTTAACAATTCTCTAAAATAAAATATTTAATACTCACGTGGTCAAATGTATACGTACACGAATATAATTTTTCAACAAAGTTCAATAACTTAACAATCACTACAAGTACTTATGAGCACTAACATCAGTTTGGAAAGCGCATACGTATACAAATAAACGATTAAATTAATGTGAATTGGACGATTGATGATTCATCAATGAAACTTTCTTTGAATTATCGAAGCACTAGTCGCGGATTTCCCTAAAAGGAATTATCCGTACTATAATCTAATTTGCAGGTTTCATTATACAATATTGAACACTATTCTTTAAATGATAGGAGCCATTCTCCTTGAATATTAATCATAAACAATTCAAACACAAAATGTTCCTGTTATTTAATAGGAATACCTACAAGTCAGTATAGAGTGTGTTGCCAGTCGCTGCAATGAGGAATATGACATTAAGATACATTAATTTAAAGAAGGCGCAGAACAAAGATTCCATGCTCATTTCAATCGGTCCGAATCGTAGGTGCGACAAAATATGAAATGAAATGTTTCTAAGTTTTACAAGATGATGATATTATTATTATTATTATTATTATTATTATTATTATTATTATTATTTATTGTGAAATTTTGCGGTCCTCTAAAAGAGCCGCCTGGGGCCGGCCGCCCCTGCCCTAGGACACTGGTCACCTTTCACTTTTACCTGGAAGGCCAGGTAGTCGGTCCGCAATTTACATGTACCCTTCTGTGGGTTTGTCCACAATTTACACATGGGTAACACACTCTTATTTTCCTTCCAGACCGCAATTTTCATACCCCGAAAAAATCATGGGGATGCGATGCGGGAGAGAATCGGAGGAATAGTGGACTCAGTAGTTGACGCGTTGGCCGCGTAAACTACTAAGGTCAATAGTCCCGTATGTGTAGTGCGTCTTTTTCAAAGGGAGTTGGCGGTGATCTTCCCCCACTGGATGGCGAGATCCGGCGTCGACCTACTGTCGACTAGCAGGGGTTTCCCCAACTAGGTATCTTCCACCAGCGGGGCACCGCCCCAGCCGGGACAAGTTCTAAGTACCCGACCGGTCTCCCTGCATGTGTGGTAGTGTAGTGCATGTTAGTATAAGTGTGTGTGTAAGGGGGAGGATAGGACAAGGAAGAGGAAGGAAAGATCGCGCGCGGTCCGTGGCCCGTTTGTTAGGGTACTGCTCGTTTGTTAGGGTAACCCGAACAGCCAAGAGGTTCACACGACTGTAGCCGCGGAACTGTTCGAAATCTCTGTATTACCCTTCTCTCACGGTACCCCGGCTTAGATGGTTCAGGGCATCAATTGATGCCTGCAGTGCCCCTGACCGGTAGATCCTATGGTTCGAGTCCCGATGGTTGCAGGATTTTCGACATTATTTAGGTATGTAGGTCAACCGCTGCCTGGCGGGGAATTCTGCTGTGGAGGGCTGCTTTCCGTAGTTTCCCGTGGTTTCTGCAATCAATATTAAGCTCTCCCCTAACAAATGGGTTTGCAGGAGCACTTTCTTAACAAACGGGCCACGAACCGAGTGCGATATTTCCTTGCTCTTCCTTGTCATATCCTCACACACACTTAAACGCCCTCACACATTCAGACCAGTCGGGAGGTTAGAACTTGTCCCGGCGTGGTATCACAGCCACCTTGCGCGACAAAAACATGCTCAACACTTTCGAGACTACTGAGCTTAGCATTCTGCCCGCGCCCGGTGCGCAGGCAGCGGAGGGGCGGCAGAGGAGCTGCTGCTTGCGGAGGGGCGGCTGGCGCGCCCTGGCCGTGGTGTCGCACGCCGCGCACGCCGTGCGTGGCCGGACGCGGAGTTGGCGGCGCTGGGCGCGCGCCGCGTCTTCCTGTTGGCGAGGCCTCCGCCCCCGCCCCCGCCCGCGACCGCCGTCGACGACGACGCCCTCCGCGACGAGCAGCGACGGCATGGGGACCTCCTGCAGGTGCGTACGCCTTCCTTCAGCATTCGCAACACGCGGCTTAAGCACGGACGGGACGGACGGGACGGCGGGACGGACGGACGGACGGACGGACGAGGACGGACAGGACGGACGGGACGAGACGGACGGACGGACGGACGGACGGACGGACGGACGGACGGACGGACGGACGAGGACGGACGGGACGGACAGGACGAGGACGAAGGACGGACAGGACGGACGGACGGACGGACGGACAGGACGGACGGACGGACGGACGGACGGGACGGACGGACGGACGGGACGGACGGACGGACGGACGACGGACGGACGGACAGGACGGACGGACGGACGGACGGAGGAGGACAGGACGGAGGAGGGACGGAACGGAACGGGCGGGACGGACGGAATTTTTTAAAAGTTGATTACATTGATTTCTGTAAGGATGCGAGCATAAGGACGTCACGAACGGAACGAACAATCTGCATCTTAGGCGTTTGCAAAACGTCCGAAGGAAACATCTAGACATTCCGACGTGACGATGGCGTCAGTGGCACGTTCAATTTCATTGTGTTACCAACATACTTATTTACTGAATGTGGCGTCGCTAGCGCTTTACACTTTCTTCGGGTTGACTTTTTTTTTCTGCAGTTCAGAATTCTCTTTGTTCAGTTTAGATGTCTTCTCAGCCTTGCGAAATAACTACTTACATTTTTCAATTATTTTGTGATACTGAGCACAATTGCTATCTTTGGCTTTTTTGAACTTAGGTAATGTAAATGTTTCATAAAACTGACTTTGTGAAGATTTATTTAGAAATGTTTTTTCTTTCAAATTTTCGTCGTTCATATTTTTAAAATACATTTGAATACCACACGACGTTGTCGGCAAACACGCATTTATCTGTTGCACCTCTGGATCACTTGGCTTATCCAGATTTCTCATGCAAAAATTATCGCTTTCTTGATATTCTTTGAAAACATAACACTGATCCCCGCAGTCCAGACGCAGTGATGTCTCGATGACACTGCTATGCTCTTTTCGGCTAAGTGCATCATCGGCCGTCTGATCCGGGCCACTCAATTGGCCCTCCACTCATTTAGTTAATTTCCTGTGAAAGGAAATCTTTCCTTTTTCGAATTCTTTGTCTTATAAGACTTTGTTTACCTCTTCCTCTTCGTATTCCACTTTCTCTACGCTTTTCTCTTCCCATTCCTCTCCGTCTTGCTCTGCGTCTTGCCCTTCGCCTTGCTTTTCGACTTGCCTTCGACTTGCCCTTCGTCTTACACTTCGTATTTCCCTTCATCTCTTCTTCGTCTCTCCCTCCATCTCTCACTTCGTCTCTCTGCGTCTTTCTCGTCGCCTTCATCTACGTCTTCATATTTATCTTTCTCTTCGTCTTCATCTACTTGGTTTTTGAGGTACTGGAGGTTAATCAACGCCACCTACATAGATCTATTTAGGTGGCGTTTGCTTAATTCCCGCCTTATTCACCAAGATCGCCAAGGGTGCCATAACACGAAATAACAGGTTTTTGGAAATTTCTGAGAATCACTTTTTCAGATCGGAAAACTAATTATCATCTCTCCATCAGGAGACCGAGACGCGTCGAATGACATCTCATATGTCCCGATTGGGAAGTGGTCTAGCCGTGAGTGACGTAAATCGAACGCACGCACATCTCGGGAGTTACACAAATACTGTATAGGGATATCTTGTATTCCTCAAAATTTCCATTTTGCTTCAAATTTATCGTGAGACATCCCAAAGAACTGAAATATTTTTTCATTTTCCATCAGATCGGGATATAATATGTGATATACCCCTTTTGTCATGATCGTTCTGTTTAGAAGAGAAGAGAATGTGGACTTTCTTCAACTTCTTGCCTCATTTCCTTCTTCTGCTATTAAAAAAGTACACAATGCGATTGCTTCTTTTCTTAAATTATGAAGCCTTCGCGCACAATACAAGGCACGGAGCGAAGAGCCAAGCTCACTCAGAAACTGTAAGAAGTGTCCGTTCCGTCCTGTCCGTGCCATACCGACCCAGTGCGCGCGTAACTTTACAGCCATAGCCAGGCCGGGCAAGGTCGCCAAGGCACAAGTGGAGGGCAGCAAGTCACGAGTTCCGAGTAGGCGTGGTGCTTTTCGTGTGTGTTGTGGCACGGTGCACCGTACGACCTCCGAGCATCTCCCTTCCCCTAATGTTCCTAGGAGCATTCGCTTCAGGCATGAGCGCGCCTCGAACGGCGCCAATCCCCAATACCTGCACTCCCGCCGCAACTGTGTGGGCGAGTGACCTCGCCGGGTAGCGTTCCACTCGTTCCTAAGGAGGCGTATAGAGAAGGCGCCTATGCGCGGCCATGTTCCCTCCGTTGCAATTGCTGGATGCTTTTTCCCAATTTCGAGTCGTCTCTTTCCAGCTCTCCTCCGTGCTCGGGCTGAGCACGATTCAATCCAAGGCCTCCATGGCCTGATGCAGCCCCATTTCCCTTCGACGCCGGGCCACACGCGTGGGAGTGACCCTCTCCAGTCACGTCGTGCCAGGCGCAGCCTGCCATACAGCGATCTTGCGACTCCTACTTGCACCTGGGCAGCAAGGCTGCTCCGCTCGTTCTTACGTGGGTTGACTGACTCGTGGACTCCTCCTGCAGCCCCTTAAAGGAGACTGCGCCTGGGATAGCTTCGCCTGGTGGCTCCACTTCTTCCTGGGTGCCTTCCGCTCCAGCGAATCACGTAAGCGCGCGGCATACCGCTACGCTCGCTAGTTCCAAATCCAGCCATTGCTTATATCACAATTTCAGAAATGTTCAGGACCCAGAAAAATGACCCTAGCACCTTCTGCATTCCGATTTAAATACAGTGACTTCTGACGTTTGATCAGCTGGACAAGGTTATCCAATTGGGTGTTTCGTTACCCCTTATTTTTTTATTATTGAAGCTCCCGATTGGATACCCTGTTTTTTAGGTGATTGAACACGTCAGAAGTCACTGTAATTAAAACGGAGCAAATTTTCAATGGAAGAAAGTTTTAGAACTTTAAAGAATACCTCTGATGTCGTCCCTATCTAAGAAGCATAACGCGCGATCTTGTTGAAATGGAAGAAACCAAACCCCAGAGAACCGCACAGAGGGGCATGGTGGTAATAACACCATGCATGTATGTTATTTTCACCGTGCACGGGGGGCTCCGCCAGTTCCGGACCGCGCAAACACGTTCATTAATGAACGCGTTCTCTTTAACCCTTTCGCTGCTAGCGAAAGGGTTAGAGAAAACAGGGAAGTGTATGTATCCTTGCCACTGAACGGGTAGTTGGCGTGTGCGCAGGGCGACTGGGCCGAGGGGTACCGCCTGCTGCTGCGCAAGCATGTCTTGGCGTTGCGCTGGTTGGTGCGGCGCTGTGCAGGGGTACGGCTGCTGCTCAAGATGGACGACGACGTGGCCGTGGACGTGCCGTGGCTGCTGGAGCACGCGCGCCGCCGCCTCCGAGGGCGAGAGTGAGTGCCTCCGAATGCCTATACTTTTTTAATGTGGCATCTATGGGTAGCATCTCCAAGACGGAATTCGGCGCGACTTTTTGCGTCTTTCTTGGACCTGTCGCATGATCGCGACCATATCAAGAAGTGCTGCAGATCTAGCGACTCTTGCGCCAGGACTGAAAATGACACAAAACATCGTGTCGAATTCCTTCTTGGAGATACAGCCCTTGCGTCACAAATCGAGTGGGTAAACCGCGGGTGGGGACCATCTTCTCCTTTGAAGACCGCCAAAGACCTAACAGTCTTTGTTAGTTGATCACATAAAAATCAGCAATCATGCACAAGAAAATCATTTTAATAGTGATTTAGAGTCTGTCTGTGTTTGTTATCAGGTGAAGTATCTATCACCCATTCCGCAATTTCGCTGGCTCATATAAACTCTGAGCGAAATCGCTACACCGCCAAAATTTGCTCACATTCGTTATCGAAGTCATATTTTATTTATTAAAGTTTTCAAAATACATAACATAATAATTGTTATGTTCGGAATAATGCACGCTTTAAATAACACAGATTTATTGACATCACAGCAGGTACACTTCCAGAATCCCAAGAATGTACCAAAAACAATAGCCAAAATCACAAACCCAAGAGTCCAGGAGATGTACCAAAAAACTAGCAAAGTTCCATCGATAAGTATCCAGAATAACCAATAATCTTGCCGGGCCAACGATCACTTTAACAACGTACTACTCTCCTTGCTCAACTTCTCTCGAATGCCAAACACACGCTCTCACGTCTGGCTGGCGGCGCCCGCTCTTAAAGCGGGCGGCGCTGGAGACTCGCTGCCCCGCTGCTGGCTCTCCGGCCAGCTCGTCTTCCGGGATTGGGCGGCGCCTTTACTGCTCCGCCGACTCCCTTGATCGCCGCTGAGCGCTGCCTCCTAGGCGCGCTCTTCAAAAGTGTCACACAGTCGCGACAATAATATAATACATAATCTAAAGAAGCATATTTGGGTTATAAATTTATATCAATGACATACACATTTTCCATTTTTGAAAGAAAATGCAACATTTGGAAAAATGTTCAAAGGTGCACATGATCTTAAATCATTCAACACAACCTCGAGTATCTGTCAACTCATAATATTTAGTAAATTTACAGAAAACGTAAGGAAAATGGTTCACTTCACCTCGTAAGACTCTAGCGGTGCTACAAAAGTACAACTAATGGTGCTACAAAAGCATACGCATTATTCCTAGCTGCTCCGGTTACTACATAAATATTACTTAATTATGTTACATAAATATAACTATTACTATATTACTACATAAATCTGCAAAAGAGTTTCCAACAAGCAATTTTTTCTTCTCCGAGACTCGAACTCAGAGTTAACTTGCCGTCACTCATACCACTACCCCACACTCAAAAATCAAAACATCCGTTTGTAACTTCCAAAGTCTCTAGTTCGTACATATCGATCGGGAAATATCACTTTTCGAGATAATTGGCTAATAGGTTTAGGTGGTTAGCGTCGACCACACACGGACGGACGCACAGAGAGGCACACAGGAGTTTTGCTACTTAAAAAACGGAAATATAGCCGAAAATGGAACAAGCGCCATATTTTTTACCTTTTACATACGAGAAGAAAATTTAAAGAAAAACAGCGGGTTTTGAGAAAGAAATGCCATGATTTTGCGCAAAATTAAACGAAAACTACTCATATCTTGGAAACATTGAACATGAACTAATTTAAAGAGTCTTCCTTATGAAATACATTTCATCGAGAAAAAATACTTATCTTCAATATCATTGTTGTAGGAAGGCGCCCCAAAAAATTGCACTTTTGCAATTTTCAAAAACTCTGGAATTTCAACAAACATGAGACCTGCACAGTGGCGGGAGACCTCTTTTCTCTCTCCCTTCCTCCCCCTCCCCCCCTCTCTCTCTCACACACGCGCGCACACAATGCCCATACATACAGGCATTCATTACAAGAATACAATATATACATTAACATAGATAATGACAATTAGAAACAAGGCATCTTATGAAGTTTGATAACATGTTGAAGAGTTCCTTTTATCATCAACGAGGGTTGACCGCATTTCTTTTCACAACATTCGTTTTGAAAATTCGATCGGCAAGGACCCCTCCGAAATATTTACTTCTTGTGTCGTGTTACCGCATGATTCGGCACATCCAGAACGTTTTTCAAAGGGTGTCAAGAAACACATAGATTCGAAACGTTTTTACTCGCACTTTTGCCATGGAGTATTTTCCATAAACTCGCTGTACAAATTGAAGCTCTAAAGTTTCTATACCCAATACAAAAAAAATCTGGATAGTTTGCCGTCTACACTGACTGACGAAACACAAAGACTGTGTCGCTTCAGTAAATGCCGTTTCTTTTCAGCAATTTTGTCTGTGACTTTTCCATTGGTTATTTTAATATTTTCAACGCTATTCACTGTACAAACACACTGCACAGAAAAACGATCACTCTAACTTCGGTTTTTCAAAACGCATTAAAAAGTAGCCTCCTACATACGTTTACACAATACAGTTTGGTTTACACATGCTTAGGAATGGATTTGTAATTGCAACTCTCTTGAAAATGTGCAAATAGCATTCGATTAACACAATACGTACGAATGCAACACTGCACAGCAATGCGTTTGCATTTCGCGCGCTACCGAAGAATTGCTTTGGAAGGGGTGAGACACCACCTCCTAGAGTTATAAAGCCTGCTCACTAGTACGTGACGTCACTAAGATTGCGGCGTAGGTGGGTGGGTGGCCTAGACGCAAGCATGTTTGCAGTTGAATTCGTCTGGTGTTGTCCGTGTGTTCGGTGCAGTTCATACTTGTATTATACTGACGGTTTGATATGCTGTTTAGATGTGTAGTTCCGAGGTGTCGAGGAAACTGCGATGAAGCCTCGAAAGTACATGTTTTTGGTTTTCCAAAAGATCCTTTTTTGCGGAAGAAATGGACGGCTGCTATTCGCAGAGAAGATTTTGTTCCTTCCAAATCGTCGAAGGTAAGGCTGTAGTTCTTATGCACATGTAGATCCTACATTTATTATATTTATTATTTATTCAAAGCATACATTGTATGTAAGTTGCTAAGGGTTTTGACATCATTTAGTAATATTCCTAATGTTCTATCACGAAGCCAAGTTGTTTGCAATTAGATCGTGCAATTCTTCCTTGTAATATTATGCTGAACTTGCAACTATTTTCTGTATACTGTTAAGTGAATAGGGATAGTAAAAACTTAAACTATCAGTTAAATAATCTTAGAATAGTAGCACTTAAGTTATAGCATTCAATTGTAAGTAATGCGTAAAAAAATCATAACCTCACAAATAATCTTAGAGATTTCCTGTAACTTGTATGAATAAGTTACTAAAACAAAACAATAATTTATGTTAAAGGAATTACCTTAGGGAAGTATGAAAGCAAAAGTCGCAGTGATGTTATATTTCAAACTTATCTAACCTCGTGACTTGGGAAAGGTAACAATTATAAATGACAAGGTACGGTCGCCAGCTGTATAAGACAGCACAAATTACAATTTTAAACGAAGCCTCGCTATAAAACAAAGGAAGCGAGGTGACCATGCGTTACAGTACAGAACTCTTTGCCTAAGAGCCTTTATACTTTACGCCTGAGAGAGTAGGCAGCACGCGTAGCGTGCCGGCGCTGACGGCGGCCTCTGGTAGAAATGCCAGGAATCATACTAATAGATGAAAATAATATTTTGTTTTGCCATAAAAATCTTATTTTTGGGCTACAAAGGCAAACGAGTTGTCCATACAAAGCTAAATTTACTCTAAATTTCGGATTTTGTTGTTAGAACCCGCTACAATCAATGGTTTTCTTACAATAAATAAAAACCTGTTTTGAAACCAATAAAACGTTTTGCACATAATGCCAATTTTTTCTCAGCACTCAATAAACCAAAAAATCAAATCTTACTAACAATTTCTTAGGTTTTTGGAACCTTCTCATGGCCATGAGATCACAGTTTGATTTTTGCAAGTTACCATTTTTGAGAAAATTAAAGATGAAAAATTACCCATATACTAGCATACTTAATCTAATTACAGAACAAGAGCTTACAAGCTATGGATATAAAATCTTCTCGGTAGGATTTCTCAGATGATTGTTGGCTTCTAATAGCTGTTTTAACACCAATATTCAACATTTGTGATCACTTAAATTTCCAAATTTAACAAGTGGTGCATGACTTAATTTCAAATTAATTTTTTTTGTTCTTTGGTAAAATTGGTTTGAAAGTGAAACTTAAATTCTATGTACATATTTAATATTATAAACTAACTACTGTACAATTTTAGTTTTTTTTTTTATTTTTTTTATAATATACATAAAAAATCAACAAGAAAGTGTTTTTATGTTCGTGTAAGAAATTAGGAATTCTACCCAAACATCTAATGTACATATTACAAGATATTAACTTTGACAACAATAATATATCTTCAATATGTATATTTAATTTCTTCCTTCGTTTTTTACTACTTAAAAATGTAATGTTTATTGTCAAATGCTCTTGAAAAGGCACATGCCAAATGCGAAATGTTAAGCACCAATAAATTTATATGAATTATACGTCTTAATTCCTGGTATCATCGTGGATTAATCCTATTTGGTCCAATAAATTTAAAAAGACCCATCTTTCTACAATATATTATAATATATTATTTTTTCTTGTTTCAGGTATGCCACCTTCATTTCCATCAAAATGACATTATTTGGGAGAAGGTGGTGTATAATGAACAAGGAGAGAAACTGTCATCGAGACTGAATATACCGATGTTAAGAAGTGATGCTGTACCATCTGTTCCCGGTAACGGTCTAGCTCACCTTACCAAGGAGTTTTCCAGGCAGGAAGGCCCTTGTGAAAAGCGAGAAAGGCTAGAAATGGAAATTACAGAGAAAACTACATACATTCCAATAAATTCAGTGATGTATTATAAATAGATGTGTATTATATTGTAAATAATTAGGTTTAATGTTTAATTGTATTATAAAGAAATATGTTTAATAAAAACCATGTGCTCAGAATTGATATACTATTGTATTAAAAAAGGAAGATAATTTAGTTTCCTGGAATTGCACTAAGAAAATGTAAGACGAAATGGTGACTGTCCCAATTCCTTGTAATAAGGAATGCTTCAAAAGTCACCAATGAAAGAAATGTTTGCTGTCCCACTATCTTAAAATATCTGAGATGGAATTCGTTCACGATGCTTGTGTAAATGGTCATTCAGTAAATGATTTAGTCAAATATTTACACTGGAAAGCTGTATTTTTGATAAGTTTTGTCAAAAGAAAATGACAGATTATCAAATTGCAGAAGATTGAATATTTTCCAGTAAATTCATCAGTTGTATTCTCAATAAATAGGTTATAATATACTGTATTAAAGACCAATGTTTATTAAAAATGTACTTAAAAGAACTTTCATCATGAATTGGTAATTTTTAATACAAAAGGAGTGAAAACGGGTTTCCTTGCGTTGAAAATGCTGTGGAAATGGTAAGCGAGGAATGACCGACGCTCTCCATGACTACCTACGGTGACGTCACGAAACAGTGAGCAGGCTTTATAACTCTAGGAGGTGGTGGGTGAGAGCTCATATAAGTCGAGAGATATCTCACACTTTCTTCCATCAATGCCACACTTACTTCTCTTAAAAAACTTGTGCTAGCCGAGTGTTATATCTTCACGACATGCCAAGGCATTTCCAGAGATCGCGCCTGCGCAGTAATATCTGCACGGTTCGGAGTGTGCTCCCACATCTCGTAAGCCACCATGTTCCCCCTCTTTCCCCTCCAGCCCTGAAGGAGCCTCCGACCCCGGCTGCTCGCTCGCATTTCCCGAATGTGCTCTAGCCTGCTGTCACGAAGGGCATTGGCGGCGGACTTTCAATCGCAGCTTCCGAACGGCGCGGGATTTGAAATACTATGTTTCGGAAACGCTCTGAGAGGTCTTGTATTCCCCTCATGTTAAGAAATGTTTAAGGAACATTGCATCGCAGTTATTTGGGTGAGCACATGCGAACGTGCGAATACCCACTAGCCGCCACTGGACCTGCACCATTCTTTTTAGCGCTCTTTACTCTATCCGTAGCCAAAGTTTGATCAAAAATTTGACGCCATTTTTGAGAAAATTTTGAAAATGTTTCTGAGGCTTCATGTAAAGTACCACCAGAATTGAAATTTCCTTTGGAAACTCCCAAAGTCTCGAGTTCATTCAAATGGATTGGAGAATATCAATTTTGAAGAAAATCGGCGGAACGGTTTAGGCGCTAACGTTGACCACAGATGGACAAACAGACGTTTTGCCATAAATCCATTTTACGGTATCAAGGACCCACAAAACAAGGATTCTGGCTCTATCATGTTTAGGAGGGATTTTGTTCTGAATTTAGCAATACGATTTATTCACTTATTCGTTACCAGGGCCCAGCAATGAGTTTTTCTGCCGAAAATTCGTGAAGAATCGAGCCCCTTTTCCGGTGCACGATTACTTAACTTTCTCATCTTACGAAGTACTTCGTAAAGCGAGGAAGTAATAATTATTATTTTTGCCATTGTAATTATTATCTTTTCATTTATTTAGATTTGAGAAAATGGAAAACAAAAAATTAACCTGGATTGCATTCAACAAACACATTATATATTACACATTATATATCCGGGTTTGGATGAAATGAACTCCCAAGAGCAAGTTATTCTTTCTGTCGTCGTGAGGTACCGTTCCAGATTCATTAGTTTTGGTAGTTCATAATTACCAGATTGCAGATTCACGAACGTCAGACTCAATGACTGGCATAAAAGATTTGTTTGAAGTCGTCGTTTGAAATATATTACTAGATATGCGGTTTCAACATCTGCCCATTGCTTTTTAAAAATTGAACAAAAAAGTCACTAACAAAAATTATTCATTCAATTCACTTTTCATCACAATTTCATCGTCATTGTTCAAAATATCGGACCCACTTCATTACTATCTTCTTCGACACCTTGCAAGATCATAACTTCTTTAACATCTTCAGAATAAGTCTAACAATCTGTATTTGTCAATTCATGGATTTAACACCAGTTTTCACATGCCACGTGCAGATAATACAAAGGAAAAAACAGGAGGAATTGTATAGGCTCGCTGCTTAGATCAGTGTATAGTTTTCCATTGTTTCCGATGAATACGAGACGAAAGCCGAAGGAGAATGCTAAGAAACGGTTCCCAGAGAGCGCGGATATTTCCTTCCTTTCCTTGTCCCCCCTCACACACACACACACACACACACACACACACACACACACACACATTCACGCACTGAACATGTCGGTTGACCAAAAGGAAACTTAAAGCTTGTCTCGGTTGGGGCGGTCCTCGCTCGTGGAGATACCCGGAGGGGGAACAACCTCAATTAAGACGACGTGCAGGCGAGCGTCGGATCTCACGTACTAGCAGGAGAAGAACACCGCCACCTCTCGGGATATAACATGGACAATACTCACTGGACTAATAACGGTTGAAGCGCATGAAACTAATCTATTAAAATACGCTTCTCTAACATCTTTTCGGTATGTGTGGGGAATTTCTTAGGGATTTCCACACCCGCACGCTAGTTCCTACTATTGTTGTTGCATTGTTGGCAGGGGGCAGGCGGTGCTGTTGGGCCACGTGCTGGCGGGGGCCGCGCCGCAGCGTGCGCCGGGTGACAAGTGGCGCCTCTCGCGGGAGGAGTTCGCGGCCGACCTTCCCTTGGGGTGGGCGTACGTGACGACGGCGGCCGCGGCCCGAGCACTGCTCCACGCCATGGCCCCCGCCGCGCGCCCCGCCCCGCTCTGGATCGACGACGTCTACGTCACAGGGGTACGCACGCGAACACACGGCCCCAAACGCCACGCGCGCGACCTCGGCGCGTTATAATGAAAACATCTAAATTCTCTTTTTCTACTCCTGTTGTATAATTCTGTCATTTGATGGCTGCAACCCGTTTTGCATAATGATAGTCGATAAACATTTCATTATTATATTGGTTCTTGGCCAATCACAGAGAAGTTTACAAACCGATTACTGATTCTTCATTAATCATTGAGAATAGTTCTAGTCAGGGGGGTGCGGTGACCAATTCGACTGGGTAAGCTCTATATAGGCAAGAGTGCGATTTGGAGCCTGTTTTGGAAGACAAATTTATTCAGTTCTCTACGTTTTAAATTAAATCAGTACATCAAAAAGACATTATTATCACTATTATTATTATTATTATTATTATTATTATTATTATTATTATTATTACGTTTTCTGGAATAACGCTAGTCCTCCCCATACGCGCAGGGACTGAAAAGGTATTGAATACCCGTAAAAATACCGGTATTTTTCCATACCTCCTTTATTCTTTTTACCGGTAAAATACCTCTATAGGACGTCTATACCGGTATGGACGTCCATAAAGGTTATACCGGTATTATATCGGTATTTCCAATGAAGAAACATAGCTTACCATCCATACATGTAGACAAAATAGGTTACTTTAGTTAATAATATCTCACAAAATGTTTATTAATCAAATATCGTTTCATAATTTCTTGTTTAAATTATTATTTTGTGTATATATATATATCTTCTTCAAGCATTAGAACTTTCGTTCCCTTGCGTCTCATTATTGGTCCATCCGTCTTTTCTTCGGTCTTCCTATGCTCTTTTTTCCTCTTGGCTTGTATTTCAGAATCTGTTTTGGCATTCGCGTGTTTTTCATTCTGTCTATGTGGTCTCTCCATGCTTTCCTATATTCGTCAATTTTTTAATTTAGATTATAAATTCCTAGGTAGTTGCGTATCTCTTCATTACGAATCCTGTCTTTCCTTGTGACACCAATACAACCTGTTAAAAACTTCATTTCGGCAGTCTGAATCCCGCTTCTAATTCTTGTGTCCACAGTCCAAATTTCACATCCATATAGCCCAAAAGGAACTGCTAAGGTTTTATAAAATTTCATGAGTGTATCATTCCTGACTTTACTTTAATAGTTCCACACATTCTGTTAAATTTTTCAATTTTCTTATCAGTATCTATTTCTCCTTTGAAAGACAGATCACAACCTAGGAACTTCAATGAACTTACTTGTTCGATGATTTGGTTGTTAACCACTAACTTGCATCTAACTGGATATTTCCCTTGGAATGCCATTGACTTAGTTTTCTGAACAGACATCTCTTAATTGTATTCTTTTACAATTGTCTGAAGTTCATACAGAGCTCTTTGTAGAGTGTCTTCATTATCAGATATCAAAACATGATCATCCGCAAACAGAAGTGTCATTATAAAATTTTTACTCTTAAAATTATCTGTAAGATTTAAAAACTTCATCTTCTGCTTCCATATTCTGATAGCATCGTCAAGATAAATATTAAAAAGTGTGGGTGACATACAGCACCTTTGTCTCACTTCTTTGTTTATGAATTCTTTGAGGATTTTACCTGATTTTGTTCTTACATTAATTTGGGTATCTTTGTACATGTTTCGAATAACTTCAATTAGCTGTTTTGGTATTCTTCTTCTGTCCATAATTGACCATAATTTTCCCCTCAGGACGTTATCAAAGGCTTTTACGTAATCTACGAAAATGTTTGTATTAAACTCTCGTCTCTTTTCAATTAATAGCTTTAACACAAACACATTATCAGTACACGATCTCCCTTTTCTGAATCCCGTTTGTTCTTCTAGAGTTATTGCTTCCATTATGTTCTTTAGTCTATTATTAATTATTTTAGCATACACTTTGTAAGTTGTATTCAGCAGACTTATACCTCTATAGTTTTCGAATACTGTTCGTAATACTTTTTTAAATATAGAGCTGTCTTCCATTCCGTTGGTATTATGTTGTGTGTCCAGAAATTGTTAAATAGATCTAACAGTTTAGATTTTGCTTCAGCTGGAAGATACTTAAGCAATTCCATATTGATATTACCGAGTCCTGGTGTTTTCTTATTTTTAGTATTTGTTAGTGCTTCTTCTAATTCAATCGATTCTAATGTATCCACTGCATTATGGAGGACTGGCCTGTCAGATATTCTTTTTTCTTCTTCATCCTCTTCATCAACATGCCACAGGTGTTTACAGTAGTTTATCCATTCGTTTTCGTCTAAAGTCTGTAATTTTGCAGCATCTTTTTCGTGTTTTATTTCAGGTGTTTCATACCTTTGGAGGCCATTATTTGCCTCCCGTGATTATCATGCTCAATATCTGATATATATTTGTCCCAGTTTTCTTTGTTTGCATTTTTTACGAGGGTTTTTGTTTTCCTGCATTGAATCTTATAGAGTTTTAAGGATTGCGAGTCTTTGTTGGCGAACCATTTTAAGTATAATTTCTTTTTCTCTACTATTGCCTCTTTTAGATCTTCATTCCATATTGTAACGATACCGAATATTGCGCCTCGGATAATCGCAAACAAAATGTTGCGTAATCACGAGCTGGCGCCTTTTGCGTCTTTTCGGAGCCATCGGGTGGCTAATTCGTTCCGCGCGACGCTCACCGCGACACCTCGGCACCGGGCAGGCGAGGGGGGCTGTGTTTGTTTTCGCCAGCGCCGACGCGGGTCTATCCCTAGGGATCTAGCTGGGAAGGGGGGCTACGCAGTTTGGAAACTCCGGGAGGGACCACCTGCGTTTGTTTGCCAAAAGTGTGCGAGTGAGAGCGCATCACGGAAAATTCCGCTCGACACACCGGCGAAACGCAAGAGATTATTGGACCAAATTTAAGTAAGACGTAGGAACCTTTCGCCAATAGAAGCACGTTTTAGTAAAATTTCGGAAAACTTCTAGAACATTTGGGAAACTGGGGAGAAAAGGCTTGTGAGCGCTGGCATGCGCCAGAGAGGCAGAACAGAACGGTGGGAGAGATCATTGTAGGCGGGTCAGAGGTGCGAGGAGAGGTGAGCGCTGACGTGCGCTCAGCTCACAGAACAGCAGAGCGGGAGAAGGGCGGTGTCCCTCGACTTTAAATTGAGGACAAGTGGCTCCTCCGGTTACTCATTAATCGAGTATATTTTTTTTATCTCTGCCGATCACGCCCGCGTCGCAAGTCATAATTTACGTGACGATTATTATCGCGCTATCCGACGCCTAAGTCTTGAGCTGTCGTCGCC